>WBMW01001041.1:131084-343432 GCA_013396635.1 Penelope pileata | reverse complement strand
TTTTTTTTTTTTTAAGAAAACTTAGCCAGTTAGCATATGAAAGCACATAGTTTTCTTTTTTATACCTCAGTATTCAGTCTCAACTTCTGACTTGACTTTGGAGATAACCAGCAATACCTGCTTTAGAACTTACAGTTTTTTTAGATCAAAATGTTCATGGGAGATAAATATTATTAATAATACATATGCTGAGTAAGTTATATCAGCAAGATATTTCAGTGTTGAACCCTAATTTGTTAGGGTCATATGGCACCATTAATCCTGCTTTACTAAACATCCATATTCTATCACCAAGTTAACATGAAACTCATTCTCTTGTGGCTTAACTTAAGTAGAGAACTCTGCAAATAATTCAATGCATGCCTTAAATATAAATTTATTTTTTTGTTTCCCAGGATACTTATTCAACCACATCTAGAACCAAGTCTGTTTAGGGACAGTTATGAACCTGTTTACAAATGAGTTTTCACCAAGATAATTCAAATAGTTCAACTTTTACCTTTTTCATTTGGTTGCATGCATGAGCACTTGTGCTTGATCACCAGCATCCTTGCTTTGATTTCTTACTAATGTCTGTGCCTAACACGCTACAGCAATCAAGCAAAATTCAGAGTAACAAGGGAACAGCTTGTTACGAGGCATGTTAGCAGAATTCTTAATCAAGCAGAGAACTCCCTCAGTCCTTAGTGTTGTCAAGTAACGTAGAGGAGGTGGGGGAAGGTGTTCCACTCACTCCAGTCTGTTCACATTACTATTCAGCTCTCCTGACTGCGTAGAAAAGTGAGCGAACTTGGATATGAATGAATTCACACTTAAGAACCACTAAGAAACTCAGACAAAAGAACAGCTCCAACTCTGTTATCTTGCTTTGATTTGTCAATGGCTAAGAAACATCAACTGTATTTGGTAGCATTATTTTTGCTATATAACTAAATGTGAAGGAAATTGCACACAAGTGTTCTAGGACTGCTCTGACTGCAGCTATCAAACCAGGATGTCAGATGCAGTTCTCCTTTTGCACTTGCTGACATTGAACTTCCATTTTTACCTTTGCATCTATTTCTTCAGCCTTTTCATTGGCTTCCTGCTCAATGAAAGCCATCATATGCTTGATCTATAACAAGAGAGAGAAAACAAGGTATTTTCTGTTATAAAGGATTTTGATGAGAAGAAATACATTTCTCATTTGTTCAGTAGCATCTCCGTTTCCTAATTTGTATAAAAGTGCTGTTTTCCAAAGAAATTAAATTGATTACACAGGTCAAAGACTCACCTCAGTTTAACAGATTACGGGAAAACCAAATTATTGTCTTAAATAAGTACNTAAATTGATTACACAGGTCAAAGATTCACCTCAGTTTAACAGATTACATTGTCTTAAATAAGTATCTATAATGCTGTTTCACTGGCTTTCATTAGAAAAATGTACTTAGATGTGCAAATATAAAACAATTTTAAATTTGTACAAATGCAACGCTAAGTATTTTCATTCTTCAGTGAAGAATGAAAATATCCCAAGTAGTAAAGGGAAAAAAAATCCTCACACAGTAAAATTAGTCTGTTACAACACTGACATGAAGTCTAGATTAACCTTGAGTCCTTGCTCTAATTCCAGGCATAGATGGCACCTGAACAGACCTAGGTGACTGAGACCACATCAGCTACATGGCGTGCTGTTCAGAGAGTGGAGTGCACCAACAAGTCAGAAGTTTCTTCAAGTTGAACACGTCCTCACAGGTCCAACAGCTCAAAGGAAACCAATGATACTAAATTCTGCTAATTTATCTTATGCCATTCTGTGACCAGGCTTAAGTTCAGGTTCAAATCTGGAGCCAGATCATAAGGACTCACTGCCCAACCAAACAACTTTTAACAGCACAGCCATTTCCACAAGCAGAAGGAGTGACCCATGCACTCAAGTGGGCCACAGACCCCTCCTTTTAGCTTGCACTTAATGATGAGTCACATCTCACAATCTGGTCTGAACAAACTTGCATGGAAGATTTCATTTATATAATCTCGTGTCAAAGTGAAATATTTTAAAGAGGTAACAAAGGTGCTGATGTGAGAACAGAGCCAATGTGCAGACAGCACCATGACCGTGTAACTGAAAAACAGAAGTTAACAGGCAAGTGGAAGACTTCAGGCATGTGCTCTGGAAGAAATGAAGACAGTATCTACATCCTCAAAATCAACATTTTTTGTTTTAATTCTGGTTTGCAACACTTCTAAGTGCACAGCCATCTACAACGTCAGTTTCTGATCCTGCCTGCATGACTAGATGGCTGACTGAATCAAGCTTTAGATCTACCTGCATTTCAGAAAGGACAAGAGAGCCAGACAAAATCTGGAAAAAAACTTGCTGAAGAGCATCATGTTGAAGAAAACTAAGGACTTTTCTACAGCAGCAGTAACCCTTATATTACTGAGTGACTTCCTCCAGTTTAGTTCAGTTTCCAAATTTTCGAAGAGCACTTCAAACAGCCCCAGGTGTTCAAGAAATGTCTTCTACCTAACAAGGAAGAATAAGAAGGAAGCAAGGTGATATGGTATCCATTTCCTCTCGAATGATAAGACCAAACACCGTTACTTCCTTTGCGGTCTGTCGTACTGAAATTCCTTTTTGCTCCTCATAGGAATTGAAAGAGATCCGAAGTAAGGCTTTCATGCCTAAAGGTAGGCTTGCTTTTATCTGTCTCGTTAAAACTATTTACTTGTACATGAGATTAACTTCAAGTGAAGTTAATAACTTCTGCATAATAGTGTTTCCTATAGGGATTTTCCCACCAGTAGTAGTGTGATTATCCTTTCCATGGGCAGCCCCAGATGTCAGACTGCCTTTAGCCAGACATGACTAGCAGGATCAAATGGGAGAACTGACTGAACACTGCTGACAGAAGAAAGCAACTAAGTATAACAAAGAGAAAAATTCTTCATTAGGGATGATTTTCAACGTGAAGATTATTGAAAGTGCCACGGCAAGTAGTTAAGGGCTCAGAGGATCAGCTGGCAATTTCATACCAGAATCTGTGCATACAGAACCATGGTGCTATCAGCAGCCTTCCTTTCCAGCCAACAGGATCACCCGAGTTCAGCAGCACAGAAGGACGGCAGGGACGTTGCAGGTGTGGAAGTCTGTTAGTGCTGTGTGTTTAGTGTACCCACAGAGCCTGAACCAACCTTTGAAGTCCACACCCATGGCAGCTGAGCAACATCAACACAAAGTTGGCCTTACTTTTATAATCTTCGTGGAGGATGAAGAGAAAAAAACACAACCAAGAAGCTTTGCAAATAAAAAGCAAAAGAGTAATGTCACAATCCTGCTGGAGAAGGGCAACCTACTGATTTTACTTTCAATGTGATGCTTCCCTGCCAAGAGACTATGTTTACTGAATGAGAATGTGAGACATGGAGTGCTTGTGATGTAGAGGACGCTGGGGACGGGACGGATCTGCCCACTGCCTGCAGCAGCAGCACTGACCGGATCTGTGCAGCCCTTGGCAGCGTGCACTGCTCGCAGCCCAGCACAGAGCAGGTCTGGAGGCGAGGGCATGTTGACTGTCAACAGGGGCAGAGTGCCCCGGCTCGGCAGGGAGCGGCCTCAGCCCGGGCTTCATTTCCCCTTGGGGTCTCCACTGCAGAACACACGGCTCTGCTTTGGGGTACACAAGTGAAAAGGAGAGCTGAACAGCCCCCACAGGTGCTAAGTGACAGCTAACGGGGGTAGCACAGCTCCATGGAGAAGCAGCGCAAAGCCCCTCGGGCAGCCTCGAAAAAGGCGGTGCTTACGCGGGGTAAGAACGCAGCTACCTGCCTCAGAGAACAGCCCAGCGCTGCAGGCAGCGCAGCCCGCAGCCCCTATCGCCGCAGTCCGGCCATCACTTATGCTCAGAGCGCTCCAACGGCTCCTTCAGGCGGCAGCGGCCCGGGGCTGTCGCAGCCTTCCCTGCTTCCCGCAGCACCGCACCGAAGCCCGCACCCCGTTGTCCCCCCCGGGCCGGGCCCTACCTGCTTCTGGACGTCGGCATCGCTGAGCGCCATGGCGGCGGGGCTCGGGGCAGAGCGGTGGGGCCGTTGGGAGGCGGTTAGAGCCGTCGGCGAGCGAGAGCGGAATCAAATCCGGTTCGGGTCACAGCTGCCGCTGTGTCACCGCGCCCCGCCCACCCGCTCCTCCCCGCCAATAGGAGCACGTGCTCCCGGTGACGTCACGGGGCGGATCCCTGCGCGCGGCGGGGGTTCCTCCCGCTCCGCTCCTGAGGGGTGGTGCTGCGGCGGCGCCTTGCCGGCGGGGCGCAGCGCGGGGGCTGCTGGGATTCTTCTGCTGTTGGGGGTGGATGCGGGCGGGCTCAGGGGGATGGGCTCCGCACCCGGCGTGTGTGGAGAGATGCGGGGCAGAACGTGTGGGAGAGGAAGGAGCTGTTCCCTTGCGCTCAGTGTTTCTAAGGCTTTGATTGCAATGCTGTTTGTAGGTTCATAAGGGGACACGCTGCTTCCAGTAAAAGTCACAGTGTGTTTAACTTGCTACAGAGGAGTAGATGTGGAGGAAGAGCTTGCTTACAAAGCTCCCAAGTCTTGTTTTTTTAGCAGTGCTCCCCACCATAGGAAGCTTGGGTGTCTCAAGGTCACTTTCAGCTGTTCAGTGCATGGAGGTGGGGAATGCTTAAAACGTGGAAGCAGTTCTGGAGGGCAAGGTGTGTGAGGAGCAGCTGAGGCCCCTTGGTTTGCTCAGCCCGGAGCAGAGGAGGCTGAGGGGAGGCCTCATGGCGGCCTACAGCTTCCTCACGAGGGGAGCGGAGGGGCAGCGCTGAGCTCTGGTCTCTGGTGACAGTGACAGGGCCCGAGGGAACGGCATGGAGCTGTGTCAGGGGAGGGGCAGGGTGGGTGTTAGGAAAAGGTCCTTCACCAGAGGGGGGTCGGGCCCTGGAACAGGCTCCCCAAGGCAATGGTCACAGCCCCAAGCTGCTGGAGTCCAAGGAGCATTGGGACAATGGTCTCAGATGTGGGGTTTGGATTTTGGGTAGAGCCAGGAGCTGAAATCCGTGATCCTTGTGGGTCCCTTCCTACTCAGGGTATTCTGTGACTTTTTTTACGGTTTGGACTGGCAGCACGGGATGAAGTTGCCTTTGTCACATGTGCCCGAGCTGTGGTGGAGCACGAAGGAATGTGGAGAGGGGCCTGAGGGGACGGCAAAGGGGAGCTGTGAGCTGAGGGCTCTCAGGTGGGGTTCAAAGCCTCTGTTAACTACCATCGCTTCCCACCATTTTATGATGGAGGCCACTCTGAAGTGGTGTGCTGATTCCTCTGGGTTTTGTTGCTGCTTCTCTTGCTCCACGGCAGACCTTGGAGCCCTCGTTCATCCTAGTGGGCAGGCAGCTTCTGGCTCTGTTCTGCGGGTACGCTTACTGGAAAAAAACAGAACTGTTCTTTACACATCAGCTCCGAATGCAGCGTTCGTCATACCCGCACTTCTCGTTTCTATTTCCTTGATGTCTCCGCGCCTTTTTCCCTCTGTGTGGAAACTAGCTCACGCTAATACCGCACCGTACGGAATTCTGCTGCGTTCCAGTGCTTACAGCGTGGCGATGGCACAGCACGGGCAGCACATAAGCGAGCCTTTCCTGCCCGCTGCGCCGCTGACCCCACCCTACGCCCGTGGGAGCGGCACCCCGCCCACACCACAGCGCGTGACGGACACGCGCAGGCGCACGCCCCCACCCGGTCCCCTGCTCTCCCGCGGCGGGGCGGGGCGAGGCCACGCCCCTCTGGTGGAGATAGGCCACGCCCCTCACCCATTTGGCCCCGTCCCCCGGGCAATGACGCAGCTCTGACGCGACGCCACCTCCCCGCCCCCCATCATGGCGGCGGCGGCGGCGGCAAATTAGGGCAGAGCTCGCACCGCCCGGCNGCTCCCTGCCGCCGGGATATAAATATCTCATTCATCGCCGTAGTAACGGAGTGGCTTACGCCGTGCGCTCGCGGAGCCGCTGTCTGCCCCAACGCCGTGTGTGCCCGGGGCTCTGGGACCCCGCCGCCGCCCCCTGTAGCCCTCAGGGCGGGCGGCTGTTGGGGGTGGAAGGGGAGCGGGGAGCCAAAGCGGTGCTGATGGGATGGGGAGGGGGCTCACAGCTGGAGAAAACAGAGCGTTCCTGGTAGACAGTCCATGCAGTCCTTGGTTTTCTTTCAAGCAAATGGTTCTCCTGAAGTGCCCACTTAAGTGCGTTCCTCCTAAGGTCGGCAGAACCCACTGCCCAGCCCAATGGCCATCGTGGCTTCCAGTGTTTCCTGACATTAAGCAACCGGCGCTGGGGGATCAGGGGTGGGTGATGTATTGACCATCCCCATTGAGGATCGGCGTGTTGGGGCTCACTAGCTGTCAGCCTCTTGGCAGCAGTCTGAGTCATACACTGCTGGAGAAGCAGGCCCAGCAGTGGTCTGCCCGCTCTGATGGCAGCCAGGTGCTGCAGGAGCCCTGCCCGCTGGGTGAGGTGCTTTGGGAGAGGTGCTGCAAGGCTGAACCCGTCCCTGCACGCCCCATCAGAACCTGGCACGGCCCTCCCGGCACGAGGCAAAGCAGTGGAGCACCTGGTGCCATCTGTGGGGTTGATGCGGGGTGTGGTTTTGTGGATGCTCGTCCTGCAAGCAGCTCCTCGCAGCCGGGTCCGTCTGACACAGCTCCATGTAAACATGAGGCTGTGGGTAGGGCCGAGCATGGCAAATGGAGAAAGCTGAGAGCGGTTCCCTGTTGCAGAGACATTGGTGTCAGGGCAATGACCCACACACCCTGGGCGTTTCAGTGGCGTGCTTCTTTAAAACGAATTGAGCTCCAGTGCTGCGGGTCTGTTGCCTCCCTAAATCTTGCTGTCTGTGCTCAGGCGAGCACTTGCTGACTGAGACCGCACGTGCTTTGAAATAATTCCCCGCAGCAGAAAGTGTTCTGGGCTGAGTTTGTGGCTGGTAGGTGAAGCTCAGGAGGCTGCTTCCAGCTCTGGAACAACTGTTTTCGAGCAGGGCTTAACTCCCATCGTGCTGGAGTGCTGTTTTTAAGAAGGCAGCACTCTGTACTGTGCTGTTGGTTTTGGGCCTGTCTCTAGCGCATGACCCAGCAAGTGATCAATATCTCTACCAATTTCTATTTCGTTTATAAGCATGCAGCAAGGTAGTTTGTGAGGCTCCACACGTGTAAGGCATGCCTGTGACACGCAGCAGCCAGATGGACGTGCAGCAGACCTCAGCGGCGGCTGCCGAGTGGTTCTGCCATTCAGTATCGTTGCATTTTGGGCTTTTGAGTGGTGCATGGCAGACGTGGCTTGAGGCACAACTGGATTTTTCAGAGGAGGACTGAACTCCGGCTGAGCCCCCTCGCTAAGGGATTATATTGACTGTATTTGTGGGTAGATTTGCATCGCCCTGTAGCTAATGTGTACCTCTCCTGTGGATTAGGACGAGGCAGATTGCATGAGGAAATGCCAGGCTGCTAGAACAGGTCAGTCGAACGGCTCAGCCCACTCAAATAACAGCAGGGCTGGAGGAGTAAAGGGCTACATCAGCTTGAACAAGGGTGGGTTTTCTCCCCCACATGTTCCCGCAGTGCCTTGCTTTCTCTGCTCCGTTACGTCTCCCAAACAAGCCTCTGTCTGATTCTCTTAAACAGTTTCTGGGCTCTTTTACATGTTGCTCGTCTAGTGGAAAGCTCTCCTGCCTCTGATCTGCTCTTTCAAGCTGCATGTCCTTTTCTAATCCCACTCATTCCTGAAAACCGGTCTTTTCTGCACTGTTTACAGCATCTGAGTCAATATTTGTCTATTTCTTTCTGAAAACAAAAACAGTCATTCACAATTTGGCATGAGTAATTCAGTTACTGTGCTGTGGACTTCTCTCAAAGGAAGACCAGCAGTTCTGAAGTGTGTTTCCTTTCTGATGTTCTTTTTTTGTGAAGCTGGAGATAGTTCTTCCATTCAAGTTCCCAAGTCTCCCTTGTCATTTCAGTGTAAAACTACCTCTCTGAATACATCAGCCCGAGTGGTTACTTCTTTTCATCTGAAGCTTTTTTTTGTCCATTCCTTTCCCAGGGAAACATTAGCCACTGTTTAAACAAGTCATGGTCTGATTCTCTCTCTCCCCTGCCACCCCCTCCAGAGGTGCTGAGCTAAGCGGGCTGAAATTTCCATGATTTAGCCCTCACTGTTGCACATGGATCGCTGTGCTGCTATGGAGTCTTGTTTTTGTTTTGATAAACTGTTGGGTTTTTTCTTTCATTTTCGCTGTTGATTTGAAATTCTGTTTTAAAGACAAGTGTTTGTTCTGTATTCAGAGCTGTTCGTTGATACGCAGCGTAGTGCCTGGATTTCTGTGGACCTCCCATCAGGCTGATTCTTTCTAGATAGGTCTGCACAGGTTGGCTGGAAGGGCTCCCATTCATTGGGTAGGCTTTGTGGGAGGTGCCTTAGTTTCAGGACTGTGGATCTCTGCTGAACAAAACAAAACTGAAAGGCACTGGGGAAGCTTTTGCTCTTTGGTGATTGGCATCTTTTGCATCTGGTGACGCAGTGATTGCAACTGGGGATCTGGTTGGAAGAATGCATCTATTGTTTCTGATCCCGAAGTCTCCTGAGCTGTTGTTTTTTCCAAACCTCCCATGTTTGTTAAAATCTCAGTTTGTGATTGTGGCTGAAGGGTAGCTGTGTACTGTAGAAAAACCACGTTTGTCCTTTGCTGTAACTTCTTGTGTTTCTGAAGCATGGTACACTGAGTGTTACCTTCAAGTTTTGACACTGGTTCTTTTCTACATGAATCGCTATTTCAGTTCAAGCTGTAGCAGAGACTCAAGTGAATCTTTCTGGTAAAGGATTTCAAGAGTTTGAAATACACGAGAAGAGGCAGGGCTTCCCAGAGTACAGTCTTCATGAAAGAGTCCTCCTCTGTTTTCAATACTGAATGAGATTCAGAAAGTAGACTTGCTAAAAATTAAAGAAGGAACGCTTAGCCAATTTTCCACCAACCCTTTTCTCGTTACAGCTTTTAGTTTGACAGACAATTTTTTCTTTGCCACACTACCTCCTCCCAAGGTAACCATGCCACAGCACAGCTGTGCTTCTGTTTATCCTCGGTAACCAGTCGCACTGCTCTTAATCTGGATTCCTTTCCAGGGAGGAGGACGCTTGAAGTTAGCCTAAAATTTTGCATAGCTGAACAGATGACTGTTTTTCTTTTGCTTGCTGTATTTATTATCATTTTAATCTTTAGGCTTTGTTTGCAGTTTGTGCCTTGCTTTGGGAAGCTGTTTCTGTCCTTCAGTCTGAAGGAGTTTCCAGTGTAATCAGGAGCCAACCCCCTCGAGAAGTTCTGTCTTGTGTTCTGTGTATCTGTAGCATTTTTCTTATTCTTGCTGCTTTAAGGTTTAAACTTGGCTTTATTTCTTCTAAACAGAGCTTGTAAATTCTCTCATCCCTTCAGTCTCTGTTAAATACCTGCTCTGTAGTGCGAACCTTTCTGCTGGCCTTCCAGTCAGGCGTCTGTTCTGATGGCCGGCTGTGAGCTGCTGCCTATTTGGGAGTGACTCTTCGAAGTGATGGGGAACTTAATTTTGAAAATTCACCTGGAAGCCCCTACTGTTGTTTGGTTTATCAGGTTGATTGGAAGTAGTTATCCAGACTGTTCCTTATACAAGGAGCTAAAACGTGTTGAGTGGTCTGAAACTTCATTTCAACCCATCGTGTTGCTTTTTCCCTGCTTACACATTGTCTCTGAGATCTATTTATTTTTTCCTTGCCTTTTGTGGCTGTTTGTTATTTCTCTTTCCCCTAGCTTTTCCTGCTGTTCTTATTTGAATGGTTGAAAAAGCAACTGAACAAGTAGTGAAACAGGGTCACTCTTTGACCAGATGTTGCTCTTTGGTACGGATTTCTGAGTATTAATGTTGGGGTGAGAAATCCAGGACACACAGCTATCTGTTCTTCCAATCCCTACAATGAATGTGGAGTTTCCTGTGTGGACCACGTGTTCTCCATCGCCGTTGGAACAGTAAATTGAATTTGAGGCAATTGTGGTTGAGGCAATTGTCACTTTTTCTGCATTAACATTTTTTAGCATTGTAATACAGAATCTGAGAGAGCAGAGAATGAGGAAATACCCATGTGAGCCCTAGGGGAGGGGAGGTTCCTCTGAAGCTGTCCTTTTTACCCCAAATGATGGTTAACTGAGTCTTCAGAGCCCTTAGAACCTCTTTGTGTGACTATGTCTGTATTTTTATATGTGGTTGAGTTGGGAGGTGTTTAGAAGGCAGACACATGGCGAGGAACTGTTCAGTTTGCTTTAATGTGAGAGTACGTATGCCAAGCAGGAGTGAGAAATTCCACTGCTAACAGCAGTCAGGCAGAGCGCTAGACTTTAGGGTATTTGGTTTTACTCTGCATAGTTCTTATTAAAATGAGAACGCATGGGATATAAAGGCAAAACTCTGGAAATTACTTTGTGATTGTTACATAATTCCTTGTTATGTATGAGTTCATGACCTGTTGCGACTTTATGAAAAACAGAAAACAAATCACTCTCTTCTTTTCTTACAGTCTTCAGTAACCCAGAGAAAACCCTAATAAGAGGTGCCCAATAAGAGCACTAACGCATTGCAAGCCAACCCGATGGCGTCCTCTACTGCTGTGCCTGTAGGATTTCACTATGAAACAAAATACGTAGTTCTCAGCTACCTGGGACTTTTAGCACAAGAGAAGCCACAGGAGCATCCTCCTGCTTCAACTCAAGGTAATATTTACATGTGCCTATTTACACGTGCAGCTACTTTTTCAACTAGTTTTTGAACTATTTGTCCATGTATGCAGAATGTCAGCCTGATGTTTGGTGTTGTACATCTCTCTATGCATTTTTATGAATAATAAAACGAACAATAGGAGATTGTGATTGAAACAGCAGTTTTATTTATATAACTTTTAATTTGAGCTGTGTTAGGGCTGACTGGTGCTTATGAAGCAAAAAAGTGGTTTTATTAGCTGTCTTCAGTATAGGAAGGATAGATTTGTATTGTCTTTATTGAACAGTCTTGAGAATCTGAGGCCTTGCTTGCTTTTTTGGGAGGCAAGTAGAATTAAAGAGGAGTGAGGTGGTGTTTACCAACATAAACTCCGAGTGACAACTTCAGCAATCTCATGTACTAAATAGTTCTGCCCAATTATGTTAACGCTTCTGTTGTTGTCAGTCAGTAGTAGCGCAGAGATGTGAGACTTAATCTGGCCTACATGGCATCTATTTATTCATTTACATTTAAGAAATCAAGGACTTTGTGGAGTCAGATGTTTCTTCCAGAACAAGCTTATAGGTATAGGAGGTTAAACATAATAAAAGAAGTTTGTGTTGGCAAACACTTAAGCAACGTTGTTTTAGTGGTTTGTCAATTCTTAGTGGTGTTGCTATCCCTACTAGTTCCTGTGATTCAGAACTTATTCTGATAAAGGCATACTTAAAAAAAAAAAAGAAAAGAAAAAAAAAAAGAAAAAAAAACCGTCTTCATTATCTTTTTTTCTTGAGCAAGCATTTGAAAATATATACTCTGTTACTTACTGAAGTTACCTGTCATGAATTGAAAAATGCCTGGAAAGAAAAGAGAGCATCAAAGATAAGAGAGAAATAATGTTATCAGTTTGACTATGTAGCATGTATTGGTTACATTATTCCTAGTATCAAATTAAACTTTGTTTATTTGAGATGTCTATTTGTTCCACTGTGACTGTATGTGCAGTCCATGAAAGGAGAGACTCCTCCATGCCAATATGCTGTTTCATAAAACCATTTGTTGGAAACTGTGCTTATTTTAGGAATAACATCTCGTTCTGAATAGCCCATCTGGAATAACTTCTGTAACTGATAGTGTATCAGCTGAGTACAAAACTGCAGTGGGGAAGAATCTGCTTCCTTCTATGAATGCGAAGTTCAGAAAGGAAGCTTAGTCTTCAAGCTTTCTTTTTACAATTTGACTCTAGTTACCTTTGAAAATTGAAAGGAAAACTTTTAACAGCTTGTTAGGACTGAAATCTCTAAGAAATATTTGAATTCAAGAGCAATATCAAAACTGGATAAAGGAAAGCTACAAATGCTTAAATACATTTTTTCTAACCTGTTAGTGGACTTTCAAGCTCTTGAGTAAAGATAACAAATTTACTTTTCAGATATTATTTAGATATGTTAGCTTGTGTGACAGCAGTGTATGGTTGCATTTGCTATGAAAGTGCTCCAAGTATTGGTAGTTTCCAAAGCTGTCATTTCATCCCATTCATTCGTTGCTCTAACCCTTTCCTTCTAAACAGGAAATTATGCATTTCTCCCACCTGCACTCCTAAACCCAGAAAGTGAATGCAACTTTTCCTCCCTTGGTGATCTTTCAGTGTAATGAGATATCCCTGACAGTGGTTGTACCTCTTTACAATCAGCAACTGTGGATAAAATCATTTTCCCTTACTTTTCACCTGCTGTGTTGTTTCTTATTCTGTTCTGAGTGCCTTGCATGGGCTTCATGTTCTTATTGAACTAAGTGCCAAGACTGTCCTTCTGTTTACGGATTTGTTTCGTTCTTTCTGAACTCACTTTTCCTGTTGCTTTTCTGCTTTCTGTGTTTTCAACAGCTTTCATTTGTCTGACAATGACTTTTTTTTTTAATCCTTTCTCCTACTTCTTTTCTCTTTGTTTACAGTTGAACAGTCAACCACCCTCTCAGGCTGTGCATGGTAGCAGCTATGTGTGTACACTGCAGTGCTGTACACATCTTATTTGAGTATTAAGTAGTTACATGCAGTCTGTGTCTCCTTGTTGGCCAACACAGGGCTGGTGCATACTAGCTGAAAGCTGTGCAAAAGCAGAGTGCTCTGTATGCTTCTCCCCTAGGGAAACAGTGAGAAGCAGCAGCCCCTAATGGATATTACCTGCACTGGGTAGTGCACTGCTGGAAGACAGTTGGGCATTGCAGTTACGAGTATGATCTGAGAAGCCTGCTTAGAACACGAGATGTGAAAGCCAGTGAATGAAAATGAATAGTTGTAGTTCAGGATCTCATCATGAAAGGGAAACTTCTGTTTTCATAAAGAAAATATGGGGCATAGTAAAAGTATGACATTACATCATGCTTGTCAGTGTGTTTTTCATATGGTGTCGTCAGCCACAGAAGCAGTATCTTGACTGACCCCTAGTTCCTTTTGTTGATGGTTTTTGTGGTGCTTTAAAACTCCATTCACTAATTCTTCTACTCTTTATGGCTGAATGCTGTTGATTTATGACTTGAGGGAGTTCTGATACAGAGTACCTGCCATTTAATCTTTTTTCACTTTATTTGCGTTTTGTGCTGATAGACCTTTCATGGGAAACAATTAAAATAGTGGTGTTTGACTGCTGATTGTTTGTGATGCAGTTGCAAAACGCCTGTGTTTTACATGTGACGTTCTTGTGAAGTATTAACTCTGGTTCATCATGCTCTCCTTTCATACATGTCTTTTAGATCTAAGTAAGTCCTTACTCTTTGTCTGGTTTCTATATCGTATAATATACAGGGATTATCCAGAAAGACTGGGTTTACCCTTATTACCTTCATCTTTCCAATTTCCTTCTCTATTGGAGAGTCAGGCTCCTCTAGAGGGCAGTTCAGAGCAGGACCCTAATTGTAGCCATCTTGAATCACCCGTTGGAGGGTCTTCTCTCTTTCCATTATAAAAATATTTATATTTTGGTGTTTTATTTATACACCGGGTGTAGTTAGTGTTTGTATACCTTTCTAGAGTCTTCTCCCACAGTGCTTTCCCACATTCCAGTGAAACTTCTACAATCCCGTTGAACTAGAGAATAGTGATGCTACTTTTTCTCTGCCAGAACTGGTAGGAAAAATTGAATGCTTTTGTCTGCCTGCCTTTCCCTGCTGCTGTCAGCTCCCTGAAACCTGTGCTTTCTTGCATCTCGTACTAGAGAGTTCTTTTTCTGATATATGTCTTTCTATTCCAAAAACTCAGGTAAGAGTAAAATTGAAGATGTTTTTTGTCTTTTTTATTTCAGATGTAATATCTTTACTAGAGCGGTGGTTTCCAGAAAGATTTTATTTAGTGAAGAGAAACCTCAGACAAATTACATGGAGAATTACCTCACTATATTTCCTTTGGGATCTTCTGATTGGTCTTGATTTTGTTGCAAGAAACATGGTTTCAATTACAATAGCTAAAAGCACTTCTGGCTTCAGACAAAGAAGGACGATCTTTAAGTCAACATCTGATTACTACTTTGAAAGTTCTATTCAGATAACTGCTGTTCAGTGCAGGGACTGGAAAGAGGACCATCTGCAGCTTTTTGGACTCATGAAGATTTATTGGGCAAAATCTTTTGACATTACAGCTTTACGGTATCCTGTGGTTGATATCAGTGCAGTGCTCTGTAGTAGATTTTGGTTTCTCCGGAGGAAAATCCAGCAAATTTAGAACTGAGGAATAATTTTAGAGATTACTTCTGTTACAGTTTTGGCTGAATCGTCATACTTAATAGCACTTCAATTTATTTACAGTCTGTTAGCAGAGAGTTCTGTTACTTTTTGGTAGATTTTCACAGAGGTGAATAATATAAATTGTTCCAAGAAATCTGACGTAGAATACGTAATAAAATATCATCTGTATGAATTGATGCAGTCTGAGGCAGCAGCTGAGTGTAATTATTTAAAATGAGTGAAAGCTGTCAGTTACCTGTTTATTAGATTGCAAAGAGATGCTTTATTATTTTTCCAGTACTCTTGTAGTGTCTGTAACTACTGTTTCAAACATGGAAAATAAATACCAAGCATTGAGAACTAGTTTTACATTTTTTCCCCTGAAGTTCACATTTATTACAAAGACTTCCAGTCTGCTGCAGCTCTTCGTGCCGCTTACTTTTTAAGTGAGTTGAAATACTTTTGATTTTATGATTCAATATATTTGTATTATAAATACTTCTTTATGTTCCATCAAGGAGCAATTTTCAGCATGTTTGCTTTTTTAATCTGCGTTCCCATGGTTCGATCCCATCCCACATGGCAAAGATTCTGGAGGGAAGTGGTTTTTCTGTTTTCCTCAACAGTCTCCTGAATAAGAAATCTTATATATTAGCTCACGTAGCATCCAGGAGATGTATAGTCAATGCCCCTACTGTGTGGTAGCATAGGTTATAGAAAACGTGAAAAAAACCTTGACAGTTTTGCAGTTTCCCTGAGGTGCATCTTATCGGTGGTACTTTTAATCCGACTATTGCGCACAATGGGGTTTTTGACCCTTTATTATCTGTGTTGGAATTGCTGTATGAAATGCTCTATATATTCAAAGATGAAGCCATGATAGTAATCTCCTCCACGCATCTCTTACAGCTGGACAGTGTTGAACTGGGATAATGGGATAAATTGATTTTGTATTTATTTGTTCTTTTGCTTTAGTTTGAAGTGAGTTCTGTTACACCTCAGAAAATACGTGTACAGCTATACAGAGATGACAGGGTTTGTGCATTTTGAGTGAACTCAAGGCATCCCAAATCTAACAGTAGTACCTCTTTTATATGGTTTTCACCATCATGCATGGGATGTCGCGAGATTTCTTATCATCACGTGGTTGTTGCAGGCTGGCTTAATTTTCTTTGTACTCTATATCTTCTCTTAGCCTTCATTTGTTGTTGATCTGTAAGAAATGAGGGAGCTTTTTAGGTAGTTTTAACTTAGATGCGTAACTCATTCCCTAGAAACTTTCCTCTTACAGAAAAGCATACTTGAGCTGAAAAGCCAAAGCCTGAAAAGCTCCGTGTTGTCTGTTGGAGAAGGCCAGTTAGTGGTAATGGATTAGCTATTCCCTCAGCTCAGGCAAGGAAAGGGAGTTCTTGGGATGTGACTTGGACAAGAAAGAGATAGTCCTTCCAGGAATGTGAATTCTCACTTTATTAAGATTCCTCTCAGCCCACAAAAAAAAATAAATACTGCTAGTTGGCCATGTCTCATCTCTTTTTAGTTCTTACTATTTTGGACTTTTTAGTTCAGGCATATTCTTCTTACGGTTTATAAAGAGCTGCTTTTAAACATCTTCTAAAATCAAGGGCTGCGTCTGTGTATGGAGGTCTGTATTCTGGAGTTTGCTGAGGCGATGGATATACTTTTCTTGAAAGGAGAAGGGTGAATACATGTAAGAAGAGGTTTGCTACATTCTTGTCACTTATCAATGATTGCAGAAATTTTAGGTGCTTGCTTTTTCTTGACCTTTAAAAAAGTCTGAGATATCAGAGAAATACGAGAGTCATGCTGAAAGTAAATTTTTAATTGAATGTTAATTGTACAGAAGGTAATGTAGAATCCTAAGAAAGAATTTGAAAATTGAGTTATTGGTAAACTAAAATTACAGGCATAAAATAATTTAAAAAAAAAACCAAAAAACACAAAAGCATTCTGTGACATCAAAGGCTTTCCTGTTGAAAGGCAAAAAGCAGCATAACACCTTTACAGGCTTACCTTGTGGCTACTGTTGTCTCCTGCTAGTTTTAGTTGACCACAAACACTGTAGAATCAGATGTGCTGGTTCTCGAACTGGTGAATGGCTTTCCATCCCTCCTCCTCCAAGGCTGAACCCTGGGGAACAGGTTGGTCTTGTATTGTTACTGAACTTCTGGAATGGCCTTACTGATGGTATTTTACTACAGTGTTGCGTTTGTTAGTAGTGGTAGCAGTGTCTGATCCTCTGAGGCACTTTTAAAAGACATTCTCCTACTTTGCAGGTTACCTCCATATACCTGAAAAAGAAAACCCTACCGAAAAAACACTTGTGCAAAAAGGAACGTTTATTCCGTAAACAGAAAGTAGAATGCACTAACTTCTTGTCAGAGTATGTAACACGAGTCTGCTGTGTCTTTGGGTTGGGAAGAGGCCTTTCAGAGTCAGATTAGCAAAATCTCTTAATAGGCAAACTTGTTTTTTTTTCAGCGTAGGAGAGCATTCAGTGCTGTATATCTTACAGGTACCATTTCTGGTTTGACCATTTGCAATATGAACATCTACTAGAAGTTATTTTTACTGCTTTCTTCTACCTACTTGCCAACTGACTTGGAAGTTGTCTGAAGAAGGAAAATGATGCTATTCACCTAGGAACTTCACTGCTGGAATACACTATTCTCCCAATACTGTGTGCAGTTGTTGTTGTCAGGGTCGATACACAGGAGATGCAGAAAGTTGAAGTCCATTGATGATTAGGGGAACGAGCAGTGCAAAGTCACTCATCCAGGAGGGGCAGATTTTTTGATGTTTTGGCATGACTGAATAGTCAGGTGCTGTTGGAATCAACAGCAGCTGCAAAGCTGTGGGTGTGAGAGATGGAAACCATTGACTGCAACACTGATTATCTAAACAGCTCTTTTGTATGCTGGCAGCAATGGAATGTCTCTTCCTTCCATTTTCCGGGTGACTTCTTATCAAGTATGACAGCTTGTCATGTGTGATCATCATCACATCAGTCCCGTGAGAATGGGTGCTCTTCTGAATACCCTTGTCCCTTCCATATACGGGGTGAAGCGCAGGTTAAAATAAGAGTTTGTACTTGCATATACTTGTTGCACTTGACTGTGAAGCAGTGGTACGGTCTTTCAAAGAGGCAACCTTAAGGGGATTGACAAGGCATTAGTGAGTGTCGGTTCATTAACCACAAAGAGGAACAGTTTGCTCCTCTCTGGAATTTGTGGTTCAGAGTGACAAAACAGACTGTTTGCAAAGAGATTTCAGAAGATAAATTAAGTTATTCTGGGTATGGTGGTTATGATATCATTGTGTGGTTAAGTAAAATGGAATTTAACTCACTATCTGTTGTTTCTTTAGACTGTTCAGTTAAATAAACATAAACATTTTACACTGACCTATGCACTGTTTAGCAAGATTTTGTCTCACGGCTGTCTGTCAGAGGGAGCATCGCATGTGTAAGCAGTAAGCATTAGTACACGTTTGGTGCGTTGATTCTCTGGATTTTTAACTTATTTTTAAAATGTAGGTGACCTTGGAAGCTAGTTGTCAAACATGTTAAAAATGCAGAAATATGCACAGTGTAATACAGTAAAGCACAGTGTACTTTACTCCACATCTGTGTGTTAACCAGTAGTGTTGTTTTTTATGGTTCCCACACACTGATGTGTAAACCAGTGATATTGCGTCTCCATTACGGAGAAAAAGGGAAGGTGATACAGTGAATTGAAGCAGATTTAAATAGAAATGAACCAAAGAAAACATGCAATTGTTCCTACAACACCAAACTAAGATTTAGTGTCTTCCAAACAGAAATGAAGAAAAACATGCTAGAAAGCTATGGTAATTGTTACAGGACTTACCTGAAGATTTGGATGTGAAATGTAAGGGATAAGGAAGCAATGAAGTGAGACGATACCATCATTACAGATTTAAACCCTTCCCCTTCTTATTTTCTTCAACTGATCAGAGAACTTCTGCGCAGTGGAATGGTGTCTAGATGTTCAGGTAGAGCTGTAGGAAGTTGCTGTAGGCGCAGAAAGGGTGAGATAGGTTTGAGAATTGTCAGCAATATTATCAGAAGGCCGGCCATGAAATGATGTTTAAATCACAGGCATAAAAGAATGTGAAGTCTCAGAAAAGAATTCTAAGAAATATTCATAGGTAAGAGAGCTAAGAAACTGTGTTTTGGGTAACTGTTGAAAGCAACAAACTGCGGGGCTGATCATTGGCCCAAATTATCTCCAAGCTTAGGGAAATAAGTGGCTGGAAGGGAGATTAGCAAAGGAAAGTTTTGTGGTCAATTTTATACATATATTTCAGGAGTACATTGATGTAAAACTCACTTTTATGTACATGTAGCTACAACAGAATTCTGCTTCAGCTCTAAATGGGACATTTTAGGCAATTGAAATAAAGGAAGAAGAGAATTTTGGTGGTAGGCTACTGACTCAGTGATGTGTAGTGAAAACAAGACAGCAATTAACGGCACAGTTTTTGTAGTTGCTGTAAGAACAGTATTTAAAGACATGCTTGAAAGCTGATGAAAGAAGCCAAGGCAGACCCAAAGAAAAAGCAGCTGAACAGCAGCTGAACTAGCCTCTGCACCAGTACCTGCGCCAGAAAGCAGTTACTTGAGTGACTGAGTAACTTGCTGTACTGCCTTGTGCTGGGAAGGCTGACATTCAGTAGGCAGGAGATGATTGAGACTGTATATAATCCTGAATGATATGACTGAAACAAATAAATTCTTGTGACCAAGTACCTAGAACTGGGACACAGAAGCTGTATTTGTGATCCCAAACCATGGCATATGTAATTCTGGGAATATGCAGCCATTTTGTGTTCTTAAATGACTTAGGAAATGAGGATTGACAGTTGGCTGACAATTGCAGGATCCTTTGCCTTTGCTGTTCCTTGTGAACCTTGTCTTAAGTGATTTAACTGTGGCCCGCAGGCTCCCAACAAACAATGATGTCTGGTTAACATCTTTTCAGAACTTTTCATTGATATAGCTGAATATTTTTGTAGATTTTGCAGAGATCAACATAAACTTTTATTTTGCGACTTAAAATAGATGTTGTGCCTAAGTTAAGATGGAGTAACATCAGTTCTGAGGACATTTACTTTGTTGTAGTTTGATAATGAGTAAATTGGTTGTAATGACTGCTTGTTTATGCACATTTTGGTTTGATTTTGGTCTTAAATTCAAGATGAACTTTGTTTTTAAAGCTGTTACCTGCTCTGTGGCTTTACAGGTCTGACTTTTAAATTATTATTATTATTCATATGTAAAGCACCTATTGTATCCTCAGCAGGCCTGGAAGTTTGTGTTTCTGGGTTCATATAATAAAAGTTATGTAATGAATGCACTTAAGGCATCACATTTGATGCTGCTTTCTGAAATAAAATTTCCACCTCAAATTCCTTTACTGTTAGTTTTTCAATATCATGTTCCATTTTCTACCTTATTTGAAATACCACATTTGAATAATTTCTCTGATTTCTTCTAGGGACTCAACAACAGCTTACAGCACAACATGCTTCAGAGAAAGAGGCTTTGGAGAAGATTAAAATAGAAATTGAAGAGGAACTAAAACATCTTGATGAAGAAATCTTGGAAGGTGCTCTTAGATTTTCTCCTTTCAATTAATAATTTCAATGTAATATAATAGTGGTTAATCTGTAACAAATAGTCTGTTTAAAGAGATACTTGGATGCATTGAATCTTTTCATCCCCTCCGTCCAACTGGGATTTCTACACGTTGTCACATGAAGTTAAATGTTACTGTGTGGAGCAGTGGAGTCTGGCCAAAACAAACAATTGAACTGCATTTAATAGTCTACTATAAATAATGAAATGTAAGCAGCCCTTAATCTGCTCCAGTTGATGACACAAGTGAAAACACGAGCAACTAGCATTCTGGGGAGTGTTGACTTTAACCATCAGATTTCTCTCCACCCCCCTGCCCCCCCCCCCCCCTTTTTTTTTTTGGGTTGGGGGACATACTTTGACCAATAGATGCGGCTTTTATGGGACTCCCAGCAAGGGACAGTTTGGAAACAATCTTTGATTTGCGTGTGTTTCAGACTGGAAAAATAAAGTAGAAAGACTCTAGATATGTTTATGTTCATCCATGTAGACCTTTCTGAGAAATTTTAAGCAGAGGGAAAAGGTTGTATCAACAGAATATTGTTTTAAAAGGTGATATTGCTGCTGACATCCATAAGTGGACAAATTTTACCATAGAAAAGAGGCTTTGTTGGTGCTCCATCAGGGTTTGCTTAAAAATCAGCTTAAAATTGAGAACAGTTGCACAAAAACTAATTTGCTGGTTAGGATATAGTTATGAGATAAGAGCTAGAGGAGGTACTGTAGCTCAAAGTCATCCATAGCTTGTAAGTACCGCTTCCAGAACATATTTGGAACATCCCTATTTTACTAGATTTGCTCGTAGTATGCTTTGACCATGGAGTTGTGATTTCTTCCACCATTATGTGAATTATGTTTAACTGGTGAGATGAGGAATCTGAGACTGTTGTTCTTTATGTATGTCTTCTTTATTTTGTATACTTTTTCTTTCAGCATTCACCACTACAGGATTTGACTGCCACACTTCCCCAGTGTTCAGTCCTGCCAATCCAGAGAGCTCAATAGAAGATTGCCTGGCTCATTTGGGGGAGAAAGTGTCCCAAGAATTGAAAGAACATCTGCACAAAGCACTAGAGATCTTGCTTAGCAAGTGAGTTTCCATTTGCTTTTTCAAAGGGAAGGTGTTCTGGTTTTGTATTATGACTGCTGCTGGAATGCTAAAAGTGGGACTACATTCTGTATTGCATTTCTTTATTTTTCATTGTCTCTTTATTTGGTTGTTTCTTGTTTTGTGTTGTAATGTGTGAGGACTTATTTGTGCTATTCTCTTTGGATTAATGTAAATTCTGGAAAATTTCTAAGCTTTTATTATTGAGCTTCTGAAACCAATTTAAGGAGTTTGAGTTGCTGGTGAAGCTAGCAGCTGAGAGCTGCCAAATTGACTTTGCCAATTTCATGAATGCTAGGCTGTGCCCGGGTTATCTTCTCCTACCTAGTAGTTTAGAGCAGAGGTAGAAGTTTAACAGTAGTCTGACCGAGAGGAGTGGGAAAGTTTCTCTGAAGGGAAGGTAGGTAGATGCTTTATGGTCACCTTTCAGGACAGACATCTGAAGCAAATGTGACTCCATGAGCTAACCTTGGAGCATTAGGAGCTGTCCTTCCAGTTTAAGCTTGTTGTTTAAATAGAACATAGTATTTGACATTGTAGTGTCTTGATTAATGTTTGTAAAATTGCTGTGGTTGCTTGTTTTCCCAATATGAATTACTAGCCTGATTTAAATGGATCCACATGAAGTACTTCTGGCTGTTCTGAGTGACTTCCAAAATGTATTTGTGGAGAGCTGGAGTTCTGGAGTGCTAGTTTAGGGATGGTTATAAATGCTGTTGTGAAGACAGCGTTAGCAAATAGCTATCTGAATCTATGTTTTGTGGATTGTTTTAATTAAAATGGCTCAAAGGAAGCTGAGGATTACTGTTACTTCTCTCTCCGCTGTTCATGAGATGTTTCAATAACCAAGTACTGTAAGTCTAGGTATCAGCATCCAGCAAAAAATTCTGGTCTCATAGATGGGGCTTAAGCATGCTGTAAGGGCTTTGAAGAAGCATCTCATGTTCTTGTGATGGCAATTGCCTTTATGGCAGACATCTGAGAGATTCTAAATTCGGAAGTCATTCCTTCTGAATATGAGGGAGCTTTTTAACTCTCAGGGTGACTGAGCAATGCACCAGGTTTCCCAGGGAGGATGTGGAGTCACTGTCCTTGGAAATTACTCCAAAGTTGTCTGGGCATACATGGTCCTGGGCAACCTGCTGTGGGAGCCCTAGATTGAGCAGGGAGGATGGACCAGATGGCCTCCAGAGGTCTCTTCCAACGTCAGCCATTCTGTGATCCTGTTGTTCCTTAACTAGCTTGTCTTCATGTAAAAACTGTAATGGTTGTTGACTTTTTATGATCGATTTTATTTAAGACTGATGAACTCTGACCTGGATTCAGCATCCAAGGTCACATGTAACATCTGGCTAGACAGTTGTCTCTTTTCCATTACTCATCCACTGGAAAAACAGCTTGTCAACTCCCTATTTAACTTTGAGAAATCAGTATATATTTATACTGTCTGTTTCTATATGTAGGTTTCATAGGGTCAGAATGTAAGTTTAGTATTATGTAAACTAAAAACTATTTAATGACAAAAAATGCTTTGTAGGGTCCAAGTTTCTCCTTAAGCAACAGAAGATGCGTTAGTGTGTTCCCCCCCAGAAAAGGCAGAAGCTTATCTGCCTTTACCTACCGGCCATTTGCCCTGTGTGACCTTAAAATCTTTTACTTAGTATCTTCTGGAGAGATGAGGTTTTGAAAAATAGCTTGCTACATGCTCAAGTAAACATACTGGCAACAAGTTGGCAAATTAACAGTAAGCCTTGCAACCTCTGTTTCCTGTGCCTAAAGTAAAAAACTTAAGTAACAGAATCTTAAGCTTCAGCATCTTACACATTGTGGGTAATGGAGCATTGGCTGAATACCTGACTTTGATGGGTGTTAACTGGTGTATTTTAGATCGATTCTTTTTGGAGAGCTCCTGAGATGAGGCCTTTGAAAATGGAATGGTTCTAGCTGTTAGCGGGTTGATGTTGTAGGTTACTTTTGTTTTCCATAGGAAAACTTTTTAATTCTAAGTTTTTAATTTTATATGATTTTTGTGTGTGTGTGTGTGTGTATTACATGCATGTATACATAATATTGTATATTTTATGTTTTATTTATATACAACTATGCAAACATAAATGTATACATGAAGTCCAAAATGCCTGTGAAAATGTGGCGGTGTGCATGCCTTTTTGTAAAGTAAACTAGAACTACTGTTCAATCTCTCAATAATATCCTTCCTGCAGCTGTTGTTGCTCTTCTCATCCTACTGATTTATTTGCATTTGCATTCTAAAGGGACTGATGTACCAAGGAAGTTAAGAGGATGCACTTAGAATGACAAGCCTAAATTGTGTTTTCCCCAGTGTGCTTTTATTTTGTTCTTTCACCAGTGTTTCCTACAGTAGAGTTATTTGACACAATACTTAGTTGTTTTACTTGTATTTGATATTTTCCTCTCATCTTGCATGCATATAAACAAGTATCTTTGTGTTACAGTACAGCACGTCTGTTAGATTTTGACAGGTTTTTAAAGTTCAATAAGCAGTTAGCATTTCTTCTCTCCAACACCAGCTACCACTTTCTCCCTTAAACTGAAGTCAAAACTTTTGCCTTCTGTCATGGTCTGACTTCAGGACAACTGCTTTTGAGGCAGTATGTCTTCTGGTATCATTTGACAGAAAGTCTTCATTGTTGCTGACTGTAAGATACCATTTGATCTTGGAGGAAAGAGTATAGAAGAGAGGAATTTTTCATCATCCCCAATTCAGAGAAGCAGAGCTATGATAATTCTAAAACGAGAAGTCTTGCTGAGATGTCTACTGAAGTACTTTTGATTACAAAAGAATTCTTTGTGCCGTCTCTTGCAACTAAATACTTGAACTCTGACGTAATGTTAACGTTGTCAAGTGTGTGTTGGTTCATAGTCAGTACTGTTTATAAAAATTTTACTCTGTATTGACTGCCGTTTTATATGAATTTCGTAGTGGTAATTTTTTACTTCCAAAGTCTTCGATTGTAAAAAAGGTTATGCAAGAGATTGGAGATCTTGGTAGCATGTCAGAGAACCTACTTATCCAATGTGCTTTCATTTGTAGACTATCAAATGTTTATGATATTCACCTAACCAATTATTTGAAATTGTGTAACCGAGAAAAGGTGATGCCTTCTTGCCCGTCTGGTGATGGTGAAATATGAGACTTTAACTCTTGAAAATTATTTGCTGTAATGTATGTGAAACTGTTTTGTTCTCTGGAAACTGAGAATTTTATTTTATTCCTGTTCTTTTGTTTCCTTCTATAACTTTCAGTGTTGGTTTAACTTCTGCAGGCCAGTAACATATCAAGAATATCGAGAGCGCACACAAGAGACAGCTGCACATGCCAGTGGATGGAACAAGGTACTAAATAAGTGACTTTCACTTTGATATCTTTTGTATCAGTTTGATGTCCCCAGTATTTTTTATAAGGGGCATCTTTGCTTTACAGAGAACCGAGAATAAAAAAACAGACTTGTTTTTAGCGTGAAATAACTTTCAGAATAGTAGATGTCAACACACCATGTAGTTTTTAGATAGCTTAACCAGAAGTTATTTAACTGAAGTGTATTGTCAATCTTCCTTTATTGCAGTAAAATGAAATGTTAGAGTTGTTGCTTGGCATAATTTTTGGCAGTAATTGTTCAAAAAAAAAAATTAATTCCCAAGAGATGTTTCTTGTCCTAGCAGTTTTGTAATATTATCTGAGACTAATGTTTTCATAACGTTTGTCTACCATTCATTTGTTCCCATCTCAGGCTCAAAATAAAATTGGTAATGTCTTCACAATATTTCAGTTGTTCAGAAAACATAAGGAGGCTATGCATGTCTGGTTTCAGGAGCAGCCTCAAATTATATGAAGCTCTTTTTTAGAACAACGTGCAAATTTGTAAGTGATTTATCCTATAATAGTTTCAAAGAAGAATGAGTAGAATCACTGTTCCCAAGTTCATCTTTCAATAGTCATCCTAATTCATAATATTAGTCACTCTCTGACAGGTTCAGTGTGCATCAGAAAAATTATGAAATAACTATTTGCAAATTTAATCACAAATTGAGTGTTAAAATTTAGTCTTAAATTTAAAATTGAACAAGGAGCCTTTTTTTTTTTTCATTTTAAGAAGTATTTCATTTCCTTGACTGATTTCCCTGTTTACTTCAGAAATTGATCATCTAAGCAAGGGTGTAGGCACTTTTAAAGCAGTTTGTTTACGCTGCTTGACAAGTTAGCGCTCATGGCTGTGGCAATTGTAATTGCTGTGCTTGCTTTCAGTTTACTGTGTTGTGATTCATAGCATTTTAGTGAAAACAACCATGAAATCTGATTATCAAGAAGGTGCTTTAAGATTGTACCTTTTACTTTTCAGTTGGTGAAAAATATAAATGAGCACAAAACTAGTAATTATGGCTCAGCTGGCAAAGGGGGAGGTGGATGGATCTTTGTTTGTTTGTTCCCCACTACATCTCCATGTGCTATTGGTACATACCTCTTACAGCTGTAGTCCTGGGTAGATGGGTCATTCATATTTGGCATCTTATGATTCAGTCTGCATTGCTGTTGCATCCTTCCAGATTCTGTTGTTGCAGATGGGTTTTGGTGCCTATCAGCTTTTGATTGAAAATATCAGCCAGAAGGTATCTTTGCCATCATCTTTACTTACCTGTAATGTTTGTTGCTACAAAACTTGACAGTCCATAAGCAAGCCAGAATGGAAATTTTGGGTAACAATACAGCATCTGTTTATATTGTTTTTTGGTAGCTTGATACTTCAGGAATGCCTAGCAGTTCCTTTCACAATACTTGTTTTGAGGGGATAGAATACTTTTCTGTTGGTTTAATTTCCTTTTAAATTCCTTCATCCTAATCAGAATCATATTCTTAACAGAAGAGATCTAGGTCTCTGTCCTCCAACTTCAGTCTAACTTAATTTTCATTCTAAAGAAGAAGCTTTAGAAAAAATAATTTTTAAAAGTAGCAATAAGTAGACACAGAGCGTTAGGACTAATTAGCAGGCATGTAGCAGCAAAGTGAGGTGGTGCTTGCCTCAGGTTTCTGAAAACCTGAAGGACGTGTATTTAAATTGACTATCAGAAGACTTGTCTGCTCTTGCAAATCTTCTGATATATTTCTGTAAGAGCATAGGAGTGTGGGAAGTGGTGAAGATACGCCCTTGGCACGACTACTTTAAGAGGGGAAAGACAAATTAATAAGAATATGCCTAGGAGTTAAATTTATTATACGTGCTTAATAATGAAAAAGATGAGAGAAGGAAAGAAGCACAACGCTCCTGTTAAGAAGCGTTTGTGTGGATAGTTTCCTGACGTATCTTCAGACTTTACATAAAGATATATCTCCCGCTGAACTTGTTTTTGACAGTTTCTAAGAACAATGCAGAAAAACATTCCCTATTATTCCTGGCCATTACATATCCTTTAATTGCTTGGTCTGAGCAGAAATTGAAAACACACAGCAGTTGTGGCAGATGTGAAAAGATTAATAATCTAGGGGTGTTTTCCCACAGACAGACTTGTGGCTGGTACATCTGTGATCAAAGTTTGTGTTTTGATTGACACTAGAAGAGATAGAACAGCTAAAACTAGTAGATGTGAAATGTGTTTGTTTCAGGTAAGCTGAGTCTGTTGTGCTCAGTAGTGGCACTTTGCACAGCAAGATGTTCTTGCTTTTGGTAGGCTACAAATGAGTGTATAGAATCTCACTTTGAATTCCCAAGTCCTTGCTGTTGAAGAGAGATTTCTATGGCTCCTTTAAGTAACCTGGACCTGTCGAGGAGCCCAAAGCAGAATGAAGTGTCTTCCTACTGTGATTTCACATTTGCCGAGTTATCAGGTCCATCTTGTGCATGTATGTGCATATATGTAAAGGTATCTGTTACTATATGTACGTATGTGTAAAAGCTCCACCTATTTAATATATCAGATGAGATGTGCTCAGAGAGCCACACTGATCCCCTAATGGTGCAGTATCTCTGTGGCTCAAAGTAGACCCAAAGCAGTCTTTGCATACCTTGCCTGATGTTATGTCTGTGTGAGACACAGCACATGAGGTAAGCATATACTTCTGGTAGGTATTGGATTAAAAGAGTGAGGTTAGTTGGTTGCAAGCTGAATGTGAACAAAGGCTTGATCCACCTGGTTTTCAATTGGAAAGGTGTCATTTTTTAATCACACCAGTTTTCACAGGACTTGTTCGTTATGCAAGCATGAGCAGAAAGATGCTTCTAAATATAGCTGTTATTTTTTCATTTGAAAATGTGGACCTTTTGCAGAGAGCAGCGATGTGTCTGAACTGCTAAAGGAGTATGATTAGCTTATGAGAGCATGGAATGCAAAGGAATGTTTTCAGTCATTTAAACATGAATGTTCGTTTGAATAAGAAAATATTGCCAAGCAAACAAATGCGTAGGAACATCAGTTCATCCACTAACATCCCACAGAAGCAAAGTTTGCCTGTATGTATTTGAAGTGCTGATTCTCAGTAAAAGAATTTCAGGAGAAAAAAAAATACTTCATGAGTTTCTCAGAAATTGTTATATGGAAATAATAAATATGATGATGGATCCTATAAAAAAAAAAGATAAGGCTCTCTTTAAAACAAAACCAAACTGAAAGCACACAAACTTAGAGATTTGTGTTGGATTTGTATTTCTGTAATAAATGTATTTTGAAATCTGGTAACAAAACACTGAGTTTTTATGCTTTGCTTATAATTGAATATTATATAAATACTCAAAAAATACATAACCTACTACTGTGCATCAGATAAAAGGATAACAGTTACTGAAATTAAGAGTCAGCTGAGCTAGTGGATAGGGTAGCAGTCATCTGACTGATTTTTACTGACTAATGAGAGCCAAACAGCAATGAAACAAAAATGTAAGAACTAATGTTGTAAAAAATTAGGTGAATTTTTGTGTTGAAATAGTAAAAAGATACACAGAAATGACAATTACTTTTGATATAACTTCTTCCAAATCTTTGTGGAACTTTATTTATACTATTTCTTTTTCACATGCATTTAAATTGCAGTATTGTAGTGTGGGATTGCAATAGTGTAATTGGCAGAAATCTTTCATTTACACAGTTAATCAGAAATCTTCTGTTAGGAACTTTTTTTTTAATGATTCCCTAGAAGTTTTCTTTTGCCAACTGTGTTCTGACATGCTCTGCTTGATGTTGTATCTGCTTTTCTTCAGTCAGAGTATAAATAGCCCCTGGCATTCCTTCCTGTGTATACTGGTGGAGTGAATTGGTGTTGCTTTGAATTGCTAAGAATATATTTTAACTTTGAACTAATTTAAAACTTATCACCATTCACATACATAGCTACTTTTAAGTACAAGAAGCTGTTGATAGCCTTAATGGGAGTACTGTGCACTTGATTAATTTCATGAACTTGGGATTGTTTTGTTCAAACCTGTTCCTGCTACTACTGATCTCAAAGACGAAAGTCTCAGTAATTTCAGTGGGAAGGGAAAACCAGACTGTTTGTTGGCCTGCATGCAGCTGAATATTTGAATTTGGTCCTTTGCTCTAAAGGCCTACAAGGCATGCTAAATTTGAGAGGAGCGGATAGGTTAGATGTTTAAGTTGGCAAAGGAAGAAAGCAACCATTGAACTCCATTTCCTAAGCAGCCTTTTTTTGCCTTTGTTTCTCTTCCCTTCATCTTAAAGTAAATGCCAAATATTTTGAGATTGAAATGTTCATGCTGTTATAGAATTATGTGGGTGTGCCCAAAGCTTCTGAAAGATACCTAGTCCTGACAGCATGTTTTATTTTTTTCTTTAATCCAAGAAGACTGAAGTTTCCTCTGATGCTTACCCCACCTTGACCTGCTCCTTATGCTTATTCATGTAGCTGTAAGCCTGCATCTTTTCTGCCTCTGGTTTGAAATTAATTACAAGAAACTCAAAAAAAAAAAAAAGAAAAAAAAAGCCACAAAGCTTTTAAAATTCAAGCACCACCTCATTTCTAGTTAAGTAATGAAGTGTTATCTTTTCTTCCCAGAAGAACAGTAATATAATGTATCCTTCGTAGTATTGAGCTCTCTCTGTTTTTAATCAACTGGAATGTCTTAAATTTATCAGATTACAGGATTCTTAAAACCTTATCTGTTTTTAGTGATCTGAGTGTGACTCCACCATGGATTTAGTACAGATTTCAAACTCAGCCCAACTTTTCCTATGCTTCTTCCTCCAGCTTTGATTCCCAAGGTGTGATTTCTGAGAATAGTAATGGAGGATATTTACACAAAAGAAGATCAGGCCGAAGGAGGAGGAGACTGGGGAAGGAAGGAGGCATTTGGAGTTCAATCTGAGCAAAAGTATTAACCTGAATCTACCTTGTGTGGGCAGGAAACAACCTTCTGATTTGCACAGTGTTCTAATGATCCTCTTCAGCCTTTATAGAGAGTAGAAGTACAATGCAGTTGTCACAATCTAGATGCAGTAAAATTAATAATATTTTCTCTTGTATCTTAATATATGGCTTTTTCAGATGGTAATGACGTCAGTTCAAAGCAGTTTTTCCTGAACTAGCCGAAGTACTGCATAAATTTTGCCTAAAGGGCCACTTGCATGGGGAATAAATTAGAGTTTAAAAGTTCAACTGCATGTGGATTAGGCAAAAAAAACATAATTTCAGAAGGAAGTGTCTAGAACTATGTTACATAAAGGAGGGAGGTTCACAGGTTACTGGATTTTCCAGAGCAATTCACATTTGGGTTAAGGCTGAGCATTCAGTTAAACTCAAAAACGGCTGGAAGGAAAAAAGGGAGTAGGGAGGGAGGTGGGGAATTCTGTACATGGTAAATTTGGCATAGGAGAGAGAGTTTAATATAGAATGTTATTTGTTTATCACTTTAACTAGACTTGTAATCTTATGCTCCTGTGAGGAGTTAATAGAATCAGAATGTCCCAAGTTGGAAGGGACCCACAAAGATCTTTGAGTCCTGGCTCCATGCAGCACCACCCAAAATCCAAGCCCTATGTCTGAGAGCATTGTCCAGAAGTTCCTTGATCTCTGACAGCTTGGGGANTGCCCCATCCCAGCTGCAGAATCCACCACTTTATGTTTTTAAGCTTCATGCAGTTGGTGATTGTCCAGCCCTCTCATTTCTCCAGATCTCTCTGCAAGGCCTCTCTATCCTTGAGGGAGTCAACAACTCCTCCTAATTAAGTATCATCCACAAGCTTATTTAGCATGCATTTGAGTCATGTGTCCACTTGACTTATAAAAATGCTGGAGAGCTGGCCCTAAAATGGAGCCCTGCGGAAACACACTGGTGACTGGCTGCCAGCCTGATGTAACTCAATTTTTTATAACCCTTTGAGCAAAAGTTGTTTGCTTCTGTCCTGTCTGAAAGCAGAGTGTGAACTTCTTAAAAGACCGCCTAATGCAATGCATTTGTTAAAGAGTGAGTGTGAGTTTGCTGTTTGAATACATTTTGGATACATATCACTTTAAACTATTAATGTTGCATTTTGCCTCTCCTGAGGCTGAAAGTTCTGGACCTATTCTGCTTTTTTACCCGAATCTTGTGTTGCGGAAACGTGGTACTCAAGAAGCCACTGTAGTTCTGTTCTATGAAACTCTCAAGTTGCACTGTGGTGTTTTGCTTGTCAGATTAACTGCTCCTTTCCTACTGTTATGTATTGTATTTCTGCCTCTTGTGTCGTCACGAAAATTAAGTGTATAGCCTCTAATAACTTTGAACTTCCAGATTCAGACCTTTTCTATAGATCACATAAGTTCTTCTGTTTTACCTACCACAGTAATATTGGTAATGTTTTCTGTATTTATTTGTAATTCTTGTTTTTTGAAGGTCTTGGTACCCCTGGTTCTGCTACAGCAATTTCTGATGGAATTAACCAGAAGGGGCCAGGAACCGCTGAGTGCACTTGTGAACTTTGGGGTGACATATCTAGAAGACTATTCTGCAGACTATATCATTCAGCAAGGAGGATGGGTAAGAAGGCAAAGTTTAATTTCCATGTTTTGTTCAAAGCTTATTTCTAGGTGTGTAGCTAACAGGGAAAGCTAAGAGGAGTTGAGAAGTATGCCTCAGAAAAGGCAAGAAAGAAAAGGGGAAGAGGTCAGAACCATATAGTTGGAGAGAGGTCTCGGGCAGTAATTGATTTCACCTCTCTGCCCCAAGGCAGAACTGACTTTTATCCATTCATTTCGTATGTTGACATTAAAAACCTCTGTGATTGGACTCCATCATTTCCCCAGGCAATCTGTTCCAGTTCTTTGCGTGTCTGGTGTGCTGAATTGCTGTTAATTTAGAAGATGTCCTCAGAAATAAAATAATAATTAGTATTCATACACTGTGTACTACGATGCTAATACATTGCCATCTGGTTGATCTTTTGTTTGAATGCTCTTTCCTGTCGATATACAAAATTGCATTTACATGCAAACACTTATAGCAAAAGAGATACTGTGCCTGAGAGGGTCATCTTTTTAATCTTGTCTGCATGCTACAGTGACTGCTGGAAGTGGTATATGTTTTTTTCCCCCTCTTAAATTTCAGAGGGTTTTTAGCAGATAAATAATTGGGGAGCACGTAGTACAGAAATGCCAGTAGGTACTAATTTATTTTTATAATAAGTGATAAAATAGCTAACTCATACTGCATTTCATGTAGGAACAATCAAGATCTCTTTGTGCTGCATTTCCTTGTGGAAATCTTAAATTCATGATAACCAGTGTTCCTGAGTCATGGCATGCTGAGCAAGTTACATTTTAAAATACATCACAGATAGCTCACAGCTGTTGAGCTGGGTCTTGAAGGTAGAGCTGTAGTAAAGGAGGTTGAGCTTTAGATCATTGGGTTTGGAAAAGACACCAGATTTGGATGGACTTAATCTGGGATTAGGAAAATGCAACTTAATTTATTAGCAAAAGTAAAGCTGTTCAGGAAAATCCAGTGATTAAAAAGCATTAGTAGGAAAAATCTCATTCAAATTGCTTCTCAGATTTCAGGAGTTTACCTTAAATTTTCTTTAGGAATAGTTAGTTCCAGAATTTCTGCATGTCTGGTCTGTGCCTCCCTAAATCCTTTCACTTCTTAGCAATTGCAGATAATGGTTTTCAAAACCTCTTGGGGCAGGGGAGAGAGAGGGGTTGAACGTTTGTCTTTAATGGACAGAAACACTGAACAGCATGCATCCGAATGACCTTAGGTCACTTGATAAATGCATTTCCATTTCAAAGTCTTTTCTTCACAGGGAAAGCCCTTACTTACAACTTTAGGAGGGGTGGGTGTTAGTGCTATTTTGCCTTTGTGTTTTGTTTTGTTTTTTACCTCAGAAAGGCTGTGATCTGATTTCTAGCCCCTATTTGAGGCCTGCAATAAACATACTTAATACAGCACAAAGCCTCTGAAAACAAGCACCTTTCCAGCACAGCCTCCAAGGGTGGGGGATGTGCTTTGTGTTTGTGTGACTGTGCATGTATGTACAGATCTGGGTAGTCAGTGTTTAATGGGCTACGAACTTGTCTGTATACATCCACTCAGGCATAAAATCAGTCTGACATAAGCGGTGCAGCAAACAAGCCAGAGCTATTTTTGAAGCAGCAGAAGAGGCAAGGAAAGAGGCAAGGTGGTGAAAATCCTTTCCAACTGAATTAATGTAGCCGCGCTAACCCTTTGTGAGTTGCTGTGGGTGTGGGGTTTGGGACCCACTTGGTTTGCAGTTTTGCTTGGAGAAGGGAAATGTATGGTTTTACTGTCTTTTGTTTCCTGTAAGGAAGATGATGTTCATTTTTACAGAGCGACGTGCTTCTCAGTTTGTTCTGAGTCTGTGGGATGGTATTCTGGGAATGGCAGCACCAAGGGCAGGAGTGGAAGATTCATGGTTTTGAGCAGGGCTGGGGGAGAGCCACACGGCAGGCTGTTAGCCATCATGCAAGCGTTTTGAATTTTTAAGATAAGCGTCTGCCGCAGGAGTGCTGTGTGCCAGAGCGAGCTGTCAGTAATACTTTGCTAGTGCCATAAGGGCAGTTTATAAACCTAGCAGTCTCCAGTGAATTACACCGTTACGGCAGTAAGATGTTTGGGTTTTATTTTGTTCCAGAGTGTTCTTTCTTCCAGCTAGCAAGAGCTTTTTACTTAAAACTGCAAAGATACCTGATACCTAGTGTTTTGTGGATCAGGAGCAGAGGAGAGCTTTCCAGGAGCCTGTTTTTCGATGGTGGACTGAAAAAAATCTGTAGTTTATCAGGTTCTGTCTCTTCCCTTGACACCATGTAACTTGGGATCCTTCTCAGGTTTTTGATTGAAGCGTACCTTTGACAGAAGAAAAGTAGGCAGTAGGAAGAGCAGGGGCTCTCTGAGCCCTTCCTCTTTCCGAGCCGCTGTTCTGCGGAGTCAGAGTTTTATGGAGTTGCATCGTCCAGTGTGACCATTTGCTGCGTAACACTGTGCTGCTGCTGTGGAGCTTGAAGAGCTCCTGAGATTCTGCCTGCCTACAAGGTTTCAAGCTGTTCTGTGGGCCCGGGAGGCTTGTACATCCAGGAAAGCATCTGACTGAGGACCGTGGACAACAGTTACAAGAAGCAAAATTGCTAGCTCAAGGGAGTAAAGGTTGAGAAATTGGAGAGCTGGGACGTAGATTTCAGTAAATCAGCATGGCATGTGAGGAATGGGAAATGTGAGATACTAGATGTAGAGCCTATAAGGTGAGAAGCATCTTTTGGATTTTTTTTCTCTGTTCTGTAGAGATGTAGTGATGAGATGTGTTGAACAAGGAGCATTCTCCTCCCATTCTTCCTTCAGGCACTAAAATTTTAATTATTTTTGAATTTTAATGGTGGAATGGAATGGTTCTGGGTTGTAATGATTGCTTGGTAGGAGAATGGCTGGTATATTTTCATATTAAAACGTGTATCATGTTTTGATATTATGATTCTGGCTGTTGTGTATGTTGGTTGTTCCCTTTCCCTTTAGTCAGCTTCACTGCTTTAGGATAAAAGCCTTCTGAAGAGGGGTGCCTGTCTTCAGAGCATTGCATGTTGTGTTTGGGTGCAGCTGTCACATAAATGTCAATGAATGAAGAGTAGAAATGACTACTCCACCTAGTTTACAATCACGGAGTTTTGCAGGTAGCTGCAAGCTGTGTTTGAAAGACTGCAGGAAAACAAGGTAATCTTGCTTTCTTCTGGACAGTCTCTCTCTTTCGCTAACTGCAGTGGCGGGTTTCGCTGCAGCACTAACTTGTACTCTGCTTGACTTTAAGTATGTTCTCTCTTTGGAGCAAAAGCATGTTTGGCATTTCAAGCACTCCGAATAGCTACACGCGAGGATACACATTTCTTTCTCCTAATTCTGTTCTGATCCCAGATGGTCATGCTAGAATTCTATTTCCTAATCATTTTGAACCATCACAAACCAATTCTCAACCTGATTTGGCAGTAAATTTCATTCTCCTCTTTCCCGAGAGCAACGTTAGGGCTCAACAAACTGACGTGCAGTGTACACGCTCTCCCCTCCCATCTCCTCCTATCCCCTCCCTTCCCTTTCCCTCTCCTCCCCTCCCCTCCCTTTTTCCTCCATCTGACTTCTCCAGGGCTGAATGCTGCTGCATCAGAAGCAATTCTTGGTCTCCTGGAAAAGTGCACAGTAAGGCCAGTCCATTGGTAAGGATTTTTTTCCTCTTCCTTTCCCATCCCTCCTCCCAAATAATTTATTTCTTCTCCACATATCCTGATTTTAGTGGCTAGATGTTGTGTATCTGGGGATGTCTATGAAAAGGAGAAAGTATAACATTACTTGGAAGCTAGGTGTTTTTTCTCAGATTCACTCTTGCGTTAGAAGCCCATCTGCTTTTCAGTTGTGTGAAAGAGGTGAAATAAGTGCATGGTAAGACTCAGCTAGTAACCTTTCTTCTCTCAGCAAGAGGCTGGTGTTTGTCTTTGTGACCTGTAGCTGAGATTGTCTCTGCCTTCCCAGCAGAGACACGTCTCGTGGTGTTCAGATCTGGATTTGAATTTAACTAGTCATTTGCCTGTGTCTTGAATAAAGTAAATTTCCTTGAAATATGAATAGCGTTCATAGTTTCTTATCTCAGCTTTAGAAGGGCTGTTCTTTATCTCCACTGTTTTGATTTGGGCTTTTCTGCTGTTTTTGGCGTTTTCTTTGCTGCTGCTGTTTGAATAGTCTGTGTGCTGGGTCTGCTGACAGCCTAGAGAAGAAGGGTAAGGAGGCACTTGTCATCCTGGGGCGGCAAGGCAGGCAGCTGGTGCAAAGGGAGCAGCAGTCCAAGTCCAGGTGTCTGCCTTGAGAATGACAATGCAAAAATAGGCAGACCTGCTGCACTGGAGGAGAGAGAAGTAAATTTAATACGGTAGCGATGCAAGAAAGGGCAGTCTAATTAGAGGAGTTTTATAAAGGAGTTTTCCTTCCAAAATAGTTGTACATTATATTTGTGTCTTGGAAAACAGCAACGACATATATGCTTTTATTTGTAACTTTTTTAGTACAGTAACAGATTTTTTTTTTAATATGCACTGTGGCTGAAGGAGGAAGAACTTAAATGGGGAATGACTGAGCAAGGAGGTCTCCTTTTCTTTTCCACTTTCAACAACTTCAAACCAGTCTGTCTGAAGAAGCGGTCTCTAAATTACCGATTTTACTTCAATATACACTGTTAAGACTAAAACTTTATAAGGTGTTGCTTTGGAATTGACACTCTGCAGGTAGTAGAGGTTATGCTGGAGGGCAGGGGAAGTAACAGGATCATTTCTGCAGGGCGTTCTAGCCAAAACAGTCCTTGAGGGGGCTGAGAGCAGTGGCTGTAATATCAGTGGGGTTTGATTAGATTTAGATGAACAATTCCTTTTTTTTTTTTTTTCCATTCTTTTAATAGAAACTTTTAAAGTCAGATACAGTCCTATTTGTACATTCTGCTCTGTTTTTCTTTGCTACGCCTGTCTTGAGTTTCATGAACATGAATGTCTCGGGGCTTTTATTACTATTACTATTTTGGAACCATTTTAGATCTGGGGGGGTGTTGTGTGTTCTCGCTTTTAAAATAATCCATTTATCTGAAGGTCTAGCACAGTAATGCTGTTAAATCTGAAATCAGAACGGGTCTGAAGAGGCATAGCATAGCTGGGCTGAACGCAGAGGCAGTGGCTGGATGCAGTCTGTAGCTTGAGTTTTTGGCTTGGGTGGAGATGAAGCTGTCCTGACCCTAGCAGCAATCTGCGGCACAGCCTTTGCCTGCCCAGCCCTCAGCGTGGATGGCACTTCAGCAGTTCACCAGTGTGAGGCTACTCTTCTCCTACAGCTAGAAGTCATGACAAGTATCCTCCCAGCTCTGGTGAAATTTGTTACTGCGGGAAATTTGCGTATTTCCTCAGAGGGAGATCTCTTGGGATTCCTCAGCGGAGGCCAGTTCATAACTCATTGCCTCTTGTTTTTCAGACACAAGTTTGTAAGCACAAATGCAGTATATATATATATGTATAACTTATTGTTGCTGTGACACTGTTGGTGTGAGGAAAGAAATGACTGAGCCTCATTTCTCATTGATATATTGATAAATTATGTTGCAAGGTAAAGCCAGTACTCTAGCCTAAGAAACTTCATAGCTCTGTTGAGTGTTATTAATTTTTTATAGTAAATATTGTTCTTCTGGAACATTCCACTTTCTGGCAGCATTTCTTCCTTCAAGGTGTTTTCTTGGGGATTTACTTAGAATCACTGAATGGTTTGGATTGGAAGGGGCCTGAAAGATCACCTAGCCCAATCCTCCTGCCATGGGCAGAGACACCTCCCACTGGATCAGGCTGCCCAGGGCCCCATCCAACCTGGCCTTGAATACCTCCAGGGATGGGGCATCCACAGCTTCTCCAGCCAACCCGTTCCAGTGCCTCACTGCTCTCATTGTGAAGAATTCTTTCCTTTTATTCAAACGTAAATCTACGTCTTTTGATTTAAAAGCTTTTTGTCCATCAGAATGCTGAAATCTTTCTCCGCTGGGCTGATCTCAGCCCACTTAGTTGCAGGGGAAACAGGAAAATGGCAAGCAGCGTAGAGGCAGCATAGATTTCTTTTTTTCCCCGCAAGGTGGCACCGAATTTTTGCCTGTTCTGGACAAAATCAAGATCTGGGCTGTATAGCTGTCTTGCTTGGCTGTACAGCTTTTCTGGGGTCTTTTCTGTGTCATTGGAGATGAATTTTGAGTGAGTTGCCTATCCAAATCATTCTTTGTGTGAACAGTTAGGTGTTAGAACCAAAGACCAGTGGAACTTTTCAGAACATTAAAAAACAAAAACAGAAACAAAACCAAAAAAGCAAAAAGCCCCTGAAAAATACCTGTCTTTTAGAAGACTTACTATTATTTCATCTATTTTTAGAGCAAGCAATGTCTAGCTAATGGAGTTAATTTGACATTGTAGGCTGCTCTGGATGCATTGGGAGAGAAACGGAGGAAGTGTTCAGTGGAGGTGGCACGTGCTGGGAGGTGCACTTCTTTTTGTGAGGCAGCTCACCTCAGCAAGCTGATTGCAGAGATACTGTGCAAACACAAGTAAAAGGCCTGCACTTAAGGTTATGGGGAGGTGATGTAAAGGAACTGGTGTAATACTGGTCAAGTCAGTGGTAATCTAGGGGATTTTTTTTTTCTTTTTAGTTTCCAGTTCTTAAACATCCCATTTCCTCACATTTAGTCATTTCTACACACAGCTTCCACAGCAGTTAGAAACACTCGTTTTAGATGCACCTGGTCTTGTGGGCTTACAAGGCAGGGCTTTCAGAGTCTTCTCTAAGGTACTCCATTAGACACATTCATTATCTGACAACCTCTCCATTACAGGTGTAACACTATTTCTGTAGGGAAAAAATTATTTTTACCTTTGAGACAGTCAGAATTTTAATTTGAATGCCAATTTCCACCAGAAACAGCTTCACATAAATGAGATTTAACTTATTATTCTGGTAAAGGAGATTTTTTTTTTCCTTATGTTGTTAAAGTTTTTGTAGTATAGGAAAAATAACTAACAAGTCAGTTAGTCTGTATGAAATTAATAACAGACCGATTAGAAAACCATGAAAGATAATGTAGTTGTCATAAGCATCAGTTTCTAGATCTTGAATTTTTTATGTTTATTGTCTTTAAGTCATTATTGAAACTGGCAGATGGTTTTAAATAGCAATTTCTGGCTGTGTGTTAAAGGTTGGTAGTGTTCTGGATCCACTGCTGACATTGGTTTTCAGCAAAGTTTGGAATACTGATGCTAGCAGGGCTACAGCTGAATCCCAGGTGACAGCTCCTGCCTACAGAAGGAGCTTGCAGATCGTTGTTTTGTTACCAGCTTACAGTTGTCTAGTCTAGCTCAGCTCCTAGCATAATGGCTGTGGCCTATCCTGAGGAACAGTCCAGCATGTTTGTTAAAGGTGCATTCTGTCACTGGTAGAAGTCTTGTGGAAAATTTCTACATCTCAAACCCCATGGGTCAAAGACAGTGATTAGCTTCTGGAGCTCAGTTTTTCTGTCTGCCAATAGCACCTCGACAGAATTAGGTAAGTTCATCTGCTTCTCAAGACTGCCACACATGCTGTGGACCATCCTCTTTGTGTCCTAGCTAAGAAGGGAACTATCTGGTTCTCCTTCCCTTAGCACGACTCGTGCCAACTCTTCCCTCAAGTGGCAGTGGCTGGAATCAGGCGTGGCAGTGTGGTGCAGTGCGGTGAAGGACGTCCTCCTGCTCCTGTGGGCATGCGTGGCATGGCTCTGAGAATGCTGGGTGAGGAAAAACACTCCGAGCCTGCAAGTGTCCCATCCCTCATTTGGAAAAGCAGAACTTGGATTTTTCCAGTGTGGAGCAGTAGACTATCTATTTACAACACACAAAGCGGATAAACACACACACACCTTATTTACCATTAAATTGAACGAGTGTGGCTTATATAAGGCCTGAGGTTATTAAAAGGCCTTCCAAATGTTCCATCCTGTCCTGAATTAATCTTTCCATGGGAGCTTTGCTTCTGGGTCACATCTGTGGATGAAACAAAAGAATTGTCCTAAATGTCATTCAGTTTTTATTGCAGCTGCTTTAAAAGAAAAACAACACGCACACACACAAAAATCAAACCTCAACCAAATCAACAGTATACCCTAGCTTTATCCTCTTAATTTTCTGAATTAACTCTTAATTCAGCTCAAGAAATGTTAATCATCTATCCTAAATAATGCCTGTTACTGTTGGCTTTTCAATTAAAACTTCATAAGCTTTTAATGAGGAAATAGTGGAATTATGCACTCACTCAATATGTTAGCTTTCCCCCTGGTTTGCAACCTTGGGCAGTCTGTTTCTCCAAGCTTGGAGAGTTCTGTCCCCAAGGCACTGACATGGAAGTTAAATTGTCTGTGAAGACGCTACAGAAGGGGCTCACCTGGGCTTGGTAAGGCTCTGATTTACAGTGAGACAGTGACTGATAACTCCTGTGATGTCAGTCCGGTCTGTAGTGTGAGAAAGGAGCCTCTTAGGCCCTCTGTTCTGCTGAAGGCAGAGGATGAGTGTGGAGTTTGTACATGTATTGATGGAGGCTTTGAAGCGCTGAGGATTGCCCATATTCCCCCATGCTGTCCCTTCTTCATTCCCTTCCCCTCTCCAAAGCAGTTTGTCATGTTACCCCCAACACGTGCCCAGCTCTTACCTGCGTTTTGTGAGGGGTGTCTCTGATTGGAAGTGCTTCAGCAAACCATATGGTGTTTAGAAACTGCCCTGACGTGGGAACAAGTAGAGTAACTAATGCCTGACCCTTACATGTCAATATTGCTTCCCCACCCGCTAACCTGAGGAGGATCTGGTGCTGTATCACACTGAGCTCAGGAATTTTGCTGAGCCTGGGAAGCTGCCAGTCCCCATGGTGGCTGTGGTGGTGCTTTGTCTGCATCATTTGTTCGTTTTGATAATTATCAAACCACCCCAGAGAGAACAGCTTCCTTGTGAGAGGAAAGGGTAAGAGTGGTGGATGAGGAACAGACCAGAAGCAGGGTTGAAAGGAATTCACATGGAGGAGTATCTGCGTGGCTGAGGTGTCGGGGCAGGCTCTGTACCTCACGGTTCCTCTGAACTAGGGGTGGCTGCCTCCTCGCTGCCATGGGCTGCGGAGTCACAGCTCAGTGGCATTTCGCTGTCTGCCATCACCTAGAGAGAGACTGCGGGGGAGCTCGGGCCCTCTCAATGGGGGCCTGGGTAGTACCTCTAAATTGTTGAAAAGAGGTTTGTTACAACTGCCAGAGCTCGTAATTCTGCAGCAGAGTGTGGTTTCAGAGTATTTCTGTAATGCTTCATATTTAACCAGTCGTATAGCATCTGTGCACTTCCAGCAGCTTGTTGAGAGAAGAGCCCCCGTCAGCTGTGCGGGGTTTCTTCCCCATTCTTTTTGCTAGCATTAAATTAGAAATGTAGTCTGTTTTGTTGTGATGTGCTGTGGAGAGGAAATTCATTGACTGATCTGTTGGGGGGTGGTGCTGAGCAAAGAGGAGAGTGAGACTGCAGTTTTAGTTATTTCATTGTTGAACTGTGGTGATTCTGAGTCTGCAGTGCTTGTGGAAATAAAAACATTGCTATGATCGTAGGTGTTTGTTAGTAGCTTGTATTACAGTGAGAATATTTCTTGTGTCATCAACATGGAGAGAGAATTTGGATGGTCAGAAGAGCAAACGCACGGCCTCAGAGTGTCTGGGCAGTGAGCTGCTGCCTTTCCATGCTGAGCACAGGGTGGTGGCAGCTCACTGCAGTGGCCAATGTGCCTGGCACCCTCCTGTCCTGATCCCCCAGGTGTTCCTCATGGGGAATGCTGTCCTTGCGTGCTGCCGAGCAGCTCTCACCTGCAGTGCTCAGGCCCTGTAGATCCAGCAGCTTCTGCATTTGCTGAGCTTCTCAGGTCTTCTCTTTCACCGCCCTTACTTCACAATGCTGGTTGCTTCTTCCTAGGTCATGGAGCTCTGTTTTGGTTTTATGGTGTGCGGTGCATTTGAAAGAAAATGGAGTTTTGTAGTGAAGCACGACTTTCAAGAGGGTACTGAAGTCTGGAATTCTCAATCACTGCTGATAGAACAGAACATGCTTTGGATTTGTTGGATACGTGTGGTGTCTGGCCACTTTTGTAAACGTTATGCTTTATTACTTTATATATTCTTCTGAATCAAGACTTTGTGGTGGTCTTTTAGGTACATAGTGACCACTTGATCACGTTTAACCTTCCCCCTAAGGAATTCTGTGCATCATTTCTTTGTAGAGTTTCTGAGCCTGTTACCGGTCCAGGTGATCAGTGTACTTATCCAAGCAATTCAAAGGAATTCATGAGGAGAAGTTCCTTTAGTGTTCTGCAAAATTTTTCTTCTAGTGCATAGATATCTTCCAAAGTCAATGGGCTGAGAAGACGAGATTCAGATCTTGCCAACATACGTTGTGAAATCTTTATGTTCCCAGTGGAGGCTGTAGTACAGGATGGCACTGTTGTCCCAAAGTGTCCAGCAATGAGTCCACTGAATTGTGCAAAATGGCACAGTGTTGGTGGGGGATGAATAGAGGAACCTCACTCCCATGCTCACCCCGAGTTATGTGGACCCCTTTTCACAAAGGTTGATGTGGTGATAAGTTACACCATGAAAGATTAAAGCCCACAAGCTCCATGGATCTCTCAAGTCCCAGTGTAGAGCTTTTTCCAAGGGTCCATTCCTGCTTCATTTGCTTTTACTTCAGCAAGCACAAGTGATGAAAAGTATTTGTACTTTCTCTCCTGTGCCTGCATGCTCTGCTTTGTTTTCTTTTGTTCTGCTGGAGATCCTTTCCCCTTCCAGAGGCTCTGTGCAAGCAGAGCCCGGCCCCTCACACTTCTCTGGGAGAGGAGTGCTTTGCTTCTGGCCCAGCTGTCATCAGCTCTACTGATGTGCCCACTGAAGGTTAGAAACTGTTCACTTGTAGGCACTGAATTCCTTGAGTGCTAGGATCTAAGCAGTGATTGGGAGTTACCAAGGCTGAAATGCATTTTCCTTCTACTCTGGAAGCAGGGCACTGGGATAGACACAGCAATTTTTGGCATCGGTGCAAGCAAGAGCAGCTGCTGGCCTCCGTCTACCCTCAATCGCACGCTGGGGTGTCTCAGCAGACCTAACTGGAGACTGATCAGGGTTAAAAACAACACACCAACTTCAACAGTGTGTCTGTTTTTGATTTGGATCAGTTCCTCATCCAGATCACTGCTTGGACCCACAAAAAAGTTGTGGGACAACCAAGGAGGTGTCTTGGAAGGAGAAGCCATAGGTAGGAGACTGGCACAGAATGAAAACCCAAATTTGTAGGTGTCAGGAAGGGTTTAAAAAGGAGGGGGACAGCTGCACGGAGTGCTTTAGGAGAGCTATTGATTGTGGAAGGGAGCAGGGAAAAGGAAAAAGAACGGATTTTTTTTTCCAGTGCTTCATGTTACGATGGAACTGTACAGGAAAGCTTGATCATTGACAAAGGAATTGGTAGCAGAAGGGCTCCCAGTACTGCAGGAATTGGCAAAATGTTCAAATGGTTTTTGTTAGGAGCGAGGGAGTAATCTCCTCTCCGCTTCTGGTTTCACAGACACTTACTGTGTGACATAGCAAACCTTGGGCTTCCTCTTGGCCGCTAGCTACCGACTGTATGCTCCTGTTACTGCACCTGTCTTAGGCTCTTCTTCTGCACGTCATCTTTTTTCTACTCGTTATTTTCACTTTGAGACGAATCTCTTGAGTGGCACGAACTCAGCAGCCCACACACAGCTAATGGTTCCATTCTCTGGGAGTCCCAGTCACACCGACTGGGTTTGATAATCTCTTCAAAAACGCAGGTCAGACAAATGCTGCTCCTGCAGAGGCCCTCTCATTTTGCTGCCAGCCTCACTAGATTTCCAGGTGTCCTCTCCCTTCCTTACAGGGCACACAATGCTGAAGCCGTTGCTCACGTGTTGTGTCCTCCTTTTCATTTGTAGGGGACGGTCTTTAGTTTGGAATCTGAAGAGGAAGAATACCCTGGCCTCATCGCAGAGGACAGCAATGATATCTACATCCTGACCAGTGACAATTCGGGACAGGTGAGCCCCCCGGAGTCCCCCACGGTGACCACATCGTGGCAGTCGGAGAGCCTGCCCGTCTCCCTGTCAGCAAGCCAGAGCTGGCACACGGAGAGCCTGCCCGTCTCCCTGGGACCCGAGTCCTGGCAGCAAGTGGCCATGGATCCTGAAGAAGTGAAGAGCCTGGATAGCAACGGCGGGGCTGAAGAAAGGAGCGAGAACAACTCTTCCAACTCGGATATCGTCCATGTGGAGAAGGAAGAGATACCGGAGGGGATTGAGGAAGCGGTGGTGTCAGCAGTCGCTGCAGAGAGCACGCAGGCAGCGTTTCCAGAACCCCCTGCTTCTTTACTTGAAGTAAAACCTCAAGCTGAAGTTGTTGCTGTAGAAAAAGCACATCCCTCCGTGCTCCGTACAAAACAGGAGGAGAAGGGAAAAGCGGCCGAAGAGCTTGTTGAACCTGAAATCCCAGTATTAAGTAAACCTGTCCCAAAGCCAGCCCCATCGGAAGAAAAGGCTGCACCGGAACCTGAGAAAATACTGCTTCCAGGGGAAAAAAAAGTGGGGAAAGAGGGCCACTTGGAAGGCATAGAAGAGAAATCCTCCGCTGTAGAGGAGAAGCCTATCTTATTGCCGGAAGGGAAATCGATACTGCTGTACGGTGGGGCTGCTGCCGTAGCGATATTGGCTGTGGCGGTCGGAGTAGCGCTGGCGCTTAGAAAAAAGTAACCGAGCTCTCTGGAGGAGGAGGAGGAGGGAGAGAGAGAAGCGAGCGCGATCCAGTTGTTGTAGTTGTGTTACCTAAAGGTTGAGCTGCCTGCTGTTTGATTGGACATTTGAGTAACTTCATGGTGATGGGGTGAGGTCATTCAATAAGCCTCCAGCTATGGACAATCATGTTTTTAGTAGAATTGGGGCGGGGACTGGTTTTTCCTGATTAAAGTACAGGGGTATTTTTAAAAAACAAATAATAATAAATTCTGCAAATTTAAGAACTTAAGTGCAGGTGCTGAAGAAAGGGGGTGCTCGTACTCAAGGAACTGGAACAGAGAGTCCCCAGGGGAAGGGGAGAGCCGGCTCCTGCCAACCCCTGGAGCTTTTGGCTTCTCCGACCGGCCGCTACCGCAGCTGTGCTGTCCTGTCACTTCCCCGCGCGCCCCGAGCCCCCCCCAGCCAGACGTTAGCCAACCCAAGTCCTGCAGCGAGAGGCTGGTCTCCTTCTGTCTCAGCTTCCTCTCAGGTACTGCACTGCTCCTCGTAACCTCGCAGGTTCCTCCTCAGCCCCAGTGGGAGAGTGCTTATTCTTACCTCTTCGCGAGCACCTGTTCTGGCCCCTAACAGTCACTGCAGCCCCCCATACAGATGCTGCCTCTCCGTAGCTGTACCTGCTCCAAGCACCCCGTGCTCTGGGAGGAGAGGAGCACAAAGCCCCTCTCGCTGCTGAGGGTGGGAGGGACGCTGCGCTTTGCTGGTCTGAGAATCCCCATGCTGCGCTCCTGCCCGCCCACCTCCCTGCCGCCCTCCCGTCAGCAGAGCTGCACCGCTCACGCTGCTCACAGCGCCATTCCGGTGGGCGCCTGGACGCCAGAGCACGTTCAGCAAGGATGTGGCACAGCTGCGTGAACGGGGGGAGGCTGCTGCCTGCTGCGAGACTCAAGGGTTCCGCGCTCTTTCTGTTGTCCTGTATCACGCTGCAGGCTGTGTTGGCTTTCACAGGTTAAGCGCAGGGCTTAGGTAGTCCCACCGTGGTCATGGCTGCGACAGAACCCGGAGACATAGAGCAGTGGGTTCTAGAAACTAAGCTGGACAGCATTAACCACCGCCTCGACCTGCCTGTTCCTGAGCTGACCCAGCGCGTTGCTCGGTGCAGTTCCTTTTGCGATGCTGAATCTGGAAGTGGCTACATTTGCAGGTTCACAGGTGATGAGGAAAAAGCAGCCCCCTCTTCCTGCAGGCACAATATTTCGGGTTGCAAGGAGAAGCCTTGAAGGCACTGCTGCACCAACAAGGCACGTCAGATCCGGCTGCGGGTGTTCTCTGAGTGTGCACGTTGTCGGGCCTGCTCTGTGCTGCAGCTCTGCAGGGAGACCGTAGATTTTCAAGGCAAAATTACTGATGCATCTCTGAGGGTTTGTGCTGGCACTGTGGCTTAGAGCAGGTGGAGGTAGGGGAAAAGGGGCTCGAGATAATGTAAAAATGGATAGGTGAGCTTATTGTCAGCTCCCTCTTCATAAAGCACAAAGACGAGGTACTTGATGTCTGGGCGACCTTACAAGCAATCTGGTAAGGAGAGATGTTAGCACTCTCTATTTTAGCACATTCCTGCTACATTTTCCTATCCTACCCATCTCCCAGTATGCTGGTACATCAGTAGGAACCTGGCAGTCTGGGGAACTTTTTGTTTTAAGGTTTTTTGAGAGTGGATTTTTGTAGAAAACCTTTGCGTTTGGATTTGTGTGGAGGAACCTCCGCTCAGGAGCTCGGGGTCCTGACCAGCAGCGGGTGGGTGGTCGGAGAGCGCTTTGTCTGTGTGTAAGAGGTAGCAAGTTGGCCTTAAAAGTTAAAACAAAGTGACAGCAAAAAAAAAAAACCCCAAACATATACTGTGTTGCAAAATGGATAAAGTTGTTCTTTTGGCTCTTCCCTGTAAGTAAGTGTTTGTTTTCCTGGTGGTGCAGGAGGTGGGCACGGGGCAGATGACGACAGGTTGACGAGGGAGAAGTCCCTGGTAGTTCGGACACCAGGGAGAAGTCCCCAGTAATTTGGGACACAAAGAGCCCAATGGGGCATGAAATAAGGAGCATCTTCTTCCACACCCAGCAGTTAGAAGGCAGCAGTATGGAAAACAAGTGCTTTGGGGTTTTTTTTAAAGAAGTATTTTCGTGGTGGTGTGAAAGCCTGGAGTACGTGCTATTCTGCAGCACGCAGCGGAGCGCCAGCTGCACCACGCTGTGTGGTGGTTGCTTGGCCCTTTCTTTACACGCTTCCCATCTTCAGGGTCTCAGAGATTGGACACTTCAAAAAGAATTTGTACTTTCTTCTCCCCCCTCCCTGTAACCACGTGTTTAGACAAAGAGTCTGCTGTGAGTTTCCCGTTGTTCCGCTGGGCACACCCTGCTAGCTGGAAAGGTCGGGGACAGACTCCAGCTCTGCTGAGCCCTGGGGCTGTCACCAGAGGGGCTGCGTGAGCTCGGGCAGCAGTGCCCGAGTGCCGGGCTCCTCGCTCTATTACAGGTGTGAGTTAGAAAATGGGAGGGCTTTCTCCTGGCTTCAAGCACATTGGAGTGATCTGTAACAGCCGGGTCTGCTTTTACCCAAACTGTGTGATGCGGCCGCTGGTGAGCTGATCTCCTGCAGCTGGCAAAGGAGAGGCAGGGGGCTGTGTGCTTATAAAACAGCAGATATAGATAGAATTACTCTCACTGGTGTTACTTACTCCCTTCCCAAAAGTGCCTCAATACGTCCTCGAGTGGCCTGAACCTTGACAAAGGATCTACCTTAGCCCCCTTCTCCCTTCACTGTACCCGTGTCTGCAGCACACCCTCAAGCTGAGATGGCAGAACTGAGGGCTGGACCTGCACAGTGTGAAGCGCTGCACGCTGCAGTGCCTCTGTCCGCAGCTGGGAGCTGGCTGGGAAGCCACAGCCTGAGCTCAGTGCTGAAGGAAGTGCAGGGGGGGGCATGCTGAATCAGGAGCTGTCAGAAAGCAGCTGTAAGATGAGGTGAAGCTTAAATTTCAGTTGTGCTTAACTCTAGGCTCTGCTCACGTGGGCAGTGGGGCTGGGAAGGGGGGAAGGGCTTGTTTCAGAAAGCACAGCTGGAACAAGAGGGTGGCAGCGAGGGCTGACACCTACAGTCCCTGTGTTGTGTAAAAGCCCAGCCTGTGGGCAGAGCCACACGCCCTCCTGTTGCAGCCATGTGCTGTGCGAGCAGGGGGATCTCCCTGGCCCCTTACACCTGGGAGCATCCAGGCTGTTGGGTGATGGTAGCCTAAAAGGGCAGTGCCAGCCACTCAGCTCAGTCAACATCAGAGTAGGGTGAGCAGAGAGGTAACATGGCTGCCCAAAGATAGCTGATGCCTGAACGCTGAGGGCTGGCCTCGTGATGGAACAGGCCAGAGACACAGGAAAGCAACACTGCCTGCAGCCTTCTGACTGCTCAGCAGTGACTGCCTAAGCACCTGCCTGCTCCAGGCACTCTCCAGTCTGAGCAGCAGCTCCTGGCACATGCAGCAGAACATGGGCTCGTCTGCACTGTGCTGGGGTTTGGGCAGCAGCGTAACTGCTGGGTGCTGCGGTGCCGGCAGGCGGCTGGGGCTGTGCTGGGGGGCTGCAGCACGAGGGAAGGCTGAAAGCTGCAGTGCTGCTGCGTTGGGCAAGCTCTGTTGCCAGCATCCCGATGCCCTGTCCGGTAGCACTGCTCCGGTACTTGCTCCGCTACCACAGTTGGGCTGTGGTTTTGTACTGACCAGTGCTTCTAATAATCACAACTGGGAAAAAAAAATAATTTAAAAAAAAAACAAAAAAAAAACTCAAGTTAAGTTTAAAAAGCTTTGTCTTTCTTTTTTTCATTGTAGTAAACAAAATAATTGCTGTCATTAAAGCCTTCCCTGCATTTAGCCACGGGTACTGCAGTCCGAGCAAGGCCCCAGGAAGGCAGGTGGTGTATCCTGGCAGAAACAACCATGCCTCTGGCAGCACAGGCTTTCATTCACTGAAAGCTCATGCTTTAAACGTTGTACCTCAGAATGTAATTAATTCCTAGATCCTTCAGCCGTGAATGTTGGGGAGGAGTGAGTGCTCCCCCCACCCCGTATGGGTACGTACAGCCCAGGTCTTCATAGAATGTCTCATTTCTGGCACAGACCGTGCTTCCCAGTGACACACGGCGAGGGGAGGAGCGCTGTGCTGCGCCTGCTGGCGGCAGGAGCTGCGCGTGGCGTCTGGCTCGGCCTGCTCAGCCTCAGTGCTAGGGAGGGGACGGCGACAGCAGCGCTTTGGCTGAGCACCTGTGCTTCGGTGGGCAAGCCATGTAGTAGTGCCACAGAAAAAGGGGGTGGGAGGGGGGGGGTCACGTGTAACCCACCAGCAGTCACCCTGCTCCCAGTAGTGCAGCTCGGGGCTGGCTTTGTGCAGAGGCTCTGCGGCTGCCTGGCTGGTGCTTGTGGCCGGGGCAGGAGCTGCAGCAGCTGGCAGGGGGCAGCTGGAGGTGCCAATGCAGCCAGGGAGCAGCACAGCGCTCAGCTGCACCCCCTTAGCTCAGTGACTTCTGATCACTTTTTTTCCTGCTTGGAGCTGACCCTCTCTCAGTCTCTGAGGTAGGCTGGCCTGCTTCCTCCCAGCAGAAGGCTGCGGGTGTGCTGTAGGAGAGGGGGAGCCACAGTGAGCTTCCAGTGGAAGCTGCTTCTGATCTCCCTGCAGCAACTGCAGGGGAGGCAAGGAACACAAGTGAGTTGGACAGAACAAGCTGAAGAGAGTGCATCTTATTGCTGTACCTTTAGGGGTCTCTTCCCATTCTTATCTTAGCTTTTATTCAAGGGTAAAGCTAAAACCCACTTGATTTAGCAAAGTCTAATGGGATGGACTCTGATGCATGGGCGCTGGGGGAAGCTCTTCCACCCCCCCAGCTTCTGCTGGGTGGCAGCAGGCAGTGGCTGCCTTGCAGGGAGGGCAGGGTCTGCTGGCAGGAGGCCTGGCTGGGGAGACCCTGGCTGGGCTGAGGGCACCCGCGGCCCCAGGACCCGCTCACGTTATTCCTTTCAATATGCAAGCGCAGCCCTCTTGGGGAAAGCTACCTAAAGCTTCTTGTGCCATTTGGTTAATAAAGTGTTTCCACCTTTAAAAGAAAGTTCTTTCCAGCTTCGTTGTTCTAGAATCAGTTAAGTGAAGGGGTGTGTGCATTTCTTCCCTCTACCAGTGGGACACTGCTGTAAGACCATGCCCCCAGGTTGCACTTTAATAAATGGTACAGTTTTCAAAAACAAGGTGAAGACTGTTTTCTTGACCACCCCTGTCCAAGGGCAGGCACCAGCCAACACTGAAGGCAGCATCCCTTGTGCAGGGGCAGCACCAGAGCCCCCTGTCCCCGGTACCCCCAGCAGCAGCACAGCAGGAAGGCTGGAAGGACTCGCCCAGGAGATGGCCGTCTCTGAGAGAGGGCCGGGCCAAACTCAAATGATGGAGATGTGTCCTGCTGTGAGAAGTGACACTTTTTTATTTAAAAAAGACAACAACGAAAAACACATTATTTACATCATTTCTTCAGAGGCAGCTGGATCACAGGTGGACCTCAGCCCCCTGCGTGGTGATGGCTGACATCACAGAACCTGAGTCCACGTTTGTTCGTTGAACCTGAGATGTGACTGCAGTGTGCCACTGACGAGATGCCAGGCACTGCTCCTGATTCAAGGTCGATACCATCTTTCTCTTGATGGCAGGTTGCTCTGAAGCCACAGGCAACCTTTTCTCAAGCATATCCAGATATTGTTCCCCCAAACAATTCCCCCATGTACCTTGCCCAGCTGCAGCACAGACGCCTGCAGGATGCAGCGCTTGGATACAAGAAATACTGACAGGGCAGGCTCAGGCCCCTCCAGTGCCCCTTCCCTGGAGGCACGAGCCAGGGCATGTTCCTGCATTACATCTGCTACCAAAAAGAGGGAAGAAAGAAGTAAGAAAAAGCATCTATTGTGTAAAATGGACAGGGGTAAGCACTATATCTTACAGGCACAGCAGGCCTGCCATGCAGCTCACACTACCATCAGTACTGTGCTAGTCTACAAAAGCCCATCTACAAAGCTCTGCCTTCCCTTTCACAGCTGTGTCTCAAAGTTAGGAGCAGAAAAAGTCATTTGAGCAGATCAAGAAGTTAAAAAGTCTTCAAGAAGCCAGTGGCTGGAGGTCTCTCACTCACGTAGCTGGAAGGAAAGAAACAGAGCCAGCATTAACGGCAGCAGAGCCTTGCCCCCACCCCAAGCCCTCTGCCTGCCCGCCCAGCCCACGGCCTTGGGCAGCTGCAGGGAGGGACCGCAGCAGCCGCCCTTGCAAAGGCAGAGGCCCTCTGCACGTCTCCAGCTCCAAGAACTGCGCCTCAGCTCTGCCACCTGCTGTGTGCGCGGCTGTTAGCCCCGGCCCTGCCTTCCGCGGGAGTGGCAGAGGGGTGGCTGGCTTTGAGAGGTGGTCCTGGGGAAGTGGGACAGCCCCGATCTGGGCGCCCAGCTCTGTTTCCCCACCATCTCCTGGGTTACAGCACAGGGAGAAGGGGCTGCTGCCACCACCTTCACCACAGAGAGCTGCAGAAGCAACTAGCTTTAATTCCAGCTTCTAAACAACATGCCCTGCCCTCCAGCCACCTGCAGTCCTACAACAACTTGAGCAGTAAACTGCCTCCCCGCCTGCGCTGCAGCCCCAGAGGACAGGAGGGATGGAGCTGCCACGGGAATTTGGCCGTTTCTCACTGTTCCTCTGCTGATGCTGTTTCTCAGGAACACTGCCATTCCCCTTCCAGTTCTGCCAAGCTCTGGGCAGCCAAGGAAGTAGAGGACCTCAAGCCCAAAACATTTGGGCCTGAGAGCTCAGGCTGGGTTTTCCTTCCAGTTCCCTTCCCTTAGGGCTTGACAACCTGAGCCCTTTAAGCACCACTCCCTGAAGGGACTTCTTGGAGGAGAGGAGCAACCTTTCTGTCCTACAGACTGCACGCGGGGTCTGCTGGGTGCTGTGAGCTTGGGGCGAGCAGAAGCTGGACCCCACCCTCAGCCTCCCTCCCTCCCTCAGCACATCAGCCTTCAGGGCTCTGCAGGGACAGCAACTCCTCCCTGCCGAGCCTCCAGAGCCCTGGCATTGCACGAAAGCAGCTGGCTGCTCCCTCAGGGAGTGACCCGGGCCAGCTAAGGGACTGCGACTCACCATTCTGACAATGTAGTTGTGGAGGTGTTGGCTGATGTAGTTCACAGTGGTGCTGAAGACACGCTGTAGAAGGGAAGGCACTCGATTCGCCACTTTCTTAGTTAAGAGCATCGCTAGCACCAACATGGCCTTCTCTTGCTCCAGGTCGGAGGGGATGGCTCTGGCGAGCCCTTCCACTGCCTGGGACAGGCACCGGGTTATCTCCTGCGTGGAGAGAAGGGGATGTCAGCACAGCACAGCACTGGTAAATGTAGGTAGCGCCTCACGCACTCAGGGCAGTGAGGCACATGAGATGCTGGGCCAGGGATGCTACGTCACATCCCATCGTAAGCTGGGAAAGAGCCTGCACTGCAGTGGTGGAGGTGCCACCTAGAGAGACTTTGTCAGGCCAAAACCCACCGCTACTCCCAGCACTGACAGCCTGTGAGCTACAGGGAGCGCGGGGCATCACTGCTTGCTGAGTCTCAGTGCTCAGCAACAAACACAAGCCAAGCTTCTGCTGCTAACTCCAGTTCTGCTCTTATGACGCGCAGCAGACATTCAGGACCCAGAGTTCAAAGATCTTAAGAAGTTACTCCCAAAAGTCAGCCCATCTCCGCAGCTACTTCCCCTTTCCCCTCTGCAGAAAGGGGACAGAGCCCAGGCAACCCGCTCTGCAGGGCAAAGGCTGCCCCAGCACGCAGGCCTGTCAGAGCATCTTCTCTAGCAAATCTTCACATCAAAGGTTAATGCTCAGGCTGAATTTTAAAATTGCAGTAATTAAAGCATCAAACTAGCAAAGATGCTGCGAATTTGCTGCTTCAAAGTCACAGCAGAAAGGACCCACACATTCAGAAGGGGAGCTACTCATCAGGCTGCTTCTCACTCACCTCTCTGGAGAGGTTCTCATTCAGAAAATGCTGCACTAGATCATTTACTACTTTTGCTTTGATTTCCTTATCCAGCTGGTCTCCAATCTCAGCAAGCTGAGCAGCAATGGTCCGGACAACGTCTTCATTTACCTCAGGGTCAAACACTGCCAACAGACACAGGAGTTAGTTCACAGGCTGCGCTTGCACTGCGCTCTGTGTACGTACGGTGACCCCTGGCATTTTGCCCACCTCCATCACCCACCTCCCCCCAGCCCTCTCCCACATCGCCTTTGTGACAGCTGCACGCACTACAGGTCTTCTGTGTGCAACCAAAACCTCGTTTGCCAGGGACGCATGCAAATACCTTCATAAGCTGCAGCACAAGCACAGCGCAGCCTCACCCTACCCAGAGAATTCTGTAGGGGAAGTCAGGCCATATCCAGCCAAGATCTGCACAGGACAGCGCCAGCCAACACCCTGTCTAGAGAGGGGAGGGAAGCAGGAGCGTGCTCAATTTGAAAAGCGATGGCTGTCAGGACTCACATCATAGGCACCACCTAAAACACAGCACTGCCTTTTGGCAAAGCTTCCCACTGTCCCTTTGGGGCACCAAATCGAGACAGTTTTGTATGATGGAGGCGTGTTTACTACAGCAGTTGCTCCTCACGCTGCCTCACTGCATCAAGGAGCCTGCTGGCACACCCTGGGCAAGGTGCAACAGCCGTGCTGCGTATGGCTAGTGAAGCTGGAACAGCACACAAAACTATTTAAGAAACTGCCTCTGCCGCACTGGTACAGCACAAAGGGATTAAGAGGAATTAACTCAGTACCAGGAAAAGAGCTGCTCCGAAATCCAAACACCACTTCCAGAGAAGGCACGTGGGAAAGAGAAAAGAGCACTTACCCAGCTCCCCGTTCTGCAAGTGCCCACTGCGGTTCCCATCGGTCTGAAGTTCCCCATCGCTGTCGCAGAAGAGGGCTTCTTTTAGGGGATAGAGAGCCCCCTGGCTCTGTAGGGATGGCAGCTGCTCTCTGAACTCACAGCCAGAGGACTCCGCCAGGAAGGCGAACAGCAGCGCGCGCTCCATCCGGTCCGACCCATCGCTGTGGATGTCCTAACCACAAAAGAATGGCTGTTAAGCCCGTGTCCTGCTCAGTAGGTCTCTGCAGGTGCTGTCTTCCAACAGCAAACTCTTTTTTTTGGCCTCCTTGCCAAACAACGCCCAGCTCACAAGACCTGAGCAATGCACACTGACTCCTAGAACCACCTGCTGGTTAACCCTGGCTGCCCCTGGTCTTACAAACCAGGGGTGGGTGCATCTGCTTACCCCCTCCTGCGTATTTCTAGCAGTGGCAAGGACTACATCCCTGATCAGAGCTCCTCTTCTGAGAGGAAAGATGAACACTGGGCACAAGCCACCCACTTCTCTATTTACACATCTGCATTTCAAAGGTTTTCACCCCTGTACTTGGGAATTGGGCACTCTGCTTCCTGCACAGGCCTAAGGCAGCAGTTCCCCACTTGAATGTAATCAGAGCAGAGCAGTAACAAGGTGGGGAGCCGAGATAACAGACAGCATAAGCCTGCAAAAAACCTAAGGTTTGCATCTCTTCTCCCTCTTGCAAGGGATCTAGGCAAGCTCCCTAACAAACCTGGCCCTGAGGAGAGCCAGGCAGCTCTCAGGAATAGTGACAGCGGGCCACTGTTGTCTGGGATCCTCTGCACAGGGCCCCGAGCTCAGCGAGCAAGCACGCAGCCGGGGCAGCACAGACCGGTCAGGAGGAGGAGGTCCAGCAGCAGGCAGTGATGGGAGCAAGGGGCCCCACTGGAGCACAGGGCCCCATAACCAACCAAGGCCTCTAGAAAACCAGGAGCCTGCCCAATAATTCTAATCACGCAGCTGACAGAGGAGGCTGTTGTGTGAGCACAGGAAGGAAGTGACAGAAAATCCTTACTCTTGGTACCCAGGCTGTCTGCCCATACAATAAGAAAGGGCTGAGGCTTAATCAGAACGAGGTAGAGGAATTAAGGTTAAAGCAGAATGCCTTGCCACCTGCACAGGGCAGTCAGGGTGAACCTGAGGGCTGACAGGGAGAGTGGGCACCTTTTGGTAGGTGGAACCTCGCAGGTACCCACAGCTACATAACCATACTGGTAATATCATGGAGGGGTCAGAAGGCCAATGCAACAGGAGGAAATTAAGATGAATGTGTTAGAAGTAATCAGGGACAGAATGCCTGCTTGGGAGGAGACGAGGCAGAGGAGGGGAAGAGCAAAGGCAGCAAGGCTGGAAATGAAAACAAGCGAAAAATAAGGTATGTGATCAAATAAAGCACATCTTTCATGACCTGAGTACGGGTGTCTCCAGACTGCAGTGACCCACACTCCCCAGGGCACCAGCAAGCCCCTTAAACAAACAACTTGTCATCAGGTTGCTGCTCAGAAGTCTTGCTGTGGGAAGGCAGAACAAAGAGGGGTACAAGCGCACCACAACAATAAGGCGTGGTGTAGAGGGTGACAGACATGTCTATGGCACTTTTGTGGGGTTAGGAACGTCTGTGTGATAAGTAGTAGCTACAGAATCGCATTTCATACTGCACAAAACAATTTGACCAAGTGATGTGTCAGGTAGTTAATTTATTAGTTTTAGCTATTTAATAAACAAACGTCGTAGTCTCTTAAATCAGCTGCATCTCAAGCCTGGGGGCTGAAGGAGACTCATACTGCCAGGTAACCAGGAAGCAGCTTGCAAACCAAATGGTTCCATCCACTTTGTCTGCGTTCACAACAGAGAGGAGCAGCAGCAGAGGCCCCAGCAGGAACTCTGGGGACAACGAGAAGGGCATGAGCCAGTACTTCGAGACTCAGCCCCTCTGAGGTACCTCAGAACAAGCACATAAGCCACTGACTTCAGTCCCATTTGAAACTGACCTGTTCCATGATAGATTTGGAGACAGAACAGCTCTTGTCACCCTCTGCTTCAGATCAGAAGTTCTTGCCCTGCAAGGGTGAGAAAAAAGTTAAAGGGGAAAAAAAAAAAAACTCCCACCTGCCTGCATCTTGAAGCAGCGCTCACAGGCCTGCCCTTATCTTGTACAAGATGACCTCAGAGGTACCCACCTGTCCCCGGAAGGGGCTGCCCATGGACAAGGCTGAGAGAACAGCCACTGTCCTGGCAGGAAGGGCCTAACCCAGGTGAACGAAGCGAGTGAAACACCTCTCTGTGGATATATGGAAGACAGTGGAGCAACGTGACCTACAAGTGGGGCTTTAAAGCCAGGCGGTGGTGCCAGGGAAGGCCCTTCGTGGTAACCCTGCCTTCCTGCTCTGATGCTACAGAGAAGTCTCTGGTCCTGTAGAAGTAATCCATGTCCCCTGGGTTTTCCAGGTTCCTGACTACATGCTGAGAGCAGGTGACATGCTCAGGTCCACCTGCACAGCAGCACATTCCTTAGTGAAGTATCCAGGTGACACTGCAGCACACCTGCAGGATTTCAAGTGCTCCTGCCCCACACGTGCAGAGATCTGTGTATCCTCAGGCTTGTTTCAATGCCTTTCCAACAAGTATCTACGAACACGGGTGTTGGATAAAATGCCAAAGGCTTCTCACCACATCAACAAAACTGTGCCTCCAGAGAGGTTTGATTGGAAGAAGGGAGGGGGGAACAGCACGTCCCCGGTCCCAGCCCCCACTGCCCCGCGGTGGGTGCTCAGGGCTGATAACCCCCAGCCCACCTCACACCCAGGCCGTGCCTGGGGAAGGGGCACAGAGCATGCTGCAGGGGGTGGCCTCCTTCACCCACCAAAAAGGAGGGCCTGGCAGGAGCAGGGTGCTCCCTCCTCACCCAGCCAGGTGTAGCTGGTGGGGGGCTCCGAGCAGCAGCCCAAACAGCCCAGCTGCGAGAGGAAGGCACAGCGCAAAGGCACTCAAGAGCAAGCACCAAGCACACCAAGGCTGTCAAAAAAAAAAAAAAGACAAGGAAGGGAAGAACGCTGTTTGCAGATCTGTGTTTGCTGCCTCACGTGCAGTCACACAACTTCAATCTGAATTCCCTTGATTTTGGTCACACTAGTTCACACCACCAGGAAACACATTTGGCTCAATTCAAGCACCTGAAGGGAAGTGCACTGTTGTCTTCTCCCATTCCTCGCTCTAAAAGGGAGACACTGACTACTCCAGGAAGAAAAATGGGCACTCTGCTCCATTCTCAAATCAGCAGATACAAAACAGACCCAGATCAGTTCTGGGCACACCCACAAGCACTTTTCCTGGGCATGCCTGCAGGCATTTCTCTGGGTAGGGTTGGAAAGGCGGAGCACAGCAGCTTGACACAAGCTCATGCAAGAGCATTAACAGGAGGCAGCAGTGTGCGCTTGCAGCCCCAAAGGCCGCAGTATCCTGGGCTGCATCAGAAGTGGGGTGGCAGCAGGGAGAGGGAGGGGACTGTCCCCTCTGCTCTGCCCTTGTGAGGCCCCATCTGCAGTACTGTGTCCAGGCCTGGGGCCCGCAGCACAGGAAAGATGCAGAGCTGTTGGACAGGTCCAGAGGAGACCACAAACCTGATGAGAGGGCTGGAGCACCTCTCCTATGCAGACAGACTGAGGGAGCTGGGCTCACCTCCCCACAGCCCTCTCTTCTTCAGGCTGAACCTCACTGCAGCCTTCCAGTATTTAAAGGCAGACGATAAACAGGAGGGAAATCAACGTTTTTACACAGGTAGATAGTGATAGGACAAGGGGGAATGGCTTTAAGCAGGAGGGAAGGTTTAGATTGGATGTCAGGGGGAAGTTCTTCACTGAGAGAGTGGTGGCACAAGCTGGCACAGCTGCTCAGAGAGCTGTGGATGCTCCGTCCCTGGAGGTGCTCAAGGCCAGGTTGGATGGGCCCTGGGCAGCCCGACCTGGTATCAGACCCAGAGGTTGGCAGCCTGCCTGCGGCAGGGGGGTTGGAACTTGATGATCCTTGGGGTCCCTTCCAACCCAGGCCATTCTGATTCATGGACAGCACAGCAAGGGCAGCCAGAGCTGGCTGGCTTGTGCACATTCCTCTCTGAATTCCTGGGAAGCTGCAGCAAGCCTAACTCCCCTGGCTACAGCTCCAAAGATCCCAATGCTGCATTTTGAAGCACTCGGCACTTTTCAAGGAGACATGCAGAAATCCCTGGTGTAAGCTGGCTCCAGCTCTCCATGAGCACTACCTTCCCACCCAGCCTTCACCCAGGGCTATGACCTGGCTGCTGTGCAGGCACCTGCTGACACAAAATAGGGTGAGAGCACCCAAGAGCCCTGGTCACCTGCTAGCCACCAGAAGATCTGGACTCATAATGACACATCTTAATTTTGGGGAGCAACAACTGTGTTTTAAGCAATTAGGTGTGCAGGTGGGAAAGGAGGGAGGAAGTGAAAGCAGAAGTGTATTCAAACTCTGAAGGAAGCCACAGTCGCAGCTTCAAGAGACCAGGAATTTCCCAGCTTTTCAAATGACTCTTAGAAGTCCCCAAAACCAAAACACAACCTCAAGTATGTCTAAAAAACACAATAGCCCAGAGGCAGCTTTGCAACCATGACTCTTCACTTAATCACCGTGCAAACCTTCTAGCTTCCCAAAGCAGATCCAGCCTTGTTGGGGTCCCTCACGCCTCTGTTCTCTCTGTTCTGCTCAAGTCCCCATTGCTGCCACTCGCCCCCACCCAGAGGTGGGCTGGCTGGTTACAGCAGGTCCCCTCTGTCCTCCTGGGACCTGACAGGAGCTCTGGAGCAGGACAGGGCAACCCTTCTCCTGGCCTTTATCTTTGCTGGAGGGCTGATGTTAATTAAGGTTAGATAACTCGACAAAGCATCCCTGGGACCAAAAGGGAAGTGGGGATTTAATGTTGAGTCAGTGGCAGGACCTTGGCTTCATGAAGATTCCTCAGGAGTCGTCCAGATCTGCAGCACATCCATAGGCTAGGCAAACCTCAGCTTGAACACGTATGAAAACAAGATATCATTTCCTATTTAAAGGAATCCAGCCCCAAACAGGTGTTCACACTACAATGAGTTACACACGAAGCACCATGTCCTGAACCATCACAGCTGGTATCACAGGAGGCCTGGAGCAGCAGCAAGCCCTCACTGCTCATATCACACATGTCCTGAAGCCCACCTTCTCCAGTGACCTTCTTGGGCTCTCCCAGCACCACCACCCCCACCAGCTGTAGCCAGTGCCAGGAACTCCACACAGGGCCACAGCTTCACTGTGCAGTTGGTCAGGGTAACCCCTGCTGGCTGCGCTGGGCTGGCAAGAGCCACCTAATCTCCAAGATGCAAGTTACATCATCCTGCTGCGGCATCGCAGCGCAGATGTGGGTGCTCTGCCGGGGGATGCAACACAGGGCACTACAGCCACAGGCTGCACACCAGCGACTGCCCAGATGTGCAAGTGAAACTAGCTGAGCGGCTCTCCTCTCACAGAGCTCTGCCAGAAGTGGGCCGCTTCCACCCAGACAAACTGGGACAGGATGATCTCCTTCCTCCTCGTAGAGGGGAATTCCAGAAAATGGCTGGAAGGTCAGCTGAGCACAGCCAGGATAAAGAAGGCACCAGCCCACACACAAATGACACCTTTCTTCAAGGGTGGCAATGGAATGGAAATAAACATTAAGACACCTTGTGGTGTTTGTCACCTGTCACATCTTTCTATTGAAAACCCAAAATGCTGCGCTAAAGATCTGAATTCCCTTGATTTTGGCCACACTAGTTCACACTGCCAGGAAACCTGTTTGGCTCAACCCAAGCACCCACGGGAGCAGCAACCAAAGGGAAGGGCATGGCTGCCTTCTCCCATTCCTAGCTCTAAAATTAGGGAGACAGACTACTCCAGGAAGGGGAACAGGCACTCTGCTCCACTCTCAAATCAGAAATAAAACTAACAAAGCAGAGACCCAGATCTGTTCTGGGCACACCCACAAGCACTTTTCCTGGGCATGCCTGCAGGCATTTCTCTGGGCCGGGCTGGAAAGGCACAGCACAGCAGCTTGACACAAGCAAGGGGAGCTGAGCCAGCTGGCCTCTGCACCTTCCTCACGTGAACTCCTGGAAAGCTGCAGCAAGCCTAACTCCTGCCTACAGCTCTAAAGATCCCAATGCTGCGTTTTAAAAGCACTTGGCACTTTTTTGAGGAGACAGAAGATCATGGCAGAAAGGTCCGTCTGGGTGCTCTGCCTGGGTAAAGCTCCTGGCCAGGAGCCCCAGTGCAGACAGAAAGGGTTGAGCTGCCCCTGCCCTGCCCCAGCTCCCAGCGTACTGCTGCGCCCAGGGACACTCAGGGTGTGCAGGAGGGGGGGGTGGGTTCCTCCCACCTCCTTCCCCTTATGGGATCATCCCAGCTTCATGTGAAGTCTCAGGGCAAGTCCACAAAAACAGAGACATGCAAAAAAAGTCACCCTTTCCAATTACAGATTGCAAGGTTGTCCACTCTGCACATCAGCTGAGCTAAGGGCTTCCAGAAATACAAACCATAAAACACAACAAAACCCACCACACTCATATTTACGCAGTAAATAAGAAAAAGGCTCGAGGATGATGATTTCAGGCACTCTTCCCTACACTGAGCAGTCACCACCCAGGTAGTGAAAACCCCTGAGGGGTTCCAGCCTTTGGCTAATAAAGTTCCACTTGGGTGGTCAAAAACACAGGTGAGAACAGGAAAAAGGATTTCCCTCACACACAGAAGTGCTCTATTCCTGCACCTATCCTTAACTGGTAGCTCCAGAGGCCTTCTATATGTGGTAATTGCCTTGAACCAATACAAAGGTTTACCATGTTCACAGAGTTCCTCCTGAGCAGGCAAATTCCTTAGTGGCATCTCAAAATTGTACTCTTAAAGGGCAAACCCCTAAGAAGTCAAATATAATCACACCACTGCCTTCTGAAGTTTAATTCATTAAAGCTTTTGAATCCTGATAGCTGCAGGCAAGGGTTTTAAGGCGTCTTCCAGTGGATGGAACGTGTCACCTGTTATGGGATCAACAGGATTTTTAGCAGGAAAATAAAGGCTACAAACCCCACCTGGTTTTTCTTCTCCATATGCAATCAGAGCAAAACTAGATCTGCTAAGGCTGCTTTAGGCTGCTAGAAGTCTTGCGAAGTATTCTGTGGAACGGAATTTGTTTTTTAAATGAAACACTAATTTTAATGCATTGCTCTTTTCCACAGCCTCAGTTGCAACTTAGCATTTTGTCAAGAAGGACTCAGCAGAGCAGTCCCTCCTTAAAATGAGATGCAGTTGGAAGTCTGCTTAAATGTTACCTTCTGTGCAGTGGCAAATCTTTCATCTCCTTATTTCTTCCCCTTCCACGCATCAGTGGCCACTGCCTGCCCAGTTATGAACTGTGCACAACCAGTAGAGCTGAACTGCTAGAACTTGAAGGAAGAAAAGCAAACAAAACCATGGAAAAGATAGCACAAGGAGGAAAAACGGGGAACTCCTGGTCAGACTGGATAGTAAAAAGCTGTTGTCACACATTAACAGAGCAGAGCATGAGAAATGAGTCTCACCAAGGCTCGCTCAAAAACAGAATACACCATCATAGGAAGGCAAAGTTAGCCAAAATTTCCTCCTAGAAGCCACCAAGTGCTACTGCAGGCCTACAGAGGATGTGACAAAACAAGCATTTCTCATAAGTGAGAAACGCCAACACACTGAAAGATATCACCCAACAGGACTGACCTCCAAAGCTGAGCTCAAAGTCCAGAACAGTAAGCCATTGCTTCCCTGTAGCTCTTGTACACAGAACTGCCTCAGAGGAAGAGGGTTATTTGAGGAGCAATCAAAACAGATCTAAGCTGCTGCACGAGCCCCTATGGATCCAAACACACATGCACACGCCTCAGGCATGCTAACAGCTGGAAACTACCCAGGTGATGACTTTCACAGGGCACCTTCATTCTCAAGCTTTGTGATGGAAATTATGTTGTGGAAATTACATACCTGTTCATCTGCTAAGAGACTCTGTTCAGTCCTTCCCTGCCTCCACACGGCCCTGCCTGCCTAAGCAGTCCCTGTACAGACTAACTGCAGGAACACAGCTGTGGTCAGAGCAGTGCACCCATCAGCACAGGATGCCAGTGCTCATTTCACCCTCACACATCCCAGTGCTGCAGGGAGAGGCAGCACTGAAAGCTCACAGGGAGACAGAGAGAAAAGCAGGACCACAAGGAAGAGTTGCACTCCATGGCTGGCTTTCATCCTATGTCTCCTCCCACGTCACAGTGCAGGGCACATCCATGGGTGCTGCTCCCACAGGGCAGCCAGGGCCACAGTTGTGTTGGAGAGACCAAACTGAGCCCTCCCTGCTGCACCATGGCCACATACTCAGCAGTTCAAAAGCACACACTGCAAGCACACATTTCCTCTTCCCAGGGGACAGCCTACACACACAGCACAGCCACAAAGCATGCAAGGCTTTGCTTAATCTAAAAACCGCTGAGCTCTGCTGTGCCCTCAGGCACTGTGTCAGCAGCAGCACCCTGCATAGCAGGGGGAGTCACAGGTCCCACAAGGAGAGTTGTTAGGGGGTTGTTAGATCTCAATAGATCTCAAGGCAGCCACGAAGAGGAGTAGGTCCCAGAATCCCTACAGCAACAACGCTAACCTAAACCAGCTTTCATCCCTTCTTCACATCCCCATGGCAGCTCGGAAGAACCCATCCCGTGAATAACACCCCTGGCTTGCCACCACTTTCCCCTCAGAGCCCTTCCCTCTCCTCCCAGCTCAGCCTGTGGTTACTGTTCTTAGCTCCATCAGACACTGCCTGGTTACAAAAACAGACTTTCCAGCAGCAAAGCCACATACCTGCAGGACAGACTCCTTTAGCAACCTGTCTAGGGTCTGAGACACCCTGTACAAACACCAGGACAGACGCTATCAAAGGACTTACTGTGAGCTGTCAAGATACCGATCTGTTTCACGTTTGGTTAGGAGTGAATTCAAGTCTTCAAAGCAGGATAATGCACCCGTCATTGAGAAGGGGAATGCCTACAGCCTGTGCATTGATTTCTCTGCCTGACAGCTGGAAGATAAGAACTTCATTTTTGGCAGTCAGAATGACATCAGAGGAGTAAACAGTACCTATTTGTCCTGAATCTGCTGACTTACACTTTTCTCACAGGCAGACATTTCACTGCTGAGTTACAGAGCTCTATACAGAAGGAGGAAGCATTTCACAGAGAGGGAAACAGAGGCATTTGATGACATGACTTTCACCTCAGACTTTAAATCCCCACTTCACACCATAACCGCTTGATCTCTGTGTTCCCAAAAGTATGCCACAGGCACAGCTGCTTTACATCACGAGTCAGTAGGACTGTGAAGTCAGAACACCATACCACAGACCCACCAAGTTCCTCATTTGAGGACCTCTAAACCATGCTAGACTACTGGCCTCAATGCCTCCAACGTCAGAGTGCAAGCAAAATCCACATCAAACAGCCCAAAGTCCCCAAAGAAACCCCCATCACCCTGCCACACACGATCCCTAGCCCACAAACCCAGCAGAACTGCAGAGCCCGGCTAGCAGCAGACACCAGGGCTGTGGAAGAAGCCCGACCGCTGACACAGCGGCTGCGTACGTACTTCAGACTTGGCAACAAGGAGAGAATCAGCAGTAAGAGGGACAGCTTGATGGTCTGCAGAAAGGTTTCAGTGAGGCCAGCACAGCAATTAACAACTGGGATGTGGCAGTGGTGAAACTGGCAAACCATGGGGCAGAATACTCTGAGGTGCCAGCAAGTCCCTGGCACAGCACAGGCCAAACCCCTCCTCCCAGTCACTTGGGACTCATTTGCTGGACACCCTGGAAATATCCCCTGCCTGTCAGGAACAGAGGGGGCTGCTTCAATTCATCATCCCTCCCACTCTCAGGCATGAGTGCCATTGCTGCAGGCTGTCACCTTTTGTTTCTGCTGCTTGTTCAGCTTCAGACGGCTTCCTCCTTTAAGACCTGTGAATCATGCCACCTCCAGCACTCTAGCAAGAAACAAAACAACCACGTTATGGACAAACAGCGTGGATGCAGAAATACATCGAAACATGCTGAATTCTTCTTGCTCCTAACAGCTTCACTGCTTTCTTGTCTCCCAGTATTCCATGGCGCTGAAATGGCACGCAGCCCTGACACCAGATGCCTGTCTTACTACCTCCTTAGCTAGACAAGTTTTAGATTTGCTTCTTCATGCTCTCTTAGTACAGAATAAGCACCTCAGCCTCAACAAAAAGTCCAGGTACACCACTGTGAGTACTTAGAAACACACAGCAAAATGCTTGGCGAGCCTCTTCCTCTTTTTGAAATTAAAAAAAAAAAGCAGTACTGGAGACTTTTCTAAAGAGAATTTTTGGATTGGCCTTTTAATTAGAGATATATTTAGTCTCCCCGGGGCCTGCTGCTGTTTCATATTACTTTTAATTTTGTGCTTTTGCATGGAGATTATGCCAACTGCATGAATCACAGCAGTGCTTGGTTATCAGAGGCAGTACCCGGACTCCCCAGGAAGAAGCACCACCCAACTTTCTCACCAGGCTCCACTTCCATTTGGCTGGAAATGCTCTCACCAGCCCCTAGGCAGCACAGCGATGGAAGCAGCGCTGCCATATTACCAGCCACCTTTAAAGACAAAAAAGGAAAGAAGGCAGGAACTTGCGATCGCTGTGGTTTCTCTATCAGATCAATGTTGGAGGCCGCATGACAACACGATTTCGCGTTCTTCGGAAGCCAGCCTACAGACACAGCTGGGCTGGAATTGAGTCAGCAAAAGCCTGCAGCCTGAGCTGCCCAGCACCAGGACTCAGTTCACTGGAGCTGCGTCCAAATGGAATTTGCTTATGTTCATATTTTGGGCATGTCCACATCTATGTGGAAGGACCAAGATTCAGGTCTTGACTACAGGGCACATGGTTACTTGAATCTGGGACTGAGCTTGTGCCAATGACAGCGTGAAGTTAGAGACTTACAAATTTTGCCCAGTTTTAGAGGACGCCCCATGCTTGCGCTGCAGCCTGTCTTCACAGCTGAGCAAAGCACTCAGCCCCCGGGACAGAGGGCAGCCTCCTGTCACCTGGCAACAGCAGCTGGGAAGTGCAGGTGCTGCTCGGACATGTTCAGACATGAGCTGGCAGCCAGAGCTGGGAACAGGGCACAGTAACCATCACACCACCTAGAGGGCAGGAACATCCTCACTCCTGTTCACAGCTGCCAGCAGGAGCACAGATCATCCATCCATCAGAAAAAAAAAAAATCAAAATACCACTTCACACAGCAACTTGGATGCAATTCACAGCTGATACCGACAGTAAAGTATGCAAGTAATGAGGATTGTCTTTGCCAAACAGGTGAGCAAGGAAGGACATGGGTAAGGAAGGAGTTGCAGGATATGGGTGGCCACTAGCTGCGGCATGTCCTCTGCCTCTGGTTACCTCTAGACCCGATGACTGGGCAAGAGCTGTTCCTCCAGACCCATACTTGACAAATATCTGCAGTGCTTTCTGGAAAGCAGAACCTGCAGATGCTCAGGGTAGAGCTTTAGATACTGGATCAGCATGAGACGTTTGAGACCACGCGCCCCAGGAACAATACGCTAAGTGAACCCATCAAGGCTCCCTGCTGAATGAAAACAGGGACGCTGGTGCAAGAGCAGGATGGCACTGGCAGAGCTACTATGCAACAGTCCAGAGCTCAGGACAATTCCCTACCTGGAGGGCTTCTGGATGGTTGAGGAGTCTGTTCACCTTACTGCGCTCTGAGCATCCACTACCAAGGGGAGCTGTAACGCAGGTATGGAAAAAGGGGCACAAAGACATGCTCACAGCAGCGTGCTCAGCTGCTCTGAGGGCACACACAGCACTGCCAGCATTTGACAGCTTCTCCAAAACACAGGACACTTTAAATCAGCTTCCTTCTAAACTTCAAGTGTCTCACTGCTACAAACACCTTTATTTTTATAAACACAAGAGAGCCATGTCTCAGTACACACAGACGAGAAGACGATCCCCAGGGGAAAGGCCTGACGCTGTTCCTCTGGTGACACTGAACGTGCAGGCTCTCAGGAGCTCTCTCTCCCCAGTTGTGCTGCACTCCCAACCCTTGCTCCTGCCACAATAACTAAGCAGATGAACCTCTAAACAAGAAGGCACTGCCAGGAGAATACCCTCTTCCAAAGAGCTGCAACGGGAGCTATCTGGAAGCTGTGGCAGCAGAAGCTCTGCCGCCAGGAGCTTACTGCAAGGCAGCTCCACGCAATCCCCCAGGGTCTCCCAGCAGCTGCAGAGATGTGCTGCTTGGCACTGCTTCGGGCTCCCCAGCTGTGGGTCTACAGCCCCCGCAGGGAGGTGTGGGTTCTACCAGGAGAAAAAGCCTGACTGTGCATGAAGTAATGCAAGCCATTTCACTTTCAGTTTTAGCTCAAGAGGAAGCACAAATTAATGCTCTGTCCCAGAAAGCGAATGTAAAACTAGCACATGACAACAAGCTGATCCAAGTGAACGTGTCTGGCACAGCTGTTAAGCTAAGGGTGCAGCACCAGCTACATCAGACTACCAAAGTTACACTGACAAAAACTATTTTCCTGCTCTGAGGAGATGAAGGAAGCAGCCCAGTGAGTCACAGACCTGGTTGTGATCCACTCCCCACCAAGCTGCTGCAGTGAGGACACAGCAGGAACTAACCAAAGGTCAGGGTGCTGTCAGAACACAGCAGGTTCACTGACACAAACAAAAACATCACCCATGTGAGCCACCACCATACACAAAGCTGAACTCCCCTGCCCATGCCTTACCTGATGGCAAGAGGTCTGGAATTTTAAAGCTGTGAGCAAAACACTGGAACCAAGAAGTTCAGAACCACAGTGACACCTTTCCCCTTCTGCAGGGGATGTACTAGTCCAAGGCTACACTGCCACACACAGCCTTTCCCTCAGATTCACCAGCAAGGACAGCCCAGCCCACACCCACTGTGACCAGGAGACACTTTGCCACCTCCAACAGCTGCTGTATGCATGCAAAGAGGTGGGGATGCCTGCACCAAGAACCAGAACTCCCAGTGCCCCAAGCAGCCCTAGCAGTGCTCCAGCCAAACCACGGGGCTGCTGGAGGGAGACGGGACTGAAGGGCTTGCAGAGCAGCTGCTGCAGAACCAGGGACAGAACAGAGACACCAGCATGCTCACCGTGCTCTGCCCTTGTGCAACTACTCCGGAGACAGTGTGGGGACAACGCACACCATCCCAAACAGATGTGAGGTGGTGCCTAACGCCCTGGTCACCTCCCACTGCAGCTGGACTAAGAGCAGGATGCCAGGACGCTGTTCCTATGTTTTTTAATTACTCACCTTTCCTTACCCTTCCTTGGCTTGGGATCAGACTCATACAATCTCTGTGGAGAGGACCAGCCACATACACCCTGTAATCATTAACTGATAAGCTCCAGCTGCCCTCCTCTCCTGCCCTCCATAACCCATCCAGGGCTGACAAGGCACCAAGCTCGCGCAGGAGCTTCACACCTTCACCCAAGCTAGGAGTCCAACCCCCAAATTAGAAATACCTGCATACATCTGGCTTTAGGCAGCACCCAGACACGAGGGCTACCCATCCTGAGGAGCTGAAGGTATCTGACGCAGACAAAAGCACGCCAAGGGAACGCCAGAGGAAGGTGCTAAGCACAGCAACAGCAGATTTACTGGCAAACTCTGAGGAACTGCTAAGGGGTGGAAACGAAACCTGCTCATTTCCAGTCAAATCCCTCCAGCAGAGAAAGCAACAAGTTGAGCTCCCTACCCCCTGCTGCTCATAATTTCACACCCAAAAGTGACGGAGCTGCCTTACCTGCAGCCCCCCCATAGCCAGGGCAGCACGGCGAAGTCAGCAGGCTCAGCACGCAGCCATCACACCCCGGCTGCCTCACAGCGCCCCAGCATCACCCCAGGTCCCACAGGCGGCACACATGGGGTTTACGTCCCCACCCGCTCCCAGCTCCAGCACCCTCCCTCCACCACAGGGCAACCTCCGCCAGCACCCCCGGCTCCCGAGGAGCGCGGAGGGCCGCTGTCACCCAGTGGCGACAATGCGCGGAAACAGGGCGGCACAACCCCCGCGGGGGCCGCTTCACCCTGAAGACGGCTCCCGGCAGCGCCACGCACGCCGAGGCGGGCAGGGAGGGCCAGGGAGCGCGGAGCAGCCCCTCCCGCTCCCCACGCGGCCGTGCCCCGGCGGCGGGAGGCAGCGGGCCCGGCGGCAGCAGACAAAGGGCGGCGGCAGCGCCCGGCGGCACGCGCTGCCCGCACGGAGACGGCGGGAGCCACGGAGCGGGCAGGCAGGGCCCGGCGGGCAAAAAGGAGCCGCGGAGCTGCTGAGGAGCTCCGCAGCGGAGGAAGCGACAGCCACACCGCCTTCCCCAGGGCCGGGTGCGGGCTGAGAGGCCGCGGCCACCCCCGACCCACCCGGCACCGCCGCCTGCCCGCCCCAACCCCAGGGCGACCCGGCCGGGCCGCTCCCGGCGGCAGCGGGCCGTACTCACAGCGCGGGAAGCACAGGCCTGGCTGAAGCGCGCACAGCGGCACCGCGCGCGCCGCCCTATTTAAGGAGGCGGTGCCAGGCGGGGTCACGCGGCAGCCGCCGCGCTGAGAGGCCGGGCCGTGACGTGACCAGTGTGGGGGTGTGGCCCCAGGGGCGGGGGCGGGGGCCCTCCGGGGCGTTCCCTCAGTCCGAGCTGTGTCCAGTTGTAAGCATTGCCGGACCCGCACAGCGCAGTCAGCGCTTCATTGTATAGTTTTGTGCTTTCAATACCGTCCCACTTGAGGTAGTTCCTACTCAACACAGTCTTAGTGCCTACCGGCGCTCACCTCCGCCGGGCGCCGATCTCCTGTCACGCCGCCCCCCAGCCCCCCGCCGCGCTGTGTGACCGCACCGGCCCCAAGGGCCGCCTGTGGGGAAGGGCTCAGCCAGGGCTCTCCAGAGTGCCACTTCCACAAAACCGAGGCCAGACCCATCCCTGAGTCACGCAGGTGCCCACCCGCTGGAGCTGAGGCCTGCCCCTGCCCCTGCCTGCCTCCTGCAGCCCGGGGCCTGGCAGAGGCTTGGTGCTGCCCAGGTGCCTTGCTCCTGGCCAGGGAGCGCTGCTGGCCTGCAGCAGTCAGCACGCAAATCCTTTCTTCTGTACACAGCGGATCTGTATTTCTTCTGAGAAATCTGCATTTGAGAAATCTGCATATATATATATATTTTTTGGCTCCTGAGTGACTTGGGCAATTTGAACCTTTGCTGTACAAAATATTGGTAATAAAGAGATGCGATGTTATCTTTTGCTTACAAGAAACCACGTGCTTCCTGTGCTGGAGACGTTCAGCAAACCACCCCGGTACTCAGCAGTTTGGAAATCCTTGTTTACTCATTCCCTCGCTGTCAGTTACCCGGCTGCAAGCACGCTGAGGGGAAGGTACTTTTTGTGAGGCTGGCGTTGAGCAGGGGTTTTCTGATTTTCAATGCAGCCTAAGAGGAAGGAGGCAGCCTCATTGTTTCCATCAAGCAACGTCCATAATGCAAAGCTGGAACCCCCTGCCCTGGCCCTGGTTCCAGCCAGCACGGCTGATTCCACCCCTCAGTGCCCATAGGTGTGAGAATTAAATTTTTTTAATTAATTTTTTTAATTTCTTGCTTTTGCAAGAGTGGAAAAATCTGGGGAGAAGTGGCTGTGGTTCGTTACATACCTGTACAGGTGTGCATATTGAAATGTTGGAGATACACATAGGGTCCCTCTCTCTGGTGACAGCTCTGCTGCAGCGATGCTGGGCACTGCAGGAAGGGAGATGCACTCAGCCCTGCTCGAGCTCTTGAGGTGAACCATAGGATCAGAGCACGGCTTGGGTTGGGACCTCAGAGCCCACCCAGCCCCAGCCCCCTGCCGTGGGCAGCATTACCACCCACCAGGTCAGGCTGCCCAGGGCCCATCCAGCCCGGCCTTGAGCGTCTCCAAGGAAGGGATCTCCTGCAGGAACTCCCTGGGGAGACGTGTGGCCAGGTGACATCCTTGGAGGATGAGCTTTGCCTTCTCCTATCCGCAGGACTTGCAAGTGCAATTGCTCCTGTAGGCAGCTGTTGTGGCATTATTTTCACAAACTGTCAAACACAGGGAAGCCAGAATACCATGCTTTTCACCTCCTGTTCTCTCTTGGGTGTTTTTTCCTGGCAGGCCACGAAGTATAGAGAAAAACACACAAAACTGGAAGAAATGTGATCTTTGCCTTTACCCAGGCAGCCATATTGCACAATCTTGAGACGCTGCCAGCCCCCGACGTATTATCTCCCCATGCTCCTTTCTGCAGCCAGCAGCACCTCCACAGCCTCGCTGCAGCAGCTGCCTGCCCGTTCCTCACCCTGCCGAGCCCCAGGGCTGGAAGGGGCCCAGTTCCCTGCCCTCTCTGAGCAAGGTGAGCGGCATGGGGTGTGCCAGGCAGCTTCGAGGGAATGAAGGGCTGAGCGTGGAAGGGTTGGAGGCTCCTGGGGGTACTCTCATCCACAGTGGAAACTGAAAGCAACAGCTGCCGCCACGCCGGGCTCCCGTGACAGGATTGCTTTGTCAGGGGGCCTTTTCGTGGTGTTATTTCCTACCACACCTGGCTAATCTGTACAGGAAGTGTGACCGGCTCCTCCGAGGGCCTCCAGGGTCAGCGAGCTCTTTGCTGAGGCAAGCAATGCAGGACAATGTCTGCGGGATCGGCTGTTCCGTTCATAGATTGTAAAGCAGAACCTGTGGGTATCCAGCTGAGATCTGATATCCTTCCTGGGCGCCTGATGGATACTGACTGAAGGGAATCCCTGGAGCTAACAAGTCTGCAGGGTAATTGCAAAGGCAGGATGAAGTGCTGCAAGGCTGACCTCCCTAAACATGAATGGGAGTCTCCTGTGTCCGGGAGCGGTCACTTGCCATATACCCGCTTTTTTGGCACTAAGACTAGCAATAATCGTGGCCCTCTGGCACCAGAGAGATCCGTTTCAGGTACCTGCAGCTTTCTCTCATTATTTTTGAAAGCAAGAGACCAGAAAAGGACATGGAGAACTATAGGGTTTGGTGTGTCCCCAGAGAACAGCCCATCTACCAAGCTGCAGGGACGGAGGAATGCCCTGTCACTCCTGCCACCTACAGCACAGCCTGCCACCCAGCCTCCAGCCCTGCACGGCCAAAGGGGAAGCCCCAAAGCCTGGCATACCCTCCTGTGGCCACAGTAAGTCTGTGCTTTACAACAGCCACTTTACAAACACCAGAGTTTATTCTTTGTTTTGAAGACGGTTGGGCAGGCAGGCAAGTAAGATTCATCTTTGGTTTTCCCCGGGCTGGGATTTCCCACAACATGCTGTGTGTTCTCTGCCTGTTGAATAAATGGCATGAATCTTGTGATATGCCTCAATGACAGCAGTGCTGCTGCCTAGATGCAGTTCCTCTGGGCTTCAAGTTCCTGGTGTTTACTGGACACAACACCCAGCACTTGAGCTGAACATCTGTTGGTTTTCCATCAGGAGATGCCCAGATGAGACAGCTTTTCTTGACGCACAAGCTGCTGAGCTTTAGCCTCCCAACTCTTCCAGTCTGCTGACAGGACAGTGCTCTGGAGCTGCATGTATCTTAGCTAACCTGCCTGAGCTGCCACAGCGCAGATGAAACATGGGCATGCAGTGGTGGAGGCTTAAACAAGGTGAAAAGTCAATGGAGAGGCGCTGATGTCACCCTATGTTTCACTAAGCCCTACTGTGGCAGAGCTCATGCCAGTACTGTAGGCTAAGGAAGTGAGCTACAACTACAGAAACTAACTCCTAGTTCCTACAATTGAATTTCGATTACCTTCACCCCTTTTAAGCTATTTATTGTCACTTCCTTTCACAGAAGCAGCAGTGTAAAATTGGATCAATGGAGAGGCGCTGATGTCACCCCATGTTTCACTAAGCCCTACTGTGGCAGAGCTCATGCCAGTACTGTAGGCTAAGGAAGTGAGCTACAACTACAGAAACTAACTCCTAGTTCCTACAATTGAATTTCGATTACCTTCACCCCTTTTAAGCTATTTATTGTCACTTCCTTTCACAGAAGCAGCAGTGTAAAATTGGAGAAAGGTGTACCATATCTTGGGGATGCATCAAGATCAATTTTGTTTTTATCTCAGATAATTCAGGTGGGCTCAAAGTGTTCCAACAACAGAAAAAGTCAAGCCCTGTAACACCTCAGGATCACCTTCTTCCCTCAGCTCCTGGCTTCCTCATCGACTCTGGAAGTGGACGCAAGGGAAACAAACGGTAACTCCACGAACAAAAAGAAAAAATAATTAATGACTTTATTTTTTTTTCTTTTAGTTCAGTTGGCCATCTGAGGTGCTAAAATCTCAACACCAATGAAGCAAGTGTGCAGAAAAACAAACGATAACACACAACCAAACAGAAGAAAACAGGCTGGAACAGAGTTTTGTTGTTTTGTTTTTGTGGTTTTTTTTTACAGGTAGGGTATACGCTTTTCTAACACTCCATACATGCCAACCATAAAAGCCTTGAACAATCTGAATATCAGAGTTCACTTTCATTCAAAAGGGAAGATGCCAAAGCAGATCCCTTTGCCTGGAACAGACATCACACACACGCACGCATGCACGCACAGATATAGAGAATATTTAAATTACTGCAATGCCACCAGAACTTGGCATCCTCCCCTTCACGTCTACTTCCAACGCCATCCACATCTGCCCGCCACCCTGCCTATAGCAGTGCTCTGAGCAATCCCAAAGCGGAGCCTCTAGGAAAGCTTCTAACCTCTGTTACTTCGCCACAGTCAAGAGCAAGCGATCTCTGTCGACTATATACAGGCTGGTTTTTAGTATGCTTTAGAGTTCTCTTTATTGCAGACAGTGATGATTTAAATTCCCATACAGCCACATCGTGGCTTCTCTGTTTGTACACAGATTTTATAATGCAACACCTTCCTCATCCACTGGCGCTTGGTGTAAACGTTTAATTGAAAACTCATCTTAAAAGAATGTCAACCAAACAAGGTGTAGCTGTGAAAGTTTTAGGAACAGCTGCTAAGAAAATGGAAATGCTGGCTGCTCTAGATCATGCAGTCTAGACCACTTATAATACTTCATAATGTTCAGGATTAGGATGTATAAAAATATTAAAAACCACCAGAGTGCACACAAACGTGGTGACTAGCTCTACGCAAGCACCGTGTTCTAGCAGAGGCCTAGGCATTGCACAAACTCAGGTTCCTGACCGCAGGGGTAACCCAAGGATCCACTGGTGTCTTTACATACAAACAAATATTTACATAAAATGCAGAGACAGATAGAGAGTAGCACAGACTTTTAAAACTCGCGGTTTGCTCTAAAATATGTTCAGCAACACAGTTTGTAACATGCCCTAGCGAGACCATGGGGTTTTGGTTAACTGAAGAAAAGGAGTGTGTCTGGAGGTGGGAGCCGAACGATGCTCCTGTCATCTCCCCATGCATAGTTCTCTGAAGCTCAGGATTTTACAGCCATATGTGAGTTTTAATGAAAAGATAGTAAAAGGAACAGAACAGTTAAAAAAAAAAGAATTTGTATTGTGAAAACAGCAGAAGGGTGTTTTGGCAGTCGTCACTCCCCCATCCCCACTTGCCTCCTGGGTGTTTCCAGGAGGTGACATCATCCCCTCCCCTCCCCTTAGGGGACTGAAGTGCTTGCCCCATCCTCAGTGTGCCCATTTATAAACAAACACGGGTTAGGTTCTGAGCTCCGTGCTCCTCCCACTGCTCGGAGGAAGCAGCCAGCCCCTGCTACGGAGCTGTCACATCGGGCAGGCAGGCAGATGCCCTTGCATGCCCACTTCTCAGAAGTCGAGGGCCTTTCCACTTCCCTCCTATGCATTACGGACACACATGATCGAAGGCACGTGGCTGCTGCCCACCTGGAGAGCACAAGGAGCTAGAACATCCTACTTGGATTCTGATACAAATACGGAATCTTGTGGTCACAAGAGCCTTTTTTTGCTTTAAAAATATAAAATTTGAATTAAAAATATTCAGACAGTAAAAAAACCCAGTATCTGATATGCAAGTTATATTCTTAAAGTGCAACTGAACAGCAAATACAAGTTGTGCCTTTGACAACCATTTGATATAAAAAGGCCTTTTAAGATTTCCTTTCATCTATTTTCAGTTAATTTCTGTGTGCGATGTTAGGTTTTCGTCCTCAGCGCTGGAGGACTTCAGCATAACCTAACTGCAGGCTTCCCCTGCAGCAGGGCACTACACCCTCAAGCGATACCACTCTCAGGCACTGCCAAAGTCTGGCCAGCGTCCCCCAGCAAGGAAAGGGATAAGCACTAACCTGGTATTTCTTTACGATTTCTTTCTAGTCTACAGCTCACATTCAGTGATCTTTCGTTAAAAGTTAGATATGGTCCATACACATAGTGCACAATAAAAGGGACTGAGGCCAGTTCTCTGTGCAGGACAGTTGATTGTGGACTATCTGGGTTCCCTCTTCCTTCCTTCCTCTCCAGGTTCCCCGGCCCCTCATGCAGACTATGGAACCTGCCGCAGTCACCAGTTCACCTTCTGCAGCTCTGCACTGGCAAATGGGGAGAGTTCTGTTTGCTGAATCCTGCTGGTAGACCAACGCTCCTGAAGAGCTTTGTCCAGCGAGGCCGATATACCAGGTAGGGCTTTCTAAAATGCATAGTTACTAAGTAGCACTGCAGCTGCCTACCTGCTTTGTTTCACAGCATTTGTGTTTAATTTGTAATGCCTTAGCAGAAAATGGCAAGGGGGGAAGAAGGGGAAACTCTTCAGGTGCAAAAACCATGTTTCCGTAGTTAACAACCAGCCCTGCTCACAGACCTTGGAGACAGTCCTACCCAATCTTCCTCAGCCTGAGATATGCTCATGGCCAGACGTGGCCTCAGGCTGTAGACTCTGGCTTACAGAAGACCTCTTTGAAGGAAGTAGAGAGTCAACAGCAAGAAACCACGTTAACTTCTGTCCTGGGGCAAAAGATTAAAGGATGTTCAGCCCTGCGTGGGTATCTTGCACCAACAGCCTATGTTGAAGCTGAAAGAGCCACCGTGCTGTATGAATAAGCTTGGGAATGGGACACCTTTTTAAAGATACTGGTGAGCAGGCTTAGTACTTCTTTAACAAGAAAAGAAAATAGGCAACAACTCAAGGGGACTCAAGGGGAAAAACAAAAACAAATTAAAAACCAACTTCGTAACACATCACGTTAAGGATGGGACACAGACCCAACACACAGCGCGATTTCAGCTCTGTGCAACAAGTTAAGGATGTAGTGTGCTCCTGAATCTGTCCAACAGTGCATGGTGCTGAACTGCTAAGTGTGTGTCCTGCTCGTTACTTAACACACGATTACAGTGAGTACCCTCCTGGCTTAAACGCAGCAGCTTCACTAGCTGAGCCAAAAGGAGCTTCTTCCAACAGACGCAGCAGGAAATGTGCTATTTTCGTTTTCATGGAAGTCCCTCTAGCTGTATCTCTGGCGTGTGAGGGTCGCCTCTTTCAGGGAGAAAGAGACAGACGGGATATTTCTGCCTCACATTTTTGGCTTTCTTGTTATAAAAATTTTAAATAAATTATAGGTTTATTAGTCCAACAGAGGGATTCTGGGATGCAGAAGAAAAGTATGCTAGGAACACAAAATAGATTCTTACAACTCCACAAGTGTGCAGGATCTTATCATAAAGGAAATCTGCTAGGGCAGGACGCGTCCATGGGGTCCAGAAAGACTGCCCTTGCTCTGAAACAGGGACCAATCTGCAGCAGTGTCTTCCTCTAACAGAGTTAAAACACCCCCCCCAACACTCAGATATGTGTAACATTACAATTATTATAAGAACACTAATAAATAGCCACAGGTAACAAAGTCCAGTAATTTAGAAGTGGAAGTTATAGGATGCAGCAGGCACACACACCCATCACTCATCCATTTTTTTTTTTCCTAAAAGATACAAAAATGAATCTTCTTTCAAGTATTAAAAAAATAAGTTAATCGACATAAAAGGGTCAAAGTGGCTGAGGGCCCAGGCAGGTCTTAAACTTCGTTTCCAATGTGCAAAAACAAAATACAGAGGAAAAAATAAAAACACTGAAAAGTCTTAATGGTGGTTTCAGTCACACAAGGGCTTCTCCCTTTTAGGGGCCGAACAGCCAGGGAATGCTGCTTGGTAAGACCCCTGCCCCAGCGCACACTTAACACTGTCCCACAGTCAGCATTTTCCAGTGTCAAAACAGTCGCAATAAAAACAGAACAAAGAAGCCCATCAACCTCTGAGCTGTGGCCATAAAGACTGAGGCCAGCAGTAGCTGTCTCTCCAGTGTGTAGCAAAGCAGAAGGGCATCTTCCATCTCTCTTCTTCTCCCCTCTTTCCCCTACAATAAAGATTTAGAGGACTATGATAGGGAGCGAGTCTTCTGATGCCCCAATCTCTTTAAAAACCGTGAGGCTGAGAGTTCCATCACGCATACCAGCAGTATCTTCTCTGTCTCGTGTTTCTTCATATCCATGCATAATGACCAACTGCAGGATTCTTTGGTGGGGAGGAAGACTAAAGCAAAGAAGGTGCTGCCCTGGGCTTCTGGAGCTCTCCTGGATAGCTGACTCCACCAAACAGGTTGCTACAGGCTGCTGTGGTTTTCCAGAGAGGGTTGCCACTTCCCTCCCTTTTATTAGAACTGCAGTAAAAAAGGGAAAGGAATGGACTGCTGCAAATTCAGATCAGTTAAGGGTACTTCTTCCCTTAACCTCCTTCCCCACACAGGGATTATTCCTCTCCCTCCTACCACGCCAAAAAAATACGGTCCATTGTACAGGACCTTAAGGAGACTCCACAGACTCAACTCATTATCTTCAACATGACTTGCAGACATGTAAAACTTAAGCTTCTGGAACCAACCAACACACTTATCAAAAGGCTTCTGAGTGCTTCAAACCGAATCACTGCATGCTGTCGGACCCTTCGGAGACTTCCCCTTCAACACCTTCCTATCCATGTAATTCTGGCGAACTCAGGGTAGGCCAACTGGACAACACAGACCAGCAGAGGTAAACGTGTCAAGCTCAGGACCAGTTCAAGCTAAAGCCTTTGGAGAGCATGACTGCCTCCAGGTCCTTGTCCTCCTCTTTTTCTCGAAGCCGCTGCTCCTCAAGGAGAGCCACGAGAGAATCTCTCTGCTCTACTACTTCTAGCATCTCATTCAGGATCCTCTTCTCCTCTGAGAGCTCCTCGTCTGTCTTCAGATGATCTACAGAGATATCAAAAACTGTCAGCACACACAAGACCAGAAATATGCACACACAAACTATGAGATGATCTTTATTGCTCTCACCTTCCACCGCCATCCTCTCCCGGAGTTCCTGTTGTAATCGACTCTGCCTGTCTTCCAGTTCTAGCTCCCGAGCACTGAAAGGGAAACACACCAGGAGTCCAAGTTCTGAGTGTGTTAAAGTACTCCGTGCGGTTGCTCCGTATCCGTTCTCAATTTCACCCCCCTTTAGCTATCTGCCATGCATATTATCAACCTATTTTTGGACAGCTTTAAAGATACCTAACGTATATAACTACAGATTTTTAAAGATTCAGCCTAAAGCAGTGTGAAGGAACAAAGCTGCAGTCACTGTGAAGTCATACTTTAACTCGACATATCTCCTGCCACTTGCCACTCTGAAGACACAAGTTACTTAGCAACCACGGACATGCCAGGCCATTGCCTCTTCAGAATCCAATGCAGACAATATCTTGGGGCTCTTCTGACACAGGCACCGAGGACAGCACTGAGTTTCCACACTGCCCAGGTCAGCTAACATACTCAGAAATTAACTTCAGTGAATTTGCACCACAGAGACTGAGAAAGCTCCCAGATTTTTCACAGGAAAAAATATCTGCCATCTGAGCCCACATGAGAAGCACTGGGGTCCCACTACAGGCAGAGAAGAGGGACCATGTGACAAAGGTGACAGAATAAGCAGTTTTGGCTACACTCTGAAGTGGTCTAAAAAGCCAGAACAAGTCATGCACTATTTCAGTGTCACTCAGAAACATGCGTGAACAACACGCGTGTTACCCAAGAACAGCTTGGGAAGGGCTCAGAACTCAGAACTGCACATATGCAAACAGCTGGAACTTTCATTCCTTATTATTCCTTCTTCTAGTACTCCTGTGAAATGTAGTTTGATCCATATCTTAGCCAAGAATCAACCTGAGAGACTGCTGACCTTCAGGCGTTATAGGGAAGACAGACAGTGCTGCCAGAGCTTCCACTACTGTTTATAAAGCTATCCCTCTTTTAAGTTTGCACGTTGACTCACAAGATCATCAGTTCGGACTCATAGCGAACCAGGGCATTCTTCTCCTGCACCAGCTTGAACCACTCTTGCATCAGCTTGGGGTCATCCTTCTTTCCCATGCCTGCAAAGAAGAAACTTGGTAAGTTCTCGGTAACGTACCATACAATCCTCACAAAGCCCACATGGCAAAAACAACAACGGGGCAAAATGTGCAAAGAAAGCCGAGCAAGATGCTGCCAGAGCACTCCCAAGCCGGGTCCATTCAGTCTGCCTAGAGCACACAGAAGAGTGGAAGTCATCTCCAAAAGGGTTCTCTTGTCTTTGGAGCCTGATTTATTATTGTTTTTTGCTTTCTGATTTTCTTGTGATTGCTTGTTTCTTCCTCTCACTTACTGCAGAAAGCCCAGACTTCTGTAAGTACGTCACTTTTCCTTTCATTAGAAGAGCCTCACAGTTCCTCATGCCAGCTACTTAATCTATCACAAATAGATTCAATTGCCACTCTACGTGTTTTACAATTATTTTCTTCAATTGCACGTCCTCAATCTTTCATTTAACTGACAGAAAGTAACCATCCCACTTTTATTTTATCGATAGCTAAATGAGTCTTTTTGGCCTGCTCCTCCTAGCCACGTGCATCTATCCACCTCGAAGATCCCCTCTGCATGGTAAGCACAGAAACTACTTCTACTGTATTGCATGTCAGCACTGGAAAGAAAAAGAGAATCGCCAGACACATCTGCTAATGTAAAAGCAAAAACAAAAAAAACAATCTTTGGCCATGGTATTTCTTGGTTGGTATTTCATTTAGTTTAAAATCAATTTGTAAACTTACTCAATGGGCAACTGATCAATCTCATATCTATGAGGAGTTATGAAAAATAAATTGCAGAACACTGTTCCCAAAGCCTTTTGTTGGTGTTTACCCAACGCAAGAGCTTACCAGGGAAGCTCCTCCTGGCAGTCTCTTGTTTTGGGCCACTGAATCCACACTGAACTGTCTGCAGATGAGTGCCTTGACTCTTACCTAACAGCAACGACGACCCTAGCAGCCCAGCTACCTGCACAGAAATGGAGGCCAGAGCAGGGCCTCAAATCGAGCCCTACAGCATTTTCCTGGCTGCTGCATGTAACCTAGGTATTCTGAAGTATCTGCAGCCCTAAGTCTGTTATTATGGATATATACTATCTACACCAAGAGCAAAACCTATTAATTAGTCATTTTGATTCCAAAAATAATCACGCAGCAAGTTTGCTATTTAAACTCTGGGAAACACTACACAAGTTTCACATTGATGGCTACTAATGGTCACATCTGTGACCTGCCTTCATCCTTCTGATCTCAAAAAAGTGCTGCACTGGAGCTAAATAAAGGCGGGCCCACAATTCCTATGCACTGCAGCTTAGTTTGAGAACATCTGCCTTTGAAAAATCGTCAGAGCAGACCCTTGGGAAATACCAGACCCAGCTGTACTGCCCTAAGAGCCTGCGGCTCTCTGGGCTTGATACCAGTGTGCTGCTCCGCTCCAAGCATTCCTTTCCGAGCATCTCTGCACAATATGCCCGTATGGCGGCAGGGGAGGGAGACCGTACATGCAGATGTCCAGTGCCATGGCGCATGAAAGCACTGGGAAGTCTCCCCATCCCTTCCAATGCCAGGATGTACAGAAAACAAATGCCTCTAAGAAAAAGCCAAAAACACAGCGCTACTGACCTATGGATTAAATAAGTATTTTTAAACAGCCAATGAGCAGAGGAAGAATGGTAGGATTGGAGAGGGAGCACCGACAACTGATGTGAGGGAGCACCATGGAAAGCAGAGTAGGTGGTTAGCAAAATTACACCATGAACACACAAACAGCCCCTTCCCCCATGCCTTGGCAACAGAAACTGGCAAACTCCATTTGGGACAGTTAAAGAACGCACTCAGCAAGATGGAGGAGGGAAAACTGGTCTCGCTTAAGGTTTGTTTACTTTTCAAGTTCACGGATGCTTTGCAAACCAGTCCTTTGTAAAGACACAGTATTCCTTTGATCCATGGAGACTAATTAAAAGGCCAGTTAAGGAAGCAGATTTTCTTCCCTCACCCCACCTTCCAAACATCCTTCAGGAGGAGTGGAGAAATTGAAGCCACCAGATGAGAACAGGAACCTTTGAGTGTGACGTTACTGCTCCCACCATGGCTGCTCAAGGTCCCTCCCAGTCACTACGCCTGCCCTAGCACAGCTGGGACTTGCACAAGGGATACTGTACCCGTAGCAACTTGCCATAGGCCCAGAGAACCTGGTTACCAGGTTGCTACTGAGATGGCTGGCTTGGGGAAACAGTAAGAAGGGGCTGGGGACCCTGTGGTCACTAGCTGGCTAGTGCTGCTATGACAACCCAGCGGTGGTCAAGGAGAATGGGGAGCGTGTGAGGTTACGTTACCTTCATGGGCACAGCAAGGGCAGAAGGAGAGAGGTCTACGACGTGGTGTCCCGGCATTGGGCTCAACTTCAATAGGACCAAACGAGGAAGAGGAAGAGGCAGGAGAGGAACAGGAAGTTGGAAGTGGAACGGAAGAGGAGGAAAGGGGTGAAATAAAAGACAAGCAAAGGACAAAAAGCGTAAGAGTGAGAAAGAAAGGAAACACAAGAAGAAAAGAAAATATACAAGAAATGGAGAAGCAGAAACAAGGGGTACAGTCTACAGATGAATTATGTCCCTAGCAAGCACAGGTAACAGATAAGAGGTAGGCCGAGTACCGCTGAACGCTCACTGAGCTGTACAGTTACCAGGCAGGAGGTCATGGTTGAGTTTTTCCTAACGCAAATTTCCAATCACCAAAATGTTTGTGAACACGATGTCAGAACGAGCAGAGATGAATATTTAACTCCTGCTGATAAATGTCAAATTTCAAGCAGGGTTACAAAAAGTCTCACTTGCATGCATAAGACACCGGCTGTAAACAGCCACCCTACCTTAAAGCTTTATCAGGACCATGCTCTTATCACCATGGCAGCATCCACTGATGGAGAAAGTGTCCTTTTCAATGGAAAATAATTCCTTTGTCACAGGGAGAATCTGATTAATGTGGAACCCGTCTGCCAGGATCTGCTGTGTCAAGCACGGTGAGTACACATGTACTTGGTTGGACTGTAGTGCTTAGAGGGGAATCAGCTCTTACGTGGATTAAAAAAAATGATTCAGATCAGTGTCTGTGGGGGGAATGATCAGCTGAGGGCTCTGCATCGATAAAATTGTAAACTTCAAGCTGTCCCTTGACATTTTCATTTCACACAGCTTACAAGTCCTGTTAGCGTCACTTTCACTGAATCTTTTTCATCATCTCTGTCACCGAGTGAAGGACAAACATTTCTCATCTCTACAATGGTTCCGCTGCTGTAACACCGAGAATTTGCTTTTCAGCTGTACTTAATGTTGCAGAGATAAGCAGCAGAAAATAACCAATACCACTCTAATAGTTACAGGAGAGCATATGCACCAACAAGGTGATGAGCCTGAAGTATCAAAGCCGGCAGAATGAAACACTACTGTCAGTGAACAACCACAGTGATAAATGGAAGGCATTTCTGTTTGGGAAAAGGCATAAACTCCAGGACAGTAATATGGTAAGAGTAACTTAATTTGGAGAAGTCAGCAGAGCTTGATATGTATGGTTTGGAGACAGCTTTACAGAACTCTAGCCTAGCAGCAAACTGGGAAAGCTTTAGAAGGGACCATCACAGAACTAGACCAGCACATGGAGGACACACTGGAGTGAGAGGGAGAGCATCGGCTTCAAAGCCTGTGACTGAGCAGCGGGGCTTTCTCAGACAGGAAGAAACCTGCACTGGGGCAGGAAGGGGCAACATGAGGAGAGGTTCCACAGCTGGCCGTATGACAGTTACAAATAAAGCACTGTACCAACACCAGTTGACAGTAGCAGAACCTTAATTCTAGTTGTTCAGAATCTTCCAGCTTCTTCATTTAAAATGAAAAATGCTAAGGCTGTTTTCCCTATGACTGCCGTTTCACTGACTTGGGTTAAAAAAGCAACAAGTCCCCAAAACATTAAGCCAGACAGGCTACCCTCTGTGAAGAATAGCTTCCACAGAAAGCAGAGCATTTAGTGCATGATACTCATTGAATTTTTTTGTTTCACATCCTGCCTCATTCAACATCAATATTTCACCATACAATATAAGCTCTTCCACTCTAATCAGTGGTCTACCAGTTCTTTTTGGGGATCAGGAAATGGACATCTAACTGTATGGAAGAATCCGCTTTAGTTTTTCAGGGCTTGAGATTTCATTCAAGATTCTGGGGGATGGGGTGATACTGCTAACTCAAGCACAGTTACATTTCTAAGCTTCAAACTATGGACTTACAGACTTGGTGAGGAATTCCCAATTTGCCACATTTGATCTGAAAATAAATACCTGGTATATAAAAATGCCATTCATCTCATTGCAACAATGGCCACAAACTACTAACTTTTGTCATCAGAGAGCAAAGGGTCACATCCTAGGAAAAGTACCGTCTTTGGCCTCCAGTAAAAAGCCAGAGGATTCACATAGCAGAAAACTGTAATGGAGACCACCCCCAAGTTGTGTTTTCTTCCTTTGGCCTTAGTTGTCCTATTTTTTAACAGAAACTTAATCCTCTCCACTCTTGTCTAAGAAAAATGTGTCCTTGGATCAAGTTACAAAATCTGTATTATCTACAATCCTTCTACTGGAAATGTTAATATTCCTCTTCATTAAGATAATTAAGGAATTTTCCATTTTCTCCAGATGTAAATTATAATTCCATGAGTGACTATAGGTTACATGATCAGTTGCTTTGGAAACAACTTCTGCCCATCCCAGGATGACTGACAAGCCTTGAAAGTGTTCCCTATTTACTGGAGGTCACAGACGTCCAGTAAACAGCATGGACAGAGTACAGTGCAACCTGAAACTTACCTCTTATAGTTCTCTGAATCAGTGAAAAACACAGCAATTATTATGCCCTAAAATGTGCCATAATCCAACATCACAAGCATTATAAAACATATAATGTAGTAGAATTTTAAGTATATTTTTAAAAATTTCCCTAAGGTGACAATTGTGAGAACTGCCTCCCCACCCTTGCTAACACAAGTATCAATACAGGCGGTACTGACACTTTAAGCAGACTGAAATAGGAACTTTCTAATTTTAAGAGGAAAAATCTTCTTGATTTCTTGAAAGGGATAAAGATTTTTCAATGATGGTAACAAGTATTTAAGTGCATTCCATCTCACATATTTTACTATCCCTTTGGACGAACTCTTTCAAGAAAAGGCCTCTTAACTGTTTCAGAAACAGCTGAATGGAAAAGGCATTCCTATAGCACAATGGTAAGTTTATAGACAGCCAATGTATCATCAGGTCATTCACATTCCTGCCAAAGTTAATTTTTAAAAAACCCATTATAAAAATTATAATTTAAAAACACAGCAAGAGTTCTCACTGTGTACATTAATGTCTGAACACGCTCCTGGGAAAAGACCGAGCATCCTGCTGAGTGCTATAAAAATTTAGACTATGCTGTCTTATCTGCCTTGCCCTTCTCACTCATCCAATTCCAGCAGGTAAATCCTTATCTGTCTTCTCATTTCTCCCAAAGCCATCACTAAACCTACAGTATATATCAGAGCCTTCTCATTATTGTTTAGAGAAATCATTACCTCATGAGCTCATTAAATAAAAATATGATCACTACTGCAAGACAATATTCCTGGTCACAGCCAGATGGAAAAAAGCTCTTTTTTTCAAGCAAATTCAACTCTGCTGTAGCCACGTAATACTTCTTCATAATCTGAAGCACTGTGGTAAAATCGATCATTCAGGAAGAGGAAAGCACAGCAGAGAGTTCAGGAGACAGACACCGTTACCCTCAACTACAACTGGCTGTTCTTTGTTTGCACAAGTCCTTCAACATGGGACCCGTGATGATTTCTGAGAAGCGGTGAGTCACCGCTGCCAGGCGCAGTTACTCGAGCGGACATACCGCAGACCAGATGGGATCACGTCCCTGGAAACCTTGCATCCACAGCGCTTCCGATTCTACAGGGCTGACTAAACTCGCCGGGGCAGTTCAGAAATCAGCATATGGCAACGCTGGGTAGGAAATCCAGCTCTGAGGCTGATCTCCGTTCTCATGCACTGCTATGCTTGACCTCACAAGCCAAGACCATGACACTTCCGAAATTCTGATTCTACTAACAACTCCCATCGGCCATTTCAAAACAGAAAAAACGGAAGAACTCTACTTCTATCTCAGTGCTTAAAATAAGGATCAGTCCAACAGAGACCAGACAAACTGCAGTAATAACAGGAAATATACTCTTTCTCATCTTTCAAAAATTGGTTATGGTTAAGAAGCTGAAGTGCTGAAAAATAAAGCACTTAGTGAAATCACTGCACAAGAGCATGAACACCTCTTGGAAGATAACAGCCACACAATTGTAGGTATTATAAAATGGAGGGAAAGGATTCTGACAACTATCCTGTAAGTACATCACTCAACGTGTCTGACAACAGACACCTTTACTAAAATGGTGTCAATAAAAGTATGCTCTAAAATACAATCACTGTAAGAAACCTGGGCAAAACTCACGGACCACTGAACTGCCACGCGAACAGAACATCATCGTTATTTATCCAGCAGAAGAGAGTGGGAAAAAAAATTAAGAAACAAAGGTGAGGAGGCTAAATAAACTTGAAAAAGCACTAGCTGGAGCAGAACACACACACAAGTGACTACAGAGAAGTCTTCTGCATCCCACTAGACCTCAAGGCACTTTAAAATGTGAGCAGAATTAGTCCTCCACTGGCCCTGTCTCCTAGGACTACTAGTTTTTGTCACGGGAATTAGGACTGTTCCCACTTGAGTAGATCACACTCTGGCCCTGTAGAATTATATCTGCAGGTCTTTAAAAACATGGTCAGCTCCGTATTTTAAATAAGCTGATAAAAGTGAAGTTCTGGTAGAGTACACTTTAAACAAAGCACAAAGAATTTTTAAAAACACAATCTCACTTTTTTCCCTGTTTACCTGGTGTTCAGAAGATCCTTGTCAAGAAAGAACACGTCTGAAAACAGCACTATCAAACATACCAGCTCTCTTTCTTACACCCTTCTTGTCTGTCCTGGCATGCCCCAGCCAAGAGGAAAGCAAGAGTGGAGTATGGGGCTGCTCCCTCAGTGACTCCCTGCTGGGTGCAAGGAAAATGAACACAGAGGGAACAACGGAGCTGTCTTCCAGAGGCAGACAAGGAGCTAAACTGGGACAAGGAACTGTTGGAAAAGCAAGAACTGTGGCTGGAACTAATTAAGAAAGGAGACTAAGAATGCTAACTGCTAAAGGAGAAGGGACAGAGAGGAGAGCGGAAAAGAGTTAAGCGGTGGAAGAAGACAGATCCGTTCAGAAGATACGACCTAGGACTGTCCAGAGAAAGGATAAAGGGTAGAAGAGGAAGCAGAACCCAAAAATTTGTGAGAAAGTCATTGGTATGGATTGAATCTGGTGAACTGAGTCAGTGGGAACACTGACTCAGCAGTAAAAGAAGAGCAGGAGTAAAGGACTAGGAACAACTAGCGGGGAAGAACAGGAGGTCTGAAAGGGTAGATACTGGGATTTCTTTGTCAAGAAGGTAGGGATTAAAATTAAGTGCCTGAGAAGCAGAAACGAACTGAGAACGAAAATGGAAGTAGGGTAAGGAGCTTAGAGTGCAAAAAGACAGGATTAGGACAAAGGCTGTCTGGAAAGTGAATAAAAAAGACAAAGAGCGTGCATTGACCAGAGTACTGTGTCCTTCCAGTGTCTGGCTCAGAATCCGTGTTTTCAAGTCTCGCTACCCACAGCTGCCAACAAACATCTGTGAAATCCACTGACCGTGTCCCATTTCCTCTCCACGAGGATCTACACAGTAGATGACAACCTACTGTTGCTTTCAGTTACTCCATTAGGACAAGTGGCAGAGCTCTCTGCAGTGGATCTGAAGGTTATAAATCTGTTGATAAATCAACATAATACACGATCTCAACTTCAGTTGACTTAGCAAGTTTTGTAATGTTCTTTCAACATAACTGCATATACAATATACACATAGGAAACACTCAGAATTGAAACGTGACCATCTGTAGCATGAAATGAAACATCTGCTTCAGAGCAACAGCACATGGTATTTTAGAACAGGAAGAGAGGATTATGGCATCTGAGTAGAGCAATGTGGGCAGTTAGCAATTTGTAATCCTGCAAACTGGAACTTGACCAGGAGGTCAAGAGTAACCACACCCTTGAAGAAGCTGTGCAGTCTGCAACCACTTAATGAAATGCAGCTCTCATTATTGTACAGAAATCCAGATTAAAGTTGTGCCCTAGTCACTTGAAAATAATTACCAACTTAAAGATAACTTTTCAAAGTAGTTGTGCAACTTTGCATATCGTTCTTCTGGCAGCGCGACCTGAAAGCCGTTCCTGTGCCCCAGAGGCACAAATTACCCGTAGAATAATTGATCCACAGTGCTGCCCTCGTGCCTACAGTGCTCAGCAGGACCGCGCAGCCCCACGGGGTCAACAGCACTCCACCCAGATGCAGCAGCCTGCACAGGCACAGACCTTGGAGAGCTGAGCTCTGAAGTCCCCACTGAACAGTGACCGGTATCAGCAGAGCAATGTATCCACTCTGGCAAAAGTGTTCTGGCAGCCCCCAAAGCAAATAAAAAGCAAATTATAGAGCCAACAATGCTAAGTTACAAAGCCACATACTCCAGCAGGCTCTACGGGCTCACTGCATTTAAAGGGATACTGCCCAATGCAGTTTTTAAAACTTCCTTTAGGAAACGGTGTTTTTGAGATGAGCAGAAACTTTGCATGGTTTGAAAATATATCAACCATTTTTTTTAAAACATGAACATTGTCTCTGACTGCTGGAAGCCCAAATGATGAAGTCACCATATAAATAAAAACATCTTGTAATTGAAGACCACAAATAACAGTTTCAGCTCAGAGAAATGGAAAAAGCAAAAAAGATGAAAAGTAAACTCAGTTTTTAATTCTTCGAGATTTTCTGCAACACAATAATTTTTTAAGTGACAGTGTCCCTTTAAGTAAAGATTATTTTGCTTTTCATAAAGCCGCCATCAGTGATTTTGATGGGACTGCTGTCTCTAAAGAGGCATTAGGAGGAGAAGGAGGGGGAGGAGGGAGAGGTGTAGTGGAAATAGCATTAGATGGGGAAAAGGATCAGTTAAGTGTAACTCAGCATCAACCCTTTTACAGCTCCCACTTCATGTTCACATGGGCATGGGCCAGCCCTGATGGGCACCTAGGAAGAGGATTTCAAAGCCTCCCTGCAGAAGATACCCCAGGAAAGAATGCCAGAGGGGCTGAGCAGTGTACGAAGCACGGGGTTTGTGGAGGACTATCACACCAAAATTACCACTGGGGAATGGGGCAACAAATTAGGTCTAATAAGGAGAAAAAAAAACTCCTCCATTTTGAAACTCGATCCTAGGTGGATATTCTTAAATACGGGACAATTTGGAGTAATTCCCAACAAACAGCTACTAACAGGTATTATGTGGGTTAGCCTTCCCTTGGAGGAGGAGAAAAAATGAGCATTAAAAGCTCAAGCACGATTACATTTGAAGGAGCAAATGCAGAAAACAATGAAGTCAGAGGGAAGACCTCCAGTGATCTGTCTTGGATCAGGCCTGGAGCGTGTGGCCCTTCCCTCCTGCTGAGGTGGATGCAGTGCAGTCCCTCAATAAAAGCACAGCCTGGACCAAGCAACTTCGTATATTCTGAAGGCGAGAGACTTGAACGAGAAATGCAATGAGAGACTCTCTGCAACCTAGCAGAGTTTGCCATCTCTTGGATCCACTTTGTAAGAATAGATTTAGGTTAACTAAATAAGCAAAGGGAATTTTAATTTTCAAGAGGGACAAATGCCAAAAGTTATCTGCCTAGTGCAGGATTCAGGAAGTAGCATTCATTAAGGAAGTGAAGAACCACAGTGCAGACTGATGACCACATTATAATCGTCAAGTGAGAAAAAAAGAGCTAAAAGTAGCATTAGTTAAAGAAATGGAGAACAACAGTGCAGAGTGACAATCACATTATAATCATTAAGTGAGGAAAAAAAGAGCTGAACACTCATATGTTTGTCATTTAAAGGAGATATAAAAAAATAGAATAACATAGTAAGCTTATTGGGTGTGTAATGATGCAAATGGAGGTGACTGGAAACAGCAGATTGTACCAAAACTGACTGCAACTCCACTTGTAGATTCTCTTCCTAACCCTACAAGACAAACCAAGAAATAAGAAATGTCTGTCATCTACCACTCTTCCCAAAGTCCCTCGAGGAAACATTTCTGTGAGCTCATCAAAACACTCTTTGAAAGGAGCAAACAAGCTTCAGAAGGGGAAGAGGGCGGCAAAAGCGTGACTAATCCTTCAGAGAGCTGCAGCTCTTGGGAGTTGGTCAGATCTGCCGTTCCCTTTGTGCTAACGTACTTTCCTAAAGAAGATTGGGATTGGACTTTGCAAAGGAGAAACAAAAGCCAGAGTGGTCCTTCACTTCTAGCAGGGAAGGCGGCTGGAGTGAAAACAGTAAATAATTTTTGAAATAATCGGCACTGTGGAAAATAGAAGAGGGAGCCCTACACATGGTTTGTGGAGCATGCCAGGATTTCCTCTTCCTGAGCTGCAAAAGGGGTTCTGCCAGTCATGTGCAAGGACTGCTTCTTCTTGATTGTGAGCCAAGGATGGGAGAAGTAGGTGAAGGGAGGGGAGGGAAGGAGTGTCAGCAGGGTTAGTGTCAGCGGGAGGTTCGGCTATACATACCACCCAGATGCAAGTCGATGAGGTCACTGTAATAAGACTCTCCCCAATAGTCTATAACAAGGAATTGGTGAAGACAGAGTTATTGAGTCAGATACCCACCCTAGCCCCAACAACCAAAGCAATATATGAGGAAAAGACACACGGACAGACAGAAACAAAAAAGACAAACAACAAGAAACATGCAGCTATGTACGTTTGCACATATATATAATATATATAAAATTATGTCTCTGTTTATCTACATATATGTACACACACACATATATATGTATCACAAACATAAATTGGGAAGATGAGGAGATTACTCCCAGCAGGCAAGCAAGGATTTCCACGGGGAAAAATCAAGAAGTTTACACACAGACACTTCACTCTTTCGGCCTGCCCCAGTACTAGACATTGGTGTCCTTCCTGTTCTCGCTGAGAAAACCAGAGCTATTCCTGTTGTCTTCATGCTGAGCAAGCAATATGTCAGAGGGAAAGAGTAATCTTTTAGGTCAGCTGCAAGGAAGGTGTAAGGGTTGACTTCTTGGAGGTGAGTGTGTGGAGGACGTGGGTACAGCGCTGACAGTGCTGACACAAATGGCAAACACAGGAGTGTGACAAGATGGGTTTCTGCTAATGCAGTACCTATGGCAGGGAAGAACAGGAGAGGGTGTGAAACAGAGACATGCATGTCCACAGCTGCTAGAGTCAGGTACACCATGAGTCTAGCACTGCATAATTATTCTTCGGGGAAGAGACATGGGAGCACTGAGAGCACTGTTTCTCACTGCATATGATTCACTCAATGTAAAGAGGTTGCTCTTAAATTTTTCAGTATTCATCTGTCAGTACGAGGCATTTTCCTAGCTCTTAAAAACGATTATCAAAGTTTGTGCTAAAGGAGAACAAGGGAGAAGAAAAAGGTTCAAGAAATTTCTGAGTTGACATATTTTTCAAGGTAATAATTGAAAAAATGGAAAATCCACACAGGAAATGAAAAGTCATAATAATGTCCAGACAGGCGAATGCACTATAATACAAAGCACTGTGACGTTAACAGTGATCCTCTTCCAGCTGTTTGCTGGGATGCTGCAGAAAAATAGGATAACTCTTCACTGAGATTATCTTACTTTGCCTCGGTAGTGAAATGTCAAAAGAGAAGTTTAAAAAAAAAAAGAAGAAAAACAGAAGCTTGGACCACATCGTGTATGACAGACTCGCCACCTTAAGCAGAGCTTGCATTTCAGATCATTCATTCTTACTACACACGCGACTGCCAAAGGGTGAGATCTTCAAAGACATTAACAGGGAACCCATTAAAGCAATTAAGTAATCACATGGTGTGATATTATTTTCTGAATCAGAAACTGAATGTTAGGTTGAGCAATCACAGCTTTTTAAAAATAGAAGGCCAACCACACATCCCCTGAGGCTGAGCCAATTTAAAAAAGGAGAAGAAAAGAAACTGTGCAGAAAGATGAATTATTTTGTCAAAATTGAAGTTGACAATGACCTGCTAGTATCATCATATGGAACATTCCAGCCTGACAACAACCAGATAAGGGTTAACATTCCTGGAAAGAGTACTGGGCTATTTGTACCTATTGCTGGAGTCTACATCAACTGTAAACTCACAGGGCATTGCTGTCAAAAAATTACTGTCTGCTCAGCATAAAGCCACCTACTAAGGCTGAAACAAAACGGATGGAAAATAAAAGCAAATTATTCCAAGTAAACAAATCCTCACCCAGAGCACCTTTTTTGTTCTCACCAGTCTAACTGAAAGAAACGTTTCTGTAAAAACAGGAAAGGTCCAGAGGTCAGAGATATGAATAACTGAAGTTAATGAAAGACCTCCAAACAAATAAAATTTGAAATTCTTTACTGAGAGGAAAGATGACTAGCAGACAACATGCTGAAAGATGATAAAAGACCTTGAAAAGTAGTTCAGATGACCTTGTCTATCTTTTTCCTCAATAGAAGGAGAAAAGAATCCTTACAAAATACAAAATTATGTTTCTTTTGTCAGGATTTTCAAATATCTAGTGGTAGGAAACTACTACTAATACTATCAAAAACTTCATATTTAAATGGGTAAGTCAGTGAGTGATTTGTTCTTTCCCTACAGGGAGGGAAGCTGAATAACCCATTCATTACAGGGTCCAATATCGCCTTCAAGAACAGTTAATGCTGGTTGCTCTCTACGGGACAGCAATTACTGTGACCCTGTGTTGCAGTCCTTTTCCATTTCTGTGGATAGAGTATGTGCATAGGAAACATACTTCCATCCCTCCCTCCCTCCCTTTCTTCCACTTGTACAAGCTTACTAAAAGGAACTTTGTTTTTCCCCAGATGATGACAACATTGTGCTACTCATTTTAAAAATTTTTTTTTTTTTTTTTTTTAGTTTTTGTTTACACAGTTTCATTAGGGAAAAGCTTATCAAGAACAAGATTACAACTCCACGACGTCACACAACGGTACGGCTGAACGCAGAGGTCACTGCTAGGTCAGTATCTCAGGCAATGCAGATGAGAAGAAACTCATGCTGCCCTCCTGGATTATTAATGCTGTTGGAGGCAGAAATTAATTGGAAAGCAATGTCATAGACTTTAAAAAATAAGAAGAAATTTTGTTATCTTATTGTAAACATACGTAAAATATCTATGCAAGAGCGGCTAGAGAGGTAAAGGATGGAGTTTATTTTAAATCTTGTTTCAGTTAACAAAGGTTATACCATGTCTATATATATATATATGCATTTGCCCTGGCAGAATCTGCTTCTTGTTAATCCCAGGAAATAACTGGAAGAGTTGGAGCTTGTGAATTCTTTCTGATGGACTTAAGCTTCTGTATCAAGAGTAAAGCACACCCTACAGGCTTCCTGAAGAAAAGAGATTGGTTTTGCAAAAGTGACCTACAATTTCATAATTTTTCTAGGAAATCCACAAATCCACAAGCTCATCTAAGACTGCTTCCACTTTGGGAGAGCTGAGATTAAGATGTTACACAAGGATTTAGGTCTGCAGCCTTCTATACGAAATGTCAGCTCTTACACTTGGTCATATTTTGCCCTCTCTGGACATTTTTTGGGCTATCATGAAGAATGTTCTCTCAGCTGCTAAGATTTCCCACTTGTACTGACACGTCTTGCATGAATGTCGTTTAGTAGCTGACTACTCACGACAGACTTCAAGATAAAGAATAAAAAGGAAAAGAAGACTCAGAGATAAGAAGTGGTGTTAGTAAGTGCACTAACTGGCAGGCCAGTGAACAGAGTGGGGCTACACAGAAATACACAGCAGAAGGAAGGGAGCGCCACCACAAAGAAGAGATTTTGCACAAGGGTACTTCTTGAACCCACATATTAAAAACCCAGCCAGATAACAACACCACCCAAGCCATCAAGATTGTTTTAAACACTTGTAGAACTTATTTGCTGTGGTAACCACTCAGACCTGCTGCTTTGGCATGCCTCCATGGAGCATCAAACACAACTACACTTGGCAAAGTAGTAACTGGCAAGAAGTCTCAACAGACTTTTCCTCTGGTGAACCTTCACTGCTTAATCCAGTACCATCTTCACAGGCGTAGTGGTCACTCTTCAATCCAAGCAACAAGCCAAATCATTTTTCCACTGTTCCACTGTTAACACGTGTCCCACTGTTACCATTTCTGATCTCTGGTCCTTGTAATCCTGGGCCTGTCAGATACATGCACGCTGCATTTGCCTGCTGGATATTTGACTCTGTGCAATTAAGGGCTCATTTTTTTCCAGTTCATTATACTATCAGCATTACCTCAACCAAGTACTCCTCCACTCATGTTTTGCCAGATCAGGTGAAACTCGTTTAGTTTAATTTCAAGTACACATAGCATTCCTTTACAGTTTGACGTGAATACCTTTCAGCACAGGTTTGCATTTCTGCTCTGCACAACTTTGTCAGAAGTAACCAGTGTGATGGGCTGTGCAGTGAGGAAGATGTTCTGTGATGGCCCCTTGTAAGGACACTGCCCTGATAATCCAACACCATAGAGAAAGCACACACAATTTCACAATTACTTTCTTAATGTACAAATGGGGTTCTCCCACTGAGATAGCTGTGAATTGCAGCTAGGAAACCCCTGCAATTTTCTCGCTGTAAAATCCAACGATATGCAGAAACAGTCAGACATTCACTGTTAATAATTGGAGGATTACTTCCTGAGCTTCAGGCAAAGACAAGCACACTAAATCTCTGCCATTAGGGAAGTCCAAGGATTAGAAGAAACACAGGAACAAGGCCTCAGAAAGAGAAGGGAGAATGGATTCACACTGGACTCTAATTCTAGGCTATAATTGTCCAATTGCCTCTAAAATCCAAGCAGCTATGGACTACTGCACAAGCATTTGATAAGAAAATACTAAAAAGCAAACCAAGCTCTGCTGGATACCTGCTTCTCCCCGAAGGGCCTTCTCCACAGCAACCCCTCTCTCCTCGAGTTGTCTCTGCTTCTCTTCCACCTGTTCAAGCTGCCGCTGGATGATCTGTAGAGAAAAGAAGAGAGCACAGCCTTACCAACAGCGATTCTCCGGCTCTGTCTGCAGCACATATCCAGCACTAAGTGACTTCAATCAAATCAGCCTTTTGAAAACCAAGTATTTGCATTCAACAATACACTGCTTTGAAAGCCAGCATCACAGTCTCCTCCAGTGAGGAGACCCCCACCCCAGCACCCTAGCACTTGGTTTTACAGACCACTGGACACTCACTCAGTTGTTAGAACTGAAATCCCCTTCCTAAGCACTAAAGTGAAAGGTGTTGCCATTCAGTCAGCTGCTCCCCTCCCTCGAGTTTTAAACAAACCCCATCTCCTACAGACAGTGTCAGCAGATCCTCTGGTGACTGAAAGGTAATTTGGTAACACTTCACCCACCAGAGTCATCTAGTAAAGCAGTCACTGCTATTATCTGACTACAGCTCTTCCATTCAGTGAATGGTACCACACTCATCTCCAGGTAGGAAGGTGTGACGTTCATTAATTGTCATTTTTCTTGCTGTAAAACTATCATGACAGTTTTCAGGAATTCTTCTCATGTCTGGCTCTGTATCCTCGTCGGACACACCCAGAGGAACGTCAGGATCATGGTGCTTTCAAACAGGGTTTCCTGCCATGACAAAAAGACTTCGAGACACTACCTGAGCTCTATGTAACCTCTTTAGCTCTTCTTGCTTGGCTTGTCTGCGGGCAGCTTTCTGTACTCGTCGAGTCAGCTTAGCATTCAGTTCCTCTTCTGTGTAGGCTCTCTGAAGGAAGGAAAAACAGCAGACTTTATTTCCATGCCTGGAGGTATGGGGGGAGGGAAAACCGTTTTCTCTTCCAAAACCTCAGAAGGGAGGTGCTCTGTCTTTGCCATAGCTGTGTCAAAAGTCAAGCTTCTGTAGGCAAAGGTGTTCACAGCGCAGTGAGCAACAATTTCAGGCTCAAATCAGGAGTGAAGAAGTGTATCAGCCAACTGCAAAGCTGTGATTTTATATAATGTCCCACTTTGGTCTTCCATTGCTATGTGGAACCTCTCCACAATGGTCAAGTCATTTTTAATCTATTTCTCATCAGATTTAACCTAATGCACTTAGTCAAATCAATGAGTACCATGTAAGGGGGTTACCTTGATTTCATTTTAGAAGTTAAAGACCTGCCTACATGAACAATTACAGAAGTATAAGCTAAGAGATTAATATAGACTAGTGTAGCTGGTATTTCGCTCTCCTGACATAAACCATTTTATCCTGGACCAAGAACATACCTATTTGGGAGTTATGCTGATAAAACTGGTAATGACTACCTGTGTAAATTTGTGCAATTTTTCTATGAATCAAGAAGGCAAAAAGACATTTGAAAGCAGAATGATGTTCTGGTGTGAGAGGGGAAATCCCATCTCAAAAGCAACACCACAAATCTGTCTGGTATAAAACAGGAAACAAACTTGTAGCTAAAACTGGGATATAACAACACTAGAAGTAACCTAAAATGAGAAAGCCTGTGTTCATAGAAAGACATTTCCTCTTTTTCTCCCAAGAAAACTAGTTTAAAACATATCTAAGTAAATTTTTTAACGTTACTGAAATGCAGTTTAGTATCTTTTTAGGTGTATTAGTTGGTTTGTTGCAATCTAGGTGTACTTCCTCTCATAGACTTTGAGAATGTCAATGGAACTTCACAATCACATTAAATGAACTACATGGAGAACTCTCTTCCCACATAGATGTATGCAGGCTTTATGGGACAGCTGGACACAGATGTCTTCTACTTGTGCAAATGTCTTCTGCATTGATAGTCAAGTTTAAGGACAAAACATTAATAGAGACCACCCTGAAATTTCCTTTATTTGGCTCTTGTACTGCCACATTTATCACACTATCTGTTTTTTGTTCTCAGTAAGTAGAGGTTTATAAAGTAGGACCATACCTCTACCAAAAAATCCTCAGATAGGTGAGATCAGCAAGTACCATTGTTAAAGCTCCAAGAACTGTTTCTATTGTTTTCTATTTTAGTGCAAAATTCACAGCGATCCAAATCAGAATGAAAAGCCATAGGAGGTGTGACTTTCCTATCCCACTTCATGCTGTTGTGACAGTGAAGATAGGACGATGATTTCAGAAAGCAGCAGCATTCCCAACACAGAAATGCAACTTCTATCTTGATTTTAGCTCAATATAGTTTCACTGAGATTTCCGTGAACTGAAAGATTTTGATGGACAGTGTGAGAATTCACTTGAACTCATGTTCTAAGCATTAAAAAAAGAATGCACATCCATTTTTAACGGCCTAGGTACTCAACTTGTTCTGAAGCTCAAAGATCATCCACACCACTCTGTACAGTGGTGCACTGCCGTGCACTGACGGTTCCATGCATTCTAACAGCTCATTTTGGAGCTCAATGCACTTTTGGTAGACAACCTCTACACAGATTTTGCTGCCCACGGCTGCTGACATCTCACGCATGCACAGTCAATGTTTGTGATGTTAGTGTACACGTGATGGATAGCTATGGATTCAATGGGTTAATACAGGGACATACATGCAACAATGGCCAACTAGTGGGAATGGAGACACTACCTTTGACGAATATGATCTCTTGAATGCCAAGGCGTGTGGTACATAAATCGACTTTAAAGGGGGAATGGTAAAGGAAAAAAATAAAAATAAAAAACATACAAAATGAAGCAAAATCAGTTCAACATTGAAAACAGATGCATAGTGAAAAAACAAAGCTGTTTTTAAATGCAACATAGAACTGTGCAAATGCTGAATGTGGCCCAGTCTGATTAAGCACAATGGAACTTTTGTCCACAAGATCAAGTTTCTAGCATTCTTCTGAAGGCAACTAGCTTTGGCAGCCTCTTTCAAGATGCAGTCAACCTGGAAATCCCTTTTTCCAGAGGGATTCTTTGGTGTTCATCCTCCTATGGATTTAATGTCCACTGAAGTAGGTAGTGTGCATACACACACAAAATTTTGGCTTAGAATCTGAAATAATGGCTTGTTTGCTGGGGCATGTTTGGTCTGAACCTGCTTAGCCAATCACATATTATTATTACTCTGTCACGCAACTCTCCATTTACAGAATTTTTTACAACCTTTCATGGTGGCTGTGTTTATTTCATGGTTTTAAAAAACCTCTGCTTCACAGAGATAATCATTTGCGTTTAACTAACATCATAACTGGAGAAACACCAGATAGGCTCAGAGTGGGTTACGTGTCCGATATTAGTGGAATCTCTGCCTTAAAAGAGAACCTCCAGAGAGCCTGAGGAGCTAAAATTAGGAGAATAAAAAGAGAAAAAAAGAGAAGAGATGGGGAAAGGAAGAGATGATGGGAAAAGGGAAGAGAAGACCACTGTCTTCTCCATCCAAGAACATTCTAGGTTAAACTGTACCTGAAAATAAGGCAAGTAAGCCACGTAGGATCTCTAAGAGAGGTAAATTTGCCTTGTGTCATTAAGTACAGAGGACATTGTGCCATTCTGGGCGAGCAGCCAGCAATTTGCATTTTCACATTCAATTAACTAAAAATAGTCACAAACGAAAAGCCATAGAAAAACTTGAGCACGTACGCAAACATCAGTAAAAAGCAAACTACCTGTGAGTAAAACACGTCTGATCACAGTACCACACCTGCACAGGAACAAGGACTAACACACACAATGACACACACAGGGAAACCACGGGGGTATTCACAATAGGATTTTTACAAGATGCTTCTCTTGAAAGATGCTACACTAAACGACGCCGAAATAATTCACTGCCGATCACAAAGAACAAGCTACACAGAGCAAGCTGTCTGAGAAGCAAGCCCACTAGAATTACTGAAAAAGCAGCACAAGCAACATTTCACTTGAGAGAAGGGGTTCACATAAAAGTTGTGTGTCACATAGGAAGCAAACTTGTACCCATAATAAGCAGCAACATTCCCACCCCAAATCAGTACAAACCCAATTTTGTCAATCCCAAAGTTACATTTCTTTTGACAGCAACACGTTCCAGTAGTTCCAGTGTTTGTATCTGTGTTTCACATCCTTGGACAGGATGCAATAACATCAGGTAAGCGGAGTTCTCTGATTTGATCCCTCTGAATACGTTTGTTCTCAAAAACTATTCCTTTAGAAAACAGGCAGATGCTGAGCCAAAGAAAATATATTAAGTTCAGCAACAGCAAACAGGAGAAAATGAGGTGCCACCACCATACCTTTGGCAAAATTGGTGAGAAATTTTGAGTATTAGGATTCCAGCCAATTGCCACTGTCACCTAAACCCACTAAGCCTAGTGATGATATATTTTTCTGCAAAAGCCATTTTAAATGAAAGTAGTTCAGCACAGAAAAAAACAAAAAACAAAAAAACCACAATCACCAAGGCAAACCCACATCTGAAAACAGGCATGGACCTTATTGAAGCCCTCCTTCCTCCTGAGGGTGCATACAAGGCAGAACGATAACTCTGTAACTCTTATCTGAACCCCCTGCACTGCACAACTCTCCTCTGCGAGCCACAGGTACCTCATTCTTCTGCATCTCTTGGAAAATGCAGAATTTCTCATGAAACACCTTGAGGGCATGCAAGAAGGAATGAAAGGGGAAGACAAAAAAGGGAATCAAAGAAAAAGAAAATAATCTTCCACTCAGAAGACATCTACATCAGCTAGGAACAGAGACTGAAAGAGAGGTAAGTAAACACAGAAAATTCTTACTTTTCACCAATTCCTTCCACCAGCCTTAAATTTGTTATTTATACTAATTCATTTCACTATGTATACATTGAAAGCACTTCCTATGACATTTCTATTTGCAGTTCTTCCATAGCTTTGCTATCTGAAATAAATATCAACTAGATCCTGTGAGACTGATTACTGCAAGACCGCATGAAAGGTTTGAGACAGGAGGCACAGACCACTGTGCCTGCAACACTGCCCTCTGAGATAATCTCTTCCTGAGATTTCTAACATGTGGACCAGGCTCCATCAAGAACAGAGAGGAAGAACCCATTTTTCATTCTTTATATCAGGAGGGCCTCAATGTCCTGTCAGGCCAATGAAATTTCTACTTATTCCTCTGTAGCTTGCAAAGTCTGCCTAGCAGAGCTTAGAAGCTAGTAAGAACAAGAGAAGCAGAGCAGATCCTTACATTTTCCACCAGTAGCAGAATAGTGCCATTCTAAAAGTGAAATAAATAACTTAAAACCATCTAACTTTGGCACTTGTTTCTCATTATATTTTTTCCGAGTTGCTAATTAACTAAAAGTATTTTTCTCTCTGGGCTTTATGAGAACGTGGTGTCTCCTCTGTTCTCTTCAGTAAGTTCCTTAAAGCACCACTTTTAAAGTGAAACTATTTTTGCCAGAAAGATGTTGATACGTCTTACACCATCAGCTTATTGCAGTAGCTAGGGAAGGTTGTTCAGGAACAAGAAGGAACTGTCTCATAAGAAACAGACTTCACACCAAACCACACTGGAATGAAAACACCTTGTTAAAACTATATGCTGGGTTCTCAAAAGGGATTGCTACGTATTTCATCTTCACATCTGTTTTCTTCACAACAGACACATGGAAATACTCAAGAACTACCAAGAAGGCCTCAAACAAAACAAGGTCAAAGTAGGGGAGACAAATGATGGCTCATCTGTCCTCCAAGAAGAGAAGGTACCAACACTCTTCACCCAGGAAAAATATGCAAACCTGCACGAGTTGCAAACTGTAACCTATTGCTTACCTTTTAGTTGACATTCTGTCTTTACTGCACTCTTGAGGCATAATAAAGTATATTCCTGCCTGTAGTTTGCTTGGAATTCTACCAGATCAGTCTATCAAAGAGGCTGGTAAAACAAAGTCCTAAAATTGAACCCTTACAAGTGAGGACTATCTCATTGATATCTTTTTGCAGTAACATCAGAGCTAGTCAAATTTACTCTTCTGACCATCACATTTTTGTTTTCTTTAGATTATTGGCATCCTCATAACAGGGACAAAATCCACTATTCCGACTTTGATATTCAGATGTAAAGTAATATAACAGTGAGATAACAGATCCTTCATATTGTAACAGTAGGGAGTAGCTTGCAACTGTGAAACTAAGTGAAACAAACTTATTTAAGGGAGAACAGTTGGTCAGCTTCCAAGAAAGTCTGCTTCACAGAAGAAACAGCAAAAATGACTAAATTAATCACATAAGTTCCTGCCATGGGTCTGAGTCTCTGATCTGCATGATGCAAGATCTGTCTAAAAAGTATTTCCTCTCTGCCTACCTCTCGCTTGGACTTCTGGGAGGACCGTTCCAGAACATCATCACTGGAGAGGTCAGAGTCCTCTGAGAAACTCAGGTGTCGACGGAGCTGCAAATCTGAGAAGACGGGAATAAAAAGGGGAAGTTAGAAAAATGGTAACTACAAGAGCACGTTTCTCTCTGTAAACATTTCAGAACTCAGTTGGTAAGCTGTTTGAACTGCAAAAATACAGTTGTTTATGCCAGTCTCAGCTGCTTTGCCTGGGATTACATAGTCATCATAAAAACACTGTTCCACAAAATGATTGACGCTAGTTAGAAGCTTCAGTCTGTGCGGATCACTTTCCACAAGCAGTGTTAAAAGTCACGGTCACGATTCTCCCTTTCTGCTGCATCAATGTTCCTGTGAAAGATACAGCACTTGGATGACAGCAGCAGGCACCATTCTGGCTATTTGTACAAAGCCAAAGAAATGTAACCTACTTGTTTTAGATCATATTTATGGCTGACTTATTTACTGTATCACAAGTTGGCCTTAAACATGCCTGTCTGCATGTGAGAGCAACATGAGGCTGCAGAATCCACATGTTAAGACCAGCAGACAGTTGTCAGATCACTGAGAACACAGGAGTGACTGCGTCTCTGAAGTCTTCTGTACCCACCAAACCAGGTTGAAAGAAACAAAACACCCAACAAAAAGATGAGGATCAGACGTAAAACAGAGATGAAATGACACAAACGCCTGACTCCAGCAAATAGCGCCTATTTCTCAAATCAGCCTAAGGCAGAACATGGATGTGCCTTGTACATACCAAGAGTGAAACTTCTATTCAAGGATTCTTTTTTTTTTCCATTGGCATATCGATTAATTCTGTAAATATGCAAACATGCAATTCCAGTTGTTGTTACTTATCCTGATGCACGTTTGACAAAGAGAAGCAGTGTCATTCAGCACGATATCACAACGACAAATTTACTTTCAAGGATATCCAACTGTACCACACATCTTTCATACCTGCTGCTATAACCAGTGGAGAAGCTTTGTGCTTGCCAGAATCCACGGTAGCGCTACTTGAGGGAGTACTTGGGCAGGATTTGTCATCAGCCTTTTTCTTCTTGTCTTTCTTATACCCAGAAAAAACAGACTTCCATAACGACCTAGATTTTGTTTCCTCTGCCCCACCACTAGATTTGTCGGAAAGCCTGCTATCATTTTTGGATTTCTTCTCCTTTTTGTTCTTACGAGGGGAGAAAAGAGAAGTTCTTTTCTTACTCTTCCCACTGGAGCCCTCTGAAGAGGTGACGGACCCTTCAGGTCCAGCCACATCAGCAGCAGGAGTGGAGAATTTCTCACTAGCAGCATCATGCTTTAGTGTGGACCCCTCTGCTATTTTCAAGGCCAAGTGCTTTGGAGAGTCATAAAACAATTCTTTGGTCTTCAAAGGCATAGAAGATGCCTTTCGTGCCCTTGTGGCCCCAGCAGCAGCAGCTGCAGCCATCTCCATATCTTTCATCTTACATAACTGCTTAGCCATGGCATCACGTAGTGCTTGGCTCTTGACAGACTTCTCTCTGGCTCTCATTCTTTCTTCAGCAAGCTCCTTGGCCTCTGCAGAAATTTCAGGCAACACCCTCTTTTTTTGGTTAACCCCTCCCTCCATTGAGGGCAGACCACCATTTTCTTTGACCAAGGGCAAAACAAGTGGTTTCTCTGGCCTTGGCCTACTGGTAGGAGGTGTAAAGAACTTCTCATGAAGGCTTGTGTCCTCCGTCCTATCATCATATGTGTCCTCTACATCATCAGCAAATGGAATCTCATCCACACTCTCTGCAAAAGACTTTCGCACATCATCTTTTTTGGCCTGCGTTGACTCTTTGACAGCAGAGGTCGGCTCTTGGCGTGGGGGAACGGGAGGTGTTGATGCTGGTGTTGGAGGTGACTTGGATTCAACTTCATTCTGCCAAAGTGCTTGATATCTCTTTCTACGCAAAGTGGCTGGTTCTTCATCTTGAGGAGGTGGTGGGGGGGGACTTGATGGAGGAGTAAGCATGGTAGAGTCAGAAGTGTTGAAGCTCTGGCTAGCCAAAGTTCTCATGTTAGATGAGCTCTCCTGGAGGCCAAGTCCAGAACTGCTGGATACATCCCTCTTTACTTCATTGGAACTCCTGAGCTCTTTTTCTGATGGAGATTTTGGAGTGAGCAGAGAAATCTGTTCGTTTTCTAACTTGGAAAGTCCCTGCCTTCTTGGGGCAGGCTGTGGCTTCACAAGTTGCACCCTTTCATCCCCTGTAACACTCTCAGCATTAAAAGTCTTCAGAGGAGTTGTTTCAAGGCCAGATACAGGAAAGTTTGACTCTGAGCGTTTGTTTCTGTCTACTGGGGTGAGTCCTAAGCTCCTCCGGATTTCAGCACTCTTCATCCAGAACTCTTCTACAAGGTTACTACGTTTCAGAGCTTCTTCTGCAGTAGTAGGGCTCCCCAGTTTTTCCACCTCACTATCCTGGCTCCTAAGGACCAGTTTGGCTAGAGGAGTAGACGTTAAGGCTGGGACAGGCTGGAAACATACTGGAGGCTCCCCTGGAGATGGAATGGATGTTTCAGCAGAAGGCAAAGGCTGGGAACAGATAGGCGTTTGAGAAGATGTTGGGGACGAAGACAATTTTGGTGCTGCTGGTGGAGATTCTGCTGGAGATGTAGGTGCAATAGTTTCTGGTGATGCAACCGGCTGAGATAACACTGGAGAGAGTGGCTTGGAAGGACTTCTAGCTTTCCTGTCTTTGGGAGTTTCATCCTTTGGTCCTTCCTCAAGAAGGAAAGGCTCAGGGAAAAAGCGTGCCTCTGGAGATTTTATTGCAGCCAGGGGATCTTTTACATCCTACAAAATATAAAAAAGGAAATGTTCGTAGTCACTGGTCACATTAGAGTGCTGTTCCATTTTTCCTGCTAAACCACCCAAGTATTAAAATACGAAATAAACACAAATCGCATTGCATTTAGGCACTGTCCTGATGTAAAGAACAATTTTGTTGAACAGAATCACCAGATGGGCCTGAAAAAATAAACACCCTCAATTTTAATAGAAAGAGAATGTTGTCAACGATTGCTGTCAGCAAACCAGCCTTGTCCCATCATCTGTCCATTGCGCAAGTAAACTGGTTTACAACAAAACTCTCTAGGAAAGTCAAATCATTTAGCAATTCTTTACAAACAAACACTGGAGAGAAATATTTGAAATAAACATCTTAAGGGTCATGTACTTTCTGTTTTTGCACCCTATTAGCTGGAAACACCTCAGTAAGCTTGCATATTGACTGCAGGGCTAACACCACAACCTTAAATAACTTTGCTTCCTTGAGCTGAACTACGTTGTTACTCTGGAAAAAATAAGCACTGCCTTGGTTACTACTGAGTAAGTAATACAAATAAAATATTGAATTGCAGCTGTACAGAATCTGATTTTGGCACGGAAAAGACACCCAAACCAAGATAAACATGAAACAGCTCACTTATGACTCCCATTATTCATTGTATATAATATATTTCTTGTTAACTGTGCACTGAGATGAGAATATACTCTAACATTCTTTTTGGATTCTGTGATGGGAACCTGTATGACTATGACAGAGCCACTACACTCTGAAAGAAGGAAAGAAAGACAGTACATTACTTTTAAAGTCTAAATAAAGTGAAATTTCAGGAAGATCAACATCAATTTTAGAGACAGGAAAGCAGAAAAGAGCATTGCCGTCACTTCTCAATAGTTTGTCCAACAAACTGTTCTATTGAGCTTCAGGTACTAAGTAGAAAACTTGAAAGATTCCCTTTCTTACCTCTGCTTGTTTTGCTTTGGGACTTTCAGCTGGAGACAGAGGAAGCACATTGTCATTAGTTGACTGGATGGGGATGGATGGCTTGCACGGATCTACAGAAAGCAAAAACATGTTTAAGAAAACAACTGACACTGCTAATATTCTAAATTTTTAACATTACACACAGCAAGTAGTGACAAATTCCTCAGTGTCTTACAAATTCTAGATTTGACATCTGGAATCTAGTGAAAATTCTGTAAATGTCCAAAACAGCATGAAGTTTTTATATAAAAATTTCAACAAGAAGAAGCAGTTAGATGGGCTCTCACTCTTTTGGAAGCTGTAATCAATGGACTTGGAACATTCTTCCCTAAATGTTAATGCAAGCACACATCTTGCCAGTGAGACGAGTGAGATGGTTCAAATCCAAGAGAGTTAAAAATTTTCATCACTGTATAGACTATACCGGAAGGCAATTACAATCATTCAAACACCAGTGGGAAAGCTATTACCTTCTGTCACTCTGCAAGAAGCACCTTCTGCTCCTTCTTCATCTTCAGAGACCTTTAGTCCTGGCTCTTCTGTGCTACCTCGATGTAAGCGAAACTCAGCTTCTGCATCAGATGGGATGTCATCTGATCATTAATAACACAGGTTGGGCAGGAGGGGAAAAAACAAAAACAAGAGATCTTGGATACGAGTCCATCAGGACATTTGTTTATTATTTTCAAAATCTTTCATAATCCTTTCTTTCTGTCTACGTGGTGCTAACCACTTTTATAATGTGAACACGTACATATTTTCCTTCCTTTCTTTGTGCTGTTAGAGTTATCTAAGCAGTTAATGGTGGATCATTACTAGAAAGCATTAAATAGGTAGTTGATGGCATAGCTTCTCAGTTTTCTGGAAATTTTTCAATGTTTTCTGACAAAAGCAGTTCTTTCCACAATAGCAGGGAAAGATTTTTGGCACAAAACTATGGTCTCTTCACAAATTTACTTCTATTTCTGTTATTCAGCAGGATTAATTGCTGAATATGGACAGAGTCCATAAGACTAAGTCCTTTAAATAGCAGATGGTGGAAGGATGCGATAAATTTATTCTATAACCCATAGCACAGAGGTTCTTCTGTTTCTTTTTATCCATCAATACTGGCTCCCTCTTGACTATTTGAAAGAAACTCCTACTAAAAAAATATGATGAGGTTTAAGTACCCTCATAAAACTATTTTTTATCGATACAATTCTGTTCATATAAGAGGTTCAAAAGATGCACAGTGGTACCCTACCGTCATCCAGCTCTGCACCTGTGTCTCCCTCTTCACCCGCCTGTCCTTCTGCTTCTGCAGGCTCTGTGCCCAGCTCATCCTCCACATCGTTACCTTCACATGAGGCTAGAATATATTCAAATATTTAGAGGAAAGAAAAACGTCTTTACAGTGCAAAGGGCATACATTAAAATGTAATCATAGTGGATATATTTATTGATTACTGCCAGAAAAAGAAATTCTCAAGTGTGTCAGCTAGAAGGACATATGCTGTGACATGTTACTTCCAAACTCCGAGAAATAAAGGAGTGTCTGCCCCTTGGGATTCGGTGAGGCGTTGGCAGTGGAAGCAGCCAGGACTTTTCTGAGGAGCAGGCTTCTGTAAAATTCAACAAGGGGACCAGGAGGCCGTAAAACCAGAATAAAGTTTACTGTTTTTCCAGTAAGACTTTTTTTCCTTCACCAGAGCAGAACAGTTACTATCACTTCAGAGCGTACGTGTATTAGGTGAAAAATGAAATCTCACAATGTACCACAATTATTCATCTAGAAATTGAAACAGACTTATGAGGATGTAAGTCAGAGACAAATAGCCTATCATCTCTAAGACTAATCATGATTACATCTGGAAACTGTTTAACTCTGTGCAACTACAGTTCTCCTTAGCAAAAGGGTCTAAGAGACCTGATAGGTTGTACATGTCACTAACACACAAATCAACTGAGATATTTTTAAAGAAATAAAAGGATGCTCAAAATTCTCCTTTTCTCTTACAGATCATAATTTGATTTGATGGGTCCAAAAAAGAAAACATTCTTGAATTTATATCCTTGAAAATGACAAAATGGCACTTGACATTAATGCTTGTAACAGGATTCAGTTACAGGAGGAGAGAAGACCAAGCTATGAGGTCTAAATGTCATTAACAAATGATAATTAAAAAAATTTAAAGAAAAAAAAGAAACACCCAACAACAACAACAGAAACAACCTATGGCACCTTGACCCATCTCTAATGCTATGAATGTTTTACTAGGATTTCCTTCATTAAGCATTTTCATAGAATGCTTTAATTTCAAACATAATTTAAATATAAAGAAGCACTTCCAGATTTTTCACAGTAGAGCCAATGAAGTGCATTTTTAGATTTGTGCAGCAGGTTAGCATTAACTCAACCACATGCAGTCATTTAGCTCTGCTGTATATCCACCTATTGCCAATGTGTACACAGTCAGCACGTACCATTATGCACAATGTTTGCTAACTATACACATCCAGTCCTACAATGATGAGAACCTTCTCGGTCACACCTTTGCAGTAAACTAAGCACTGCAAGCCCCTGGACCTGCACGCAAGCAGTGTCACACTGTCACTTCTAGGAAGGCTCCTGGCAGTTCCCTGTGGTCGGGCTGGGGGCAGTTTCCAGCAGGAGCCTGGATGCAGTGTCCCAATTCTAGACGACAAAGGATTTTAGCCAGATGGGAGTGAATCACGCTGTGCCAGCTTTCTTCAGAGCCAAAGTGGGCACTGGCACTGATCATTTTATTTACCACTGAAGATGTGGCATTTGGAACCACAGATATGCTAGCACTACTAAATATGACAATTCTGAAAATAAACCAACCCTCCCTAAAATCAAGGTCTTGCAGCCTCTCCTCTCAATTTTTTCTTATTTCAAAACATAGCCTTCAGTGGGGGGACTGTCATCTTCCTTCAACCTAAGAGTACCTTTTCCCTTGCTTTTCCTCTCCGTAGTATTAGGACAAACATATGCATTAATTCATTTTCTGTCAGCTACTGTGAAAAGGTGGTAATGCTTACATGTGATAAAACACTGGCCTGTTCCCTTACATCACAGGCTTACAAAATCCAGAGTCTTACAGAGCTAGAGCGTAGGAGACTGAGTCACAGCAGCGCTGGACTTCCCGGAGGGACATATATAAATCACAGAATCACAGAATTGCAGGGGTTGGAAGGGACCTCTAGAGATCAAGTCAACCCCCCACTATGTACTAAATGTGCTAAACAAAACAGACTGTGCCCCAGCCTGATTGTTGATTACGTATGCAACTAGCCTATGTTATGTGGAAATAATAATGTCATGGGATGGTTTTATGATAACAGCCAACGTGAGTAATCTTAATCAAAACCTGTAAAAATGTAACCTGGTGTTAGGAATATGATTCCGCTATGTACACGTGTGTCTTCAGATCCAGAAACCATGAGGTGACATGATGCACACAGGGAGTGTTGGAGGGAGAGCAGAAAATCAACTCTTAAATGGGTTGGTATACAAACCTCAAGCGGAGAACTATGGATGCACAGACAAGGAACGACTCGGTGCAAGGGAGATCCCATTTTGAGGGACGTGGAGAGCTTGCAGGTGGTTGGTTATATTATACATATACTGTGCATATACGTATATGCAGTTAGGATAAGGAGCAAGAGGCCAAAAGCTGTCACACAGTAACTCAGAAGCTACACACTATGGCAGCCAGAAACTGGGATCAGCACTTTGCTCGTGTCAGCTAGCAGCCAGGAGCAGACTGCACCATGTGCAGCCACCTTGTAAACCACCGCTGCCTCGCCAAAGCAGCAACAGAAGCAAAGTTGTACAGGTGAGCTAGCTATTCTGATGTGCCAAAGCAACTTAGCTGTAGATCAACTGCGTACCCGTAACTACTTCTTTTCCACTCGTTTAGACATTCTCACTGCTTTACACAGATTTACTCTCTTGCTGCAGTCCCAGAATCATTGGCTTTGTAATAGAGCTTAGATGTCCGCACAATGAAAGCAACTGAGCTCTACCATTCTTCAGCTTTCCTTCAGCTTTCCTAAATCCAGGGATCCCCAAGTGAAAGCCATCGCTATTCGTAAAGATCCCACCTTCAACCTTAATCTTCTTTCTTGCCTTCTTCACCAGATAGCCAGGTGGCAGCTGCTACAGATAACTGCAGTTGCTTTCACCGCTCTGTCACTTACTCTTTTGACTGCAAGAAAGCCCCATGTTCTTTTAGTCAAGGAGCCAGGGGAACAACAACTGGTCTACTTTTCAGCTTACAAAGCAAATCAAAGCACTCAACTGGATTCCTCCTTTGTTGCAGCAAAGATAACCTCTCTGTTTGGCCTCCCTTCAGAAGGGTTACAACAAACGTCGAGTTCATGCAGGAACGGACTGTCTGAGCAAGGCGTGCATGCACACTCCCCTCCCTCCCTCCACTTCCAGTCATGCAGTAGCGACAGGGCCGTAAGTCCAGGGTTAAAGTACCAGCTCAGCTGCTGAAGGCATGGAGAAGAGATGGGCAGGGTTATTGTGCATTGGAATACATTTAACATCACCAAACTACCTCCAGGGACCGTCTCCAGCCACGCCTGTACCGCCTCATGGCGTACGGAGGGAAGGTCGGATGCTGAATTTAAAAAACAATAAATTGCGAGAAATCAGAATTAGACCACCAGTAAGCATCTAAATTAGAAGAGTGACAAAGGGAGATTTTTCAGCAGCAAATACAGGAACAAAACCTCTGAGATGTCAAACAACCGGTTCTAGGCTTGGGATTTAAACTGAGATATTGGACAAAGGTCAAGGGCCAAACCTCTAGGACCTGCTGTGTTAGAGGAAATACAGGCCGCACAGTGAGCAACACGCAGCGTCTGACTGGCGGGCTGCTGCTGCTGTGCTCCACCTGAAACTTTGTATAGGAAGGAAGCGTACAGACGAGGGAGCCGAGCTGCCCAGGTTTGAACGCCAGCACATGAGGAGGAGGGCCTGCAGCAGAGTGGAAGGGGCTTCTGCGTGCCGCCATGCTGCCCCGGAGTTCAGATCAAACCCCACCGCCACCACTACCCCGGCACGTGGCACCTCGTGTCACAGCTCAGCCAGGGACTAATCTGTCTGCTGAACTCAGACTGGAATCTTAGAGTGCATCCAGCAGTGCTTATGCGTGACAGCCCTCTCAAAAAACAAACTGCCTGCACTGCATTAGAGCATAACTGAAGCAGCTCATCTGTGGATCAGGATTTTCCTAGTTCAGCCTAGCTTGAGGGGAAGAGAAGGAAATATTATTGCTCTTCTTCCCAAAAGAAGCTGGAAAGATCACAAGATCAATTTGGAAGGATCAACACAGGTTTTCCTCTACTTTGCTGGCAGCTGTACCAATACACTCTGGAAAAGTGGAATTATAAAATGTGAACTGGAAACTCTAGTGTCACAGACCCTCAGGCAGAAGCTAATGCAGCCTCAACTGTGGCAACCTTATGAAAATGTGTTAACATTTTTTTACTTAGCGTTCTTAAACATTAAGCAAGTACTCCAGGAATACTGAATGTTACGGACAGTGGAACACTGCGTGCTTCTTACTTGCAGGGAGCTGACTTCGTACCAGAAAACCCCACTGCATTCTGCAAACTGCAGGTGTAAACCTAGCTGAACTAAACTGTCTACCAACTTGGATCGCGATTTGAAAAAACAACAAAAGAAAAGCCATTTAGAAACAAGAGGAAAAGATAATTATCTGGAATGGAATGTGATCAGTTGAGATGAGGTAAAGCCTCTACCTTGTAATACAGATCAGCCATGAGCTTAATCTCATATTTCCTGTGACAGACATCCCTTCTCACAACATATTTGCTCCCCCTACAATCCTGGCACAATGGTCACAGACTTTGATAGAAGACAGCCACTCACTAGCTTTTACTAAGCTTAGGCTTCTGCACAGGTAACACACCTACGACGTACTTACCTTCAGACACGCTGTGATACAATCTAGAATAAGGGCTGTAGGGACTGACAGAAGGTGCTTATAAGACAGCTAGACTGTTGGCACTTTCCCTCCTCCAAAGCTTTTCGTTAAGCAACTGGCAATTCAAAAAGCCCACACCTCACTTGAAAAAATAGATACACTGTCAAATTTTAAACACTGGGAGTCATACTAACCAGTGGTCAGATACACGAGCCCTTTGAACTCCACCATTCCCTCACCATATCAGATGCAGTTATACACTTTGAAACTCAGCAGCAGAGAAATAGGCTCAATACAGAAGCCAACCCTGTTCAATCTTTACTGTAACAGGTACACAGCATAACCCTTTAACTTTACCTAATCAGGCACAGAGTCCTCACTGCCACAAAAAGCACCCTCCATTGCTACTCCTGAAGCACGACCAAACCATGTGTACAGGGAGGAAGGATGCTATGGAGCCAAAGCAGGCACACAAACAGGTCAGAAGGCACACCCGCACAGAGCTGAGAAAGCAGTCATTTTGAGTGGACACTGACCTGAAAAGTAAAATGTTTAACCAAGTGTAATTTCAGAAAGTAGTTCCTTTGGATCACAGCTGCCCCTGCTGAAGTATGCTGCTTTTGAATGGCACAGAAGCAACAGAGCTAAACAGCTGCAACTGTGACCTAGGAGCTGATGGTGCGGGGCAAGGAAAGATTACCTCTGGAGGTGGAGGACTTAGAGGCTGGGACCATTTTTTCCTCCTCCTCTTTTTCACGGATGTGTGTCCAGTGCACATCTGCCAGGATCTCCAGAGGATCGACCGGGTTTACAATCTGCTGCAGTCTAAGGTTTCCAGCTAGCAGACGGAGGACATGGCATACCGGGACGTAGGCAGGGTGGAATGAAGGACAGGGAGGAAAAGATGAGACAGTGGAAAGGAAAGGTAACACACCATAGGAAAGGAAATAAGAAAAACAGAAAAGAAGATATTACTGGCTAAGAAAATTTGCAAGACAGAAAAAGTTCAGCATTGTGTGTGCACGCATACAGTAACTCAGCGCTCTTCAGACTCTCCACCAAAGCTGAATAATGCCATTCCAGAGGCAAAGAGATGCTATCAAAAACATCACTGCAGATTATCTCTATTGCAAGCAGCTTCACTGAAATGAAAGACATACTCCGGCTGTCCAACAGATATGTGGCATGTAAATACCAATTTAGCAGAAATTTCCAGCTCCTTCAGCCTATTCTTCATGATTACTGCCAAAGACATCTTGCTTTTAAAGGACTGTCCGCATTGTAGCTTGAGGCACCAAAACAAAAGGTCTTTTGTGCATTACTATTAAGTACTCCTTTTTATGCTGCATAAGTATCTCCTTGTGAGTTAAATTACACGATGAATCTCAGAGTTCTATATGCACGCATATGCGTGGGCGCACTCGACATGGTACTTTGTGCAATCCTGCTATTTTGCAATAAATGCCTTGTGCAAAGCACAGAATTATTTTTCTGAAGAATATGAGTACTTTCACTATGAATTAACAGCATTCCCACTTCCTCAGAGGGGACTTCCTGTTACAAACATGAATTTGTTTAAAGTAAATTGCATTTTTCCTTAATTATCTGCTTATACAAAGCTCAGATACATATATGGAGAGCCAAAGGGAACAATAGGCACATCACTAAAGCAACAGATAAGCAACTTGCTTAACTGCTCCAGAACACCCGCACTGGGAGCATCTACCTTGAGGTATTGTATCTATAGACCCTATCTCTATTGCTGTCTGCTATGGGACTACAGCTCAGGTTTTATTTACCCATTAAAACATAACTCATCCTATAGGGGACACTGTTCAGTGTCTTCAGGAGTGGTCATTTGCTTTGAAAAAGCAAATGATTCATCCTGAGAAGTAAAATGTCACTTACTTCGTAAGTAGTAAGACAATTTTCAAAACAGCTGGATTGTCACTGTGCAGGGTAAAACACCATTTCAGCAGCCTAGAGCCTCAAAAACAATTGGATTTTTATACTGTGGGCTAGTGTTTGAAGGAAACAAGAAACATTAGCAGCGTTTAGAGGTTGCACTCATCATTTCCTGCTGTCTTGTTTTAACGAAGGTCTTCTCTTCCGGACATGTTTTCCCCAGACGTGATAAAGTGTTTGGGACTTCCATTTCAGAAATGACTGCGTGTGACATTTGGCACTAAAACTGCAGAAGAAACAGGCAGAAGGAACTGCAGGAAGGACAGAATCACCGGTTGGTTATTAAAGAGGAAAAGGGTTTGGAAGCACAAACTCAAATGCAGAGCAGGATTCACGATTTAGCCAAGTATTTAGCAGTTTTATGCCTCTGTTACCTCACCAGAGAGCTTTCTCACCAATCAGCACAGACTGCAGGACGTCTTGCAGGGACAGGAGTCTGGGCTTTTCTCACCGCATACCAAAGCACTCGCATGCAGGCCCCAAGATGAGTAGAGTTAGCATTTGCATCGCCAAACAAAATTTTGTGTTAAAAGGTTTAGGTTTGCCAGCAATGGCTGAGAAGTATATAGTCACTCAGCAAGGCTAGGAAAGAGCAGGTCCCACGTGATCTGTATGTTTTAAAACGGATTTCCCTGGGATTTAGACTAGTGTAACGCAGACACTTTCAGTTACCCCACAAGTCTCCAGACAGAGGCCTGGGCCTGTCCTAGTTAGGACACAGGTCCTTTTCACCATTTCCAGTGAACAAACAGCAGCTTCACAGAATCACAGAATCATAGAAATGCTAGGTTGGAAAGGACCTACAAGATCATCTAGTCCAACCACGTGGCCTGCTGTGAAGGACTGCTGCTTGGCTGACAGGCAAACCTAACATTTCCTTGAAATCTAAATGCTTGAGAATTTCAAGAGACACCTGGTGTAGCCCTCCCTCAAGACTGCCTGCTACGCTTTACAGGAAGCTGGACATCAATTCCACTTACATATGGAAAGATAGCTTTCCCCTCCAGGTCCCCTGTAGCACCTACCAGCACTTTATAAGTGGACAATCTCAATATTTAACTTTAAATGGAATAGGAAGCCACTCACAAACCAAGTCCTTGGAATCCAGGTCTAGAGAACACCAGCAGCCACAACAGCTTCTTCATTTATGCTCTTCAGCCATCCTACTAATACTTCTCATTCTCAACACCAGAAAAGTTAATTTGGAAAAAAATACAACATCTTTTTAGGTCAGAAGCTAAGCTACAGTTGTTACAACCAGAGGCTGCAAAACAGGCAGTCTGATGACTGGGTATGCCCTCTTACCTGCAGGAAGGCACTTGGGTTTTCCTCTTACGTATTCTGGCTCTAATGAACCACATTGAGGGACTAAGGGATTAAGAAGCTATTAGGACCAAGTGCTTCAAAAAAACAAAAAAACAACCATCAGAAATAAAATGCAACAAAATGCATTATGGAAAACAGCACAACTACTTAGACAGGAACGGCAGGCTCATTTTATGCACATTTTATAACCGAAATATCTGAGGGATTTCCATGGTTTGATTAAGATTTCCCTGCAGACTCTCCCCACAGACGTACATTCACAAAGGACAACAACAAAAAATGCAAGTTTGCTCACACAGGCAATCTAACAGCAGTACTTCTGATGTGTCCCATGGGCCTGACCCATTGCACAGGCACAACTGCTCTGTGTGTATGGGCCAAATCTGAAACTCCTAAACATGTGGGGGTCACTGTCCATGCACATTGCAGTAGCAAATTGTCCAGGCTTTCGAGATATTCTGAAGAACTGGGCAACTTCATTTTTTTTCCTAAAATCAGTGGCAATGTCAGAACTGATGATCAGGAGATGAAGGTAACAACTGCTATCTAATCAAGCTTTTAGAAAGCTAGAAATTGCATCAAACACAGAATCTTCTCGTGTGGGACCTGCTCTTTAAAACATTCCTCCCCTACTTAGGGGAAGTGGAAATAGTATGTGGGTACCTTTAAATGTACCCGTGTCCTCTTCATTTGAGAGACGTTGAAGCCAGAGGCCTTGCTGCAGCTCTCTCTCCCAGGGGCAATACTCCCCCTCTACAGCAGAGGGAACCACACATCCATATATCACATCAGACACACGTGTGTACACACACAGGCAATGGAGAGAGAGAAAGAAGGAGAGAAAGGACAGCATCAGAAAGAAAGACTGAGTGGAAATCCACTGAGACCCTTTATTCCTGCCGTGTTCAAAGTGTCTGGCAGGAAAACTGCTCAAGAGAAAAAACGTCCATCTGAGCACACCAAGATTTAGCAGACTAAACATGCATGTTACTGTACTAAAAAAGCGGTCTTGACTTCCACAGCTCCTACACTGATAAAACAGGCAAGCAGCCTGCTGAGCTCATGAGCAAAACTGCCACTAGGACCCAAAATAACAGGAACTCTGCTTACGGTAGGTGGCCAACGACCTTTGTGAAGAAGCTCTCTGGAGTCTACCAGTCTTCACAAAAGGGAAATGTAAGTACAAAGACAAAGACGAGATCAGCAAGAAAACTGGAATGGTGGTGAAACACTGACATGTCTGTTCTTAGCACAAACTCTGCATTTTGATGACTGAGACAAACACACAGGGGAAGGAGTCTTTCCCTAAGAAATCCCTCAGAGTAAAAACAAGAATCCTCTGAACTCCCTGAGTTCTCAAGGCCATCTTTTAACTAAGGAGAGCTAAAACCAGCTTCTTCTAGGATGTCCTGCTGTCCCTGAATGAAGCACCCACAGCACTGCAAACACTGCCTCCACAATGCTTCCAGTTCTTGTCACCAAAGAACAAGGGACCCATTCAAATCCAAGTCCCAAGAAAAATAATAAACAAAACAATACATTGTCACAAAGCTGTGAGTTGCACATGTTGGCATGGTGTATGGAAAGCATATTGTGTTGGTTCTAGTGCTGCAACTGCTCCTGTGGGGAAAGTTCTTCTGTATCCAGAACAACCAATTTAAAGCTTCCCTTAACAATAACTCCCTCAAAAACCAAAGTAATAAAAAAGTGAAAGGAGAAGGAAAGTTTTTCAAGGCAAATCTTTCCCACTCAAACTGAGTACGCAGCTTGGATTTCCCTGCAGTATAGCAGAAAAAAAGGACAAATCAGTATGTCTAACCTTCGCTAGACTCCTCATCTTCCTCCTCTTCATACTCCTCATCGTCCTCCTCCTCCTCATATTCTTCTTTGTCCTCAATCTCATGATTTTCCTCAGCCTCAATCTCTTCTTCACTCTTTCCCTTCAAGAGGGCGTGGATGCGCACAGCCTCTTTCCATGGCACACCTCCCAAGTCAGAGGGGGGTTGCTGAGGCAGCAGTAGTTCATCATCTTCATCTTCATCTTCCTCCTCCATCTCAGACTCTGAACTACTGTAAAGGTTTAAAAAAAAAAATAAATAAATAAAAGGTAAATAAACTAGTAAAGGTTTCCTTCCTAGATCAGTGTTGGATCACTGACAAGTCATTGCAACATACATGTCCAAAACACACAATGGAAATCACAACACTAATTTTCTGCTTTCAATATTTCATAGGCATTTTTAGCGACAGTACTATGTGTGGCCTGTAGCAGGGTCCTTGCCTTGCTTCTCTTAAACAAGGTGACATAAAAGTGCTTGTGAGGCCACGTCCAAATATTTGTGGAGTATTAATTGTTACAGTGCGTGACCAGACTTGAATACAGTGGGGAGAAGTGACTTTCCTAATACCACATTGCTTTGGATAAACTGGTGCAAGCGTGGTTGGCAGTGTCACCATGCAGAAGGTCACATCTTTTGATAACAGCAGCTTCTGCTAGCGTTTGGGATAGCTGAGATGTTTTTGGCACTTGCTGGGGACAACCACAGAAGGCTTTAAGAGTAGAAAGAACACACAACACAACTATCAGGTGTCAAAGAATACAGCATTGTGAGAGCTGAGGACAGCTGGAGAAAAAGTGCAGAAGTCCTCACTTTCCTACAGCACAGACAGAATTATCGCATGTATCCGATTAAGTACACAGTGGCAAGGAACCATTAAGTACACAGTGGCAAGAAACCATAGAAAGCACTGTAAGAATAATGATAGTAATGAGCTTATTCTTCTCACAGCAAAGTCTAAAACATGTAAAACAATAAATCACTACTGCTCTTTAGGAGGCGTCTCTGTTTAATTCTAGCAGCTCTTCACTATAGGCAGCAGGGACAAGAACTGCAACTGCCTATACAACGACTTTTAATCTAGCTCACCCTTACAAGCTGGACTACCTTAGAGATACTGGGAAGAAAGATGGTTGCATTTGTCACTGGAAAATGAATATGAACCGTAACACATTCAGGGAATGCATCTGCATGATGACAAGCTATTATTTCTTTGTTTTTCTTTGATAGAACGTTGCTAGAAGAGAAGTGCATTCACCAGAGCAGCAGTTGGATGTTTCCCACATAAATCTTAACAGGCCCAAATCCATCTCATTTGAAGGAGAAAGCTACTATGGTTAAAATGTCGGTGAATCACTTGAGAGCAGTATTCTGCCTCTGCTGCTTCCTTACGATAACTATCACTGTAGGTAACAAACCAATGCCTTTGGCAAAACCCATTCCACAAAGACAACGAGAGGGAAAACAGAAAAGCTGAGAATAACAAAGGATGAAGTTTAAATTGCATTCAGGTCTATAAAATATAACTAGTACAGCTGCAGTTCTGTTCCCTACACATAAGATTTTCATTACGTGAGCACTCGGTACGTGACAAACTGACACTTCACAAAAAACGATACACAGCAGCACCCTTCCTTTTGTATTGCAGATAAACATATTCAGGCTCAGAACGTTAAATTATTCTGCCACTACATGAACACATCATATTTGCATAATTTCATTCACCTACTAGTATGAGACTGGTTTTGATAGTGAAGTTAATAAATTTTTTTTTTCACGTCATGTACTTCTGTCCATTGGCTCTGAAAGTTCTGCATATATATACAACTATTTTGACATACATTAAATGCTCACGTTATCATCCACATTTTCACAGCACAAATTGAACACTTATTTTTAAGAGGCTGTCTGTTTTTCACATGCTAAATACTGTTCCATGCATGTCTACTCCAGCAGACTGGAGCATATTCCAAAGGCTTTACACAGGTATGGCTCACAGCGATAGGAGTGACATTTCCATCCTCCCTCCTCCCCGATTAGCAGCACACTTTCCTACCCTTTGGTATGGAAATAAACCTGACAGGTGCTGCACGCTGGCTTTTTCATGGGCTGTCAGTAAGGTTTACTGCTGCTCCAACTGTTACCATGACTGCAGAGTGGGACGAGCTGCTGCTCTCCGACCAGCCTGCTTATCTCATGTAATATTGACGACATACATTCCTTACCACACAGCTCACTTTACCTTCTTTGTCTTTTATTTATAACCTGCTTTTTGTTTGACCTTTGAATACTGAGAAATGAGAATCTGAAAGCAGTGAGTTGGCCTGGTAGAAGGGGCACACCTTTCAGCTTGGTGATTTTGTGTCACAAGAAATAACTCAACAGATGACACTTTTTTTTTTTTTAATAAAGCAGCAACCAAACACTAAAGTTGGTTACAGTATGGAATTGTATAAGCAGTTGAGTATCTGTTTAAAGAGATGTTCCTACGCAGGTGTAGTGCTGTGGAGAGGAATCTGAACTGTGGAAGTGAACCTCTTCCATTCCTTTGCCATAGAGGCCCAACACAGCACAAGCTGTCCTGCCACGCTGCTTTGAAAGGTCACCGTAACAGAGGATCAGAGCAGAACTGCAGATGACATACTGCCCACTACCCCATGTTGAACTCGTTGAGTAAGGCAAGTAAAGCGTTCCCTCAAATGCTGTGCAGTCAGTGTGGTTGCTTAAATGTTTTTGTGTCTCTTGAGGAGCTGATGCCTAAGATTTCACGAGATTAACTCTCATGAAAAAAAAGTCCTTTGAATTCAATTTCCTGTAAGATTTCTCTGCACCATGGGTACTTGTGAGTACATGCAGCCATGTCCGTAGGGAAGCTGGGCACCCAATGGCATGGTCTCTGTTCAGTTTGGAGCTCCTACCTGGGTGAACCTTGAAGGCCACCCCACTGCTCCGTGAGACGCAGAGGGAACAAGAAGTCCTGCACTTCCTCAGCCCGCTCCAAACCCTGCAGCTCTGCATGAAGACAATGAAGATGATCAAATCAGTGCTTCGGTTGGCTTGTTGCAGGAATCCAATTTTTTTTTTTTTTTCGTGCTGAAAAAGTGCTGAGACTTTTTCCTTTTTTTCTGTTCTTTCTGTGAGGTATCAGGCAGTCGATACAGCTGAGGAGAGGATACATCAGAGAGCTACATCATCTAGAAAATTTTCTCTCTGATGTTTGCGCACACAGCCTTATCAACACTCTAAACAAATTGCTCGCACTGCTTGGATTTGGGACAGAATTTTCTCCGGGTCAAACTGAACAGGAATTTCATAACTTTTTTCTTTCCTTTCTATTATCAAGTGTGAATTGCCTGCTAAACACTGCTTTGCACATGCAAAATCTAGTAATTCCATGTATTACAGGCAGAAATACTTACTTCAATTCAAATTACACAACAAAGGCAGCTAAATGTAGCAGCCTACGAGAGGAAATCAATCCAACTCGCCTAATGGTGTAGTGGCCTCAGTCTCCATGATCCTGCACAACAACTCATGGAGATGACCAGCAGCTTCATTCCAAAATGCCAAAGCTCTATGTTTTTAACTAATTATCTTTTGGAAATCTTCTGCCATTTGCTGACCAGGATTTCTGAGTCCCGATTTACTGGAATAATGACAAATAATAATAGCGGTCCGTACTAGCAAATTTGGGCTTAGAGCTATAAACATAAAGGACCCACTCACCCCACGGCATTATTAATGCCTAAACAGTCTAATTGATGTAATTGCTAGGCCTGAACTGGGAGCTAGAGGAGGGATGAGTAAGGCAAACAGAGTTTGCATCTCCCATTAAATCATCTCATTACTCAACCAGACACTAGTAAAGTTCTTAACTGTGTTAAATACGTCAAAACAGTATCTTCTGAAGAAAAGATTATGTTAAGAATTTAATCAAAAAGCATTATTTAGGTTAAAACTGCTACACAAGTTATTAGCAGTTCCCAGGCATTTCTATTAAGCTACACCTTTATGAGTCCAAACGTACATGCTCTCCATTAAGAGTGGCACAGTTTAAGCTATTAGTAGTTACTCATTTTTAGATGCTGCCTCTTCGAATTTACATTATAATAAATAAATGACAGATTTTTTGCTACCTTTATCCTAAAAACATTTTAATGCATATATCTGCATTCGTCAGCACACCGATTCAATTCAATTTCACATGCATAAATGTAGTGAAGAATTTCTTATACAGTCCTATACCTGAGGGTAACGCGTATTTAGAATATGTTTGTAGGATCTAAGCCTCAGGAAACGTAACAGCATTTTCTGAGTTTATTTCAAGAATACTACGGGGCAGAACAAAAGATGAAAAGGTAAGGGCTGTTATTGCTACAAAGAAAGTAGATGATTAGAAACCATTGCAAAGAGACTGAGAATTAAAAAAGCATGAGATACTCTCCAATGCATATTCTCTGCCAGTGATTCTTGCAACAACTATTTCCAGCAGCTCTACCTGCAAATACTTGGATTCTGATGTGTTTACACATCGCTTGGCAGAGAAATAGAAATTTGTGAAGGTGCAACATACTCTTCAACAGCCGTAAGTACCGCTTCCTACTAAGATCTCTGGGTTTTGCATCAGCACTCCATCAGGATCATGTGTGCCATGACTAAGTTTTTAAACTAAAAATGTTATTGAATTGTGATTCAAAACAGAGCAAAAAAGTTAACTTTGGAACTCCCTCCAATTTGAATCCATGTTCTGTTTTCTCAAGACTCGTTTGTCTTTAATACAAATTTCTAAATAAAAAAATTCTGAAATTCCTTTCCAATTTAGGACTGAACTTCATTGCATTATGACACTGTAGTTATCTTCCAAGAACAGTAGTAAGCTATTCAGAAGAGCAGAAACTACAACATAAAATATATATGTACTTACGTGGAGCATTTCCAAGAACTTTAGAAAAAGCAACCTGGTAAATGGTATGTTAAAAAAAACCTAAGGGAACAACAGGCACAAATCCATCGGGACGGATACAAAAAGCTTGTGGACAATGTGTACTAACCTGCTGGGCACATCCTCTTCTGCTCCTTTGTCCAGCACACTGCTGAGGTTATGCTCTGCCAGCGTCTCCTCAGGAACCTCCTCCAGCTCCTCTTCCCGTTGCAGCGACAGGCGGTAATTCTCCAGCTCAATTCGCTCCGGCGTGCCACGCAACCGCTTAGCAAGGCTGGGCTCTTCCAGCCCGTTTACATTAGGACCTAAAGAATAAGTTGGTGAATAAACAATAAATGCAACAGTCAGGACTACAATTTTTTGAGGAAATTGAGCGATTGGGAGAAATAGGGCACGAGGCAGAAGGAGGTAAATAAAGTGAGAGAATACCTGACGTCATTATCCTGTTCGCCACTACTGGCGGAACCTGCTGGGGAGCCAGGCTGAAAAGGGAATCTTAGTGCTTTTGGCTAAGAGATGCTAAAAAGAACATTAAATTTTCCTAGCTGAGAGATGTTGGAGCTGCAAAAAACCAGAGCTGCAATGGAGCCTGCAGGGTGAGTACTGGGAAGGCCTGGCCACAGGCTGGATATATCCTCTGAGACAATGGAGGAACGCTATGGGGCAAGCCTGCTGCATGACATCAGAATTGTTACCTGTCAAGCCAGGTAGAGTTGGAGAGCAAGAAAATAGTACAAATTAAAGATGGAGGGAGGGAGGGAATGAAAAGGCCCACCTGGAGTGAATTTTCATGCTTTTTTTAGACTTGAATTCATTTATTTTCAATCTCTTTGTGGTGAAATGAATCACAGGGGAAAATCTAGGTGAGATGTTCACAATTCCAGTATCACAAAATCCAGCAAACTGTAAGGCATGTCAGCCAGACAGCTGGAGGAAAGTACACAGAAGCTTCACTGACCGCGGTGTTCTATCAATTAATTCTAACCTGCACTCATTCATCTCTTTTTAAAATTCTAGTGTTTTAGCTAAAACAGCAAGCCACTGTTTACCCATACCCAGCTTACTGTTTACAGAGCCTAATCTTTCCTAGCTTCTGTTCTGCTGTGCTGAACAAACCAAGGCTTCCTCTGGCAAGATAAGCTCTTCGTGCACTGATCATCGCCCAGGTCTCTGCACCTGTCCCCGTTTGGATTGATCTTTCCAAAACCTGCACGATCAGAATTGTGCACAGCTTTCCAGATGAGGTTTTATGCACAGCTTTCCAGATGAGGTTTTATCAGTGTAACGTACAGCCCTGCCAGAAATCTCTCACCTGATACACCCTGAGAACACATTTGCCTATTTATACACCACATAATACTGGTGGCTGTATTTATTGACTGATATTCAGATCTTTCTCCTTCTCTGCTTTCAACCGATAAGCACCTTGCTGGTAGCCAAAATTCTCAACACTTTGTTGGTGCATGACCTGCTACTTTCTACTGTTACATTTCTATTTTTAATATCACAGTCTGCAACATCGTGTGGTTCGTCGTGTACGACATGCCTACCCTCCTCTGCATCGATGAGGGCTTGAAATGTTGCCTCAGCAATTAACTTCATTAGCAGATTTTTCCTTTTTGGTTAGCACTCTTAGCAAAAGCATTACAAAGATCAGTCGCCAGATCCACAGCCTGTAGGTGTTATCCAACTCCATTTCTTCCTTTTTGAATAAAATTTCTGAACTCTCATTTCAGCCAGCTCCTTGAATACTTGACACTTCATATACTATTCCCTCATTTCATCCAGCTTAAACAATTATTTCCATGAGGCAGCTTGCAGGTACTTTACTGAAGTCCAGACTTTGGATGCACTGCACTTCCCTGATGGAGGCAACCGGTTACGCCATCAACAAAAACTGCCGGGCTAGTCTGGCACCGCGTTTGGTGAATCCATGCCACATTTTATACCACTTACCTTCATGAGGTCACTTGCAGAACGAGCACTCTTTATTTACTCACTCAAAGAAGAAGGTCTATCTACTGTTTCGATAAACAGATATGTACTTGTTCAGATCTCCTTTTTTCCTTTTTTATTCACTCGCTTTCCTGGCTGTACCTAAGACTGCATTCATTGTCAGACTCATCCTCTGTGGACCCACTTCTGCTCTCTCACATCATGATTAGGGAACACAGCTGCTTGCTTTCCTCTCCTCTGCAAAGTCTAACCCAGCACGAGCTTTGGCAACATCTACTTTATCCTCTCTTTGAGCTCCAAGACAGTTTTTGTTTTCTTTTTCCATTGTCTGCAGTTTGTCAGTTTATTCCTACTACAGCCCTTTTTCAGGGCAATTACTCACCAACAACATCTTAGCCTCTCACACAGAAGACTACATAGGCTTTGCCTTAACCAGTGGCGTTAATTTCCAGTCCCTCTCCAGAAAGATAAAATCTCATGAAGACAACTGCCAGCAGCATTTTCCTCTCTTGCTTGGCACTACTGAACCCTCCTATGATGTGGGCAAGTGGCTGCTGTGCCTCAGGCTGGACCTATTGGGCTTCTTGCTGGCGTAAACCCCAGCACCTTGCTCAGGCCGAAGGTGGGAGCATCGTCTTCCATTTTCAGCGGGACTGTGGTCTCCCCCATTTCCTACTGCTAAGCTTTGTGTTGTATCAGTGCTTTCAAAGTTGAGTGGAACTGAGCTGTCTTCTCAGCGGGGATTCACGTTTCATTTCATTCTCTCTAGATGGTGATACCACCTCAGCCAAATCTATTTTTGTAATCTGTGTTACATTCCCCAGCCCTGAGTTCATAGTAACAGGGGAACTGACCTGGAATATTGCTCGCCCAGTTCTGGCTGACAGGGGAAAACCAAGGACTCTGGGTAATGGGAGAGCATCGAAGTGACAGAAAAGAACTAAAGAATTCACTAAATCACCACAAAACAGGAGTTTTTCTACTTGGAACTCCTTATACACAACAGAGCACTCAGCTAGGCTCGGTTATTTCCATAGGAATATCTTTTCACAAGCTGCTTTTAACTTGTTCTCTTCTGATGCATACCCCAACACAGCTGCAACGTCCACGAGTATGAAAAGGGAAGAAAACAAAAAAATGAGAACTTTTTCTCCATCTGACATTGTTTCACTCCTCTAGTCTTCTAACAGCCTTAAGCTTTTTTTTTATTTTGGCTGTCAGTCTTTTCAAAGTTGGAAAAAAATAAGAAAGAAATACAAAAAATAATTTCCATATACTTAAACTATATGGATGAAATATTAAAAAAAAAAGAGATGTTTGTTTCATTGCTACAACATCTGGGTTGGAGAAAAAGACTAGAAGCAATAGCTCTGAGGTAAAAGAGGACTGAAAATCAAGCTGATATCTCTTTGTGTGCATTACACCAGTATTTAATCTTCCAGGCATGTCATTCAATAAACACAAAGCATCACCAAGCTTCTAATGATGAAGACCCTGTACCAGTATAACTTGTACAAAGAGAATCAAACCAATTCTCCCACAGTGCAAACTCTAAGTACGAGCAAATGAATCAATAGAACTGTGTTAGAAAAAATTGGAAAGATTGAAAAAAGAGAAAAATCTATCTAAACTTTAAGGCAAAAGGACGCAGTCAAACCAGGATGTCCTGTAAGCTTGAGAAGTGCTCTCCACCTCAAAATCCCAAAGAAGTACAAAGAACATTCCCAGCAATCTTCAAATTCATTTACATACCCACACACTTCAGCTGCAGGACTGGTAACATGCCTTCACTTTACTTGATACATAAAACAGCTCTACGTGGAGAACACAATCCAGAAACTCAACCCTTTACTAACTTCAGCACGGGATTTCTACAAGTTTGGTCTATATGGACACAGATTGTGTACAAGACTTGGGTTTGTTTCTAAAAGGTGCCATAAGGGCTTGTCTGGCTAGCTGCAAAGCCACTGTCAAACTTGTTACCCAATGTGAATCCACCTGTCTGCACCATGAAGCCATCAGCTCTCAGAAGGAAAAGCACTGCAGGTCACAAACTTACCCAAGGGATGAAAGTTAGTGTGAGACATAGGTATACCTAATGTGACAAGAAGATGAACAATTTGTCCACATTATGCTATAGAGTTCACATCAATTTGCTTTAAGCTACAAAAAAAGAAAGAAAAATTGGCACAAGGAAATTTGAAGCTGTCCTTCCCTCATTTCTTCCAAACATTCATGGTGCTGCATGCATGGGCAAAGTCTGTTCCAATCAAGTTCTTGTTGACACTAGAGCTTGCTCCGGAGGGGAAAGACGCTTCTCTCAAATGTCATGTTGTATTCCCCAGACCAGTTTGTAGCTTGCCAGTGGGAAATAGCTGCAGAGTACATTCATCACCCGTTATCTGACATTCCACCTTGTCAGTACACCAGGGCCCAGAGCCAAACGACTGAAACTGGTCACAACTGAGAGAAAAGGGGCTAAGGAGGCCACGTGTGCCAGAAGAACACTACATTACCAGCCAGGGAGGGGAGCTACCTGGAAGCCAAGAGCAGCTTCTGATGCAACCAACAGATCAGCTAAAAATCCACAAACAACATCCAAAATAGGACACATTTGAAAAATCTGATTCTTTATTTTGGAAGAGCAATGGGCCATGAACATGACATAGATCATCCAAAGAGAACTGTTTTTCCTAACCGGACAGGCCGCTTAGCTGTTGCATGAAAGCTGCCAGAGTCCTTTATTTATCTCAGCCTCAACACAGCCTGCCTCGTGTAAAGAAAATCGTACCATCAGAGATAACATTCCTACACCAAACTGCTCCTGGCCTGCCCAAATGTGTCCTTTTCTCTGTCCTACTTTCAGCAGCTTTGGAGACTCCTGGAAGGTCTGAGAATCTCTTGCTGAGAGAGGATCCCATCTCTGTTTTTCCCCGCTAGTTCCTTGTTCTATAAAATCTACAGATTAATCTCATGAACCAGATAAAATCTTGCCAGGCTACTCCCCGACGTAAGGACAAAAACAGATACGACAAAACTGGGAATTAGAGAACAATGATTTTTTCCCCAAAGGGAAAATACCTGCCTTCGCTCAAATCATTTCTCTGTGTTATTTTCCTCAAATTTATTGTTCATGAATCATGCAGTACCTCTGTACTTCCTTTTCTTAGTCCAATCTGGCGAGACTGCAAGCTCTCTAAGGCAAATGCCAAGTGTGGATCCAGCCCTTTGCACAGACTCAGATGGAGCCCTGGGGAGGAACAGCAACTCAAATAAAAGAATCTACCGAGAAACGCATGTAAAAGAGAGAATGAATTAATACATTTCTCAGGAAAATCTTAATTCTGGATTTCTCAAATCTTGTGCTTTTATGATAATCTGAAACACTATCTGTTTGTTTCCAAATCGCTTTTCCAAACTCTTCAATTCCTTCTGTCTCCACACAACTGTTTGAAAACGCAGCTCTGTCAGATAAAGCAACTGCTATGGATACAACAGCGTAGCACACATAACAAAACACAGAGACGGAAGATGGGAACTCTTCCGTGGCACTTTACAGAAATGCAGTGAACACTGACTCAGAAATGCTGAATGTCCTCAGATTCCACTGCCATTAATTTATAAGAACTATCTTTGAGGGGAAGGTTTCTGCAGTGTGCTTGCAGTTCAACAAACGCTATCAATATAAAAGAACACTAATGAGCTCTAACAGCATTTTTGGCATCTCATTTTTTATCAGTTTTTCCTGTCAGACTGAGTTTCAGTTTTTTCCCTGAAGTTTCACCCTAGCCCTCTTCAATTCCTTTAACGGCCTCTTTGTACTTCACCTCTTATCTAAGGGCCTCAGAATGTTTTACAAGTATTGGCGTATTAAAACAAACCTATTTTGGAAGGAGTAAGGATTGTACAGGCACAGCACAAGTCCAGGCACAGAGATTAAATACCAGCAAGTCAGGCTCACAACAGATTAGTGGCAGTGCCAGGAACAGGATCCAGAATGCCCAACTCCAACCCTTTTCTCTCAACTTCACTTCATGACAGGAGGAAGACTTTGAAACAAGAAAGGGACTAAAATATGTCAGATGTGAAGCACCATGATTACCTGTTTTATGATGTGAGCAGGTTGAGCAAAGGCACCTCCTACGAGATGCTTGCTGCGCTCAGCACAGAGAGCACTAGAACAGAATGCTCAGTGCAGAGGCACGCTGTTGGGTGCTGCACATACAGGAACGGTAAGTCAATTAAGACATCCCATTTAAATAAGTGTAACTGATTTCTTTTGAGAGATGTAGCCAGAAATCCTTTCCTTAATCCTCTCCAAAATTAGTATCTAGTACTGCACGGTATGAGATATAGTAAACATGTAGCTGGAAACTCGGAACTGACCTGCAGGAGTATGTCGAAGGGAATGGGTTTTTTTGAGGGTCAGGAAGAAGTTTGAGGTTTTTAAATCTGCATTCACCCACCTTTTAAAATTTAACTTCTAAGAAAGGTCTCAAGAAAACCAGAGGAAAGAGCCCAGCAGGACTGCTGAATTCTTGTCACTGCTTGTTCACAGAGCTTCACATCACATACTGCAGAACTGCACATTTCCTGGTAGCATCCCCAGAAATTTGATAAACACATCCTCAGAGCCAGCAAGAGTGATAAAACACCCAATCAAACAGAGACAAGAAGACATTTATTTGAACATAAATACATAATAGTCACCAACTGTCACTGTTATTTTGATAAAATGTCTCATCTTTTTCTCTTAGTCTCCAAGGGTATTCCCAAGCTCTCAGGGAGCCCGAATTACTCAGCTATATTGGGAAGACACCAAATCTTGAATTTGCTGATGTCTGCATTTCCAGCTTGATCCATAACACGTTCTGCTAAACACAAAAGCTCTGATTTCAAAGAGGACAGTACAGTAAGAAAACAAAATATTTTCATAAGCAAGTTATCCAGTGTTCGTGCACAGGATTCAAAATGAGCTCAAACCCAAAGACGACCCTACTGAAATTTGTCTGTAATGCACATGCACCGATCTTAAAAACAAATATTAAGCAACTAAACTTTCTAAAAAATGTGGCTGAGACCTCTACGACCATGTCAAATCTCAGTCCCCAAACTAAAGCAATTCTTTCCAGGAAATTTGAGAATTAAACAGAGAAACGGGGAGACTAAGCTGTACAGAAAAAAAGTTCTTTCACATAAACATCCTCTAAGGCAGAAGTATGCAGCAGAGAGTTATTAAAGAACCAGCACAACTTCCAGTGCCGACCAAGAAGTTCTACAGCCTTACTCGATTCAACAGTACAAGAAAGAAAAATCAGTGAGATTCCTGTTCATACATGCTGGTTCCCCAAACAAAGAAGAGCAGAGCGGCCCTCAAAGGCATCCTGAAACCACTATCACGTACAGGAATAAGTGACAGATAAAATATTCAAGGAATTCTGACACACACACTCTAGAAACAAACGTGAAGACATAAGCCCTCCTCCACACATTCCACACCTCCAGCTACAGTTTAGTTCTTCGTATCTCAGACACTGTCAGAAAATGCTGAAGCCCATTCTCTTCATAATGATAGAAGCGAAGCGGACTGACTACTGAACAAAATTAGTGACTCAGAAAGCTATCTCACCGAGGTGGCAATATTTTTCCCCTGCTCCCACACTACTTGGATAAAACAGACTTTTACAATTGTCAAAACAGACACTGACAAAATGTTGCTTCCTACAGCACTGGTAGAGCAAGAGCAAAACAGCTGTGAATGTGACCCATCTTTCCTTTCTTCTTTTTTAGTAGAAGCCAGCAGAAGTATCATTAATTAGTTCTATTTCAAGGCCATCTTTAATTCACAGTTGTGACTTGAAAACAAGTCAAAATTCATCTGCAACTTATACCACAAAGCCATGCTTGAGCAATGAGTGGTGCCTTTCATATGCAGATGCACGAAGCTGTATTATTACATAATGCAAGTTTAAAGCTCAGGAGATACTTTATCAATACAGAAGAGCTGTCTTCACTACAGCAGAGGTACAGAACAATCCAGGAATGTATTTCTGGACTCCTGGAAAGAGTCCAGTGTTGCAGACAGTGGGTGGAGGAAAGAAACAGGGGAAAGGAGGTTATTAGGTCACCTAAGACAAGCCCCAGAGAACGCTGCTAAGATCCATTCTTCTTAATGCATCTTTTTTGGCAGAGAATCTTAACATTTGCACAATTTAGTTTTCTACTTTTGCTCAAGCAGGTTGCCAGTACTAGAGATATGAAACCCCTACATTAATCTGTATTTTTTAAGTTGGTTAACTACTGGTGTGTCCATCATCCACTAATACTGGTGAGTAACGTATTATCTATCATTTTCCATTTCGTTAGTATCATCTAAGATGTCTGAGCTCTCTGCAAGTATTTTGATCAGCTCTATCGTTTGTTGCCTGGCCTTCTTTCTATTTCCTGAAAGAAGCTGCGTGTGGGAAGGCTGAAGAGCCCTAAAGGATAATCTGGCTAAAGATAACATTGCTTTGCAGGCGTAAATGTTGTCCTGGAAGCTACTGAAGGCATGTTACCTCAAAGAGCCACCTGGGATGAGGCACACCCAGGAACTGGCATGGAGAAAAGGGAAAGGAGAGAAAGGCCACACTGTATCCTAAAATCACCTTGACTTTGGCTCAGACTTCTCCCCCTTTTTGAAGTGAAATATGCTCTCTGTATCGTAAAATTCCCTTGAAATTAACATTTAAGAGTTGATTGTCCAAAAATAATCCAACCAGTAACCCCTTTTATGTCATCAGAAAGGCAGACACCTTCTCTACTACACAAGACCTCAGAGTTTATTCATGGGGGCATCCATTCCTCACCACTCGTATGTGGCAGCCCTCTGGAATCTCTCATTTCACCGGGGGGCACCAGGCAAGGTGGCTCCCACTGTGCAAGTAACACAACTCTCAACCAACAACACTCCCATCTAAAAGTACTTGAGGAATCTATCAATATAAATCATCCCTAGTAGATCTTTTTTTTTTTTTTTAAATAAATCTGCTCTTCCCATCCCACGTCGGATCCTGGAAGATGTTTTCATAATTAAAGAACTAAATCAGGAACTAAAAATTTTATCATACATAATAAAAACTCTGGAAAACCAACTGTATTCAGTTTCTCATTTGAATTGTGATCAGATTCAAAAGATAGCTTTCAAACAGAGATCTTCTTTCAATGACTGAGCTAACCACTCTCGCTTCTGTTGCTGTTTACTACAGATTTTCATCATTACCGGATCTCAGAACATATTCAGACAATAACCATGTCCTCACTTAAATTTCTATCATTTTTTTTCCAGAAAATGAAGTGCTGCAAATGGAACAGACTCAAATCCGAGGTTTGCAGTTACAGGAAAATATACTGGGGAATACTTGTCCTAAGTCAAAGTTCCATACTCCAAAAAACACCAGCATCTGTTCCTTCATTGTGCAGTGTCTGCACTTATCCCACATACTCTTGTGTAACTTGTAAAGCAACTGAATGCCCCAAGCAATCCAGAGATTCATCCCTTACTGGGAATTCTTCTGAAGCTAAGAAAATTCTGCTATATAGGTATATAGCCAGGTATATTCAAGATCTACGACAGTTTCAAAACGAAGCTTGCAAAAGACATATAACTGATGAAAGACAACTTACACATCAGTTCTGATGTTTTAAATGAGTTACTGAAGTCTGAAAGTATTTGAAACATCTGCAGGGTAAAAAAAAAAACAACAAAAGTCCTATTTTTAAACACTACTACCCCCAGGGCAATCAGATAAACTTCTGCAACAGCATAAAGGACAGTTATGAAATTTTCCAAAAAAAGAAAACACAGACTTCTGGGATGACAGCAAGCATGAGAAATGTCAGACTAAACAGACATTTTTGAGAGAAGATGTAAGTAACTAAACAAAGTACCCAAGTGCCACCTCATCCTTAAAGAGCATCTGCCCTGTTTTGTTTGGAAAGCCTTAGCTAAGCTCTACATCCTCACGATCAGCTCAGCAACGACTGCTCCACCTTCTTCCATAAATATACTTCATAGAAGCAGGAGAACAGGTTCACTGTCAACTCTGCAGTATCCACTCCTTCCCTACAAATATTTTCCATTTGTTTTTTTTTGGTGGTGGGGTTTTGTTTGGTTGGTTTGTTGCTTTGTTTTGTTTTATTATTTTTTTCTCCCCTTCTTTTCCTTTTGTTTTTGCAGTTACACTACAAACTGCCTATCTTAGTATTCCATGCTGCTGTCCACAAGCAGGTGGTTAAACTATTACTGGCTTGTTTTAACTTGTGTAGAGACGGACTCCCTATATTATTTTCAAAGTACCTCATGCCTTCTCGTCACTGTTACAGAAGATTAAAGGAAAAGATTTACATGAAACAGTTATGCTGCTTTCTGCCATACGAGACGAAGATGAGATCAAGTCTCAAACGTGAAAACTTGTACACAACAGGCTTTCTATGCTGCCCTAGTGTTGGGTGTTGCAAAGGAAATGGTCTATACCAACATTTCTCTTGGCAAAACTGCTTCCAAAATGAAGTAAGCTGTTTTGTGATGAGTGGAGGAAAACACCTAGATCTTCCTTAAAGCTCAACTCTTAAAATAAAGATTCCAAACTCCTGCAAAGGTCAATTCAGTTCACCTGCAATGGAACTAAATCTGGTTGTCAAGGAAATGAAACATCCACAATTTCCACAGACTTCTGTGCATTTGTTATTGGTTCAGTACCTCCATGTTTTAAAGTGACTTGCACACCTACTTACAATACCTTGCTTTTAAAACTTGTCCTTAATATAGAATCAATTATATAGTGAAGCTGAGTCCTTTGTTTTCAGCTTTATGATAAATGAATAGAAGTTAGTTAGCATCCACGTAAGATCTTCTGTGGGTTATTTCTTTAGCAACTAAAAGTGAGGACAATAACTACAAAAAAGTACACATTGATGCCAGCTCAATTACCTTATCTGTAAGACAAAGACAATTTTTCATCTCTATAACAAGTGCTACAAGTCGTAAATAATGTTAAAAACTGTCAAAAGTGATGGATGCAAGTTAGGGACAAATCTGTGTGAGTCAAGATCCTAGAAAAGCATATTCTGAAAAATCATCATGTTCTCTTTAAGAACTGCAGGCAAAGAGGCATGTACGCTCAGCAAGAGCATGGCCCAGCCCAAATCTACTTTCCTTCCTCATTTTCACGCCATCTCATTTGCACAACAAAGGTTATAAATAATCATATTTGACACAGTGTGTTACTTGGGGCTTCACTTAACAGAACAAAGTTTCCTCTGGAGTAAATAATTTTCAGGTAAATCTTAGGTTGGAACGGGAGGAGGCGAAAGCTGGTGGTGAAGAGAAGAATGCTTGAAAAAAGTTCAATTTTGTTTCACAGACAAAAGTAGGGTATCTTTAACAAAAAGTGACTTTCGAGTGTCAGAGTCATGGAAGGAGTTCCCTGGCAGCATCCCTCTGCTGGGGCAGGATCCCGAGATCAGCTCTTCCGTAGGTGTTAGTAAGAGAAGACAAGAAGGCATCAGACTAGAGAAGAACCACAGGGATAGAAACAAAGCGTGAGAGCTGTGCAGACTTCACAGAGCATGAGCTGAGAGTGACTGGGAGCACTCCATTACACAAATACTTGGTTTCTTCAATTTTAGCTGAAAACAATGTCTCCTGTACTGGTGCAGCAAGGAAATCTGATTCCACCACAGACAGGGATGAGCTCAGGAAATACACCTCCCTCCATCTTTCTTTTCTTTCTTTTCCTTTCTTTCTTTTTTTTTTTTTTTTTAATTTGTGAAGCTAAAATTTGATTTCAGAAAAACATACAAGTACCTGTAAAGTTAACAGCTTTCCTGATACAGAACAGTGGAGGCTGTTCTAGCAGTGCATCAAAATGACATTTCCAGCTCACGCACCAGCACATGAAGTTTCACACTGAACACTGATAGCTCCTTTTCAGAACTAAAGGCCACTTTAGCTTCAAAATCAGGACTGCTGATCACAGCAAAGAAAAAAAAAGCCACTTCAAAGAGATAAAGTGATTACATCCCTCCAAAGAAGGAAATCTCACGTGGAACAGAATAGGTTTCATGTTGCAGTTCTGTGATCTACCATTTAAACAGAACTGCTCAGGCCAAATCAACCCACATGGTTCACAACTGGATGCTCAGAAGTCATCTGCTGTTAGAAGCTTTCAGTTGCCAGCGGTGCAGTGGGGAGCAAGAGAAAGCATGTTAGGTAAGACAGAATTATTCTCTAACATAAAGGTTCAATAGATCTTTGAGAACAGGATAATATAGCTCAGAACTATGATACAAGTCCACGTGCTGCTCATGGTGAGAACGTAACAGAACAGTCTATGAGTGGTCCTGAGGAAGGGCAGTCATTCCTCGTGCCGTTCTCCTGAGAGGAGAGAGCCATCCAGACAGAATGCAAAACACTGGCTCCACATTTGCTCATTTTATACCTTTCCGTTACTTCTAACATCTCATTCTTGCACAGCTCCTGCTGTGCAAGCAAGAGGAAACAAATCCTGCCCAAAAGCTTACCTGTCACACCAGACGCAAAGGCTATGCCTCCCTGCTCCCCAGCGCTGGCTTACACTCGCTCATGCTCCTCCTCTCTCTCCTCACAGACGTGTTTTGCTGCTCTGTTTACAGAGTGCTAACAAAGAACTTGGGCCTGTCGCAAGGCACACTGAATAACCTCCCAAATCAACAAAAATCAGTGAAGCCACAGCACTGACCGCATATCTACAGCAAGGCAGTAGAACTTTCAGCATGGGGGTCATTAACAGTTTTTCTGAAGAAAAACCTAATGCTGTCTGGGCAGCCTATGCCTTGCATGCTGAACAAACCACAATGTAGCAGCAAAAGAAAGAAAAAAAGGTTTTTTAAAGGAACAGAAGTAGCCTGAAAAGTTACCAGACTCAGTGTCTGCCAGAGCAGAACCACCCTTGGAAAGTCTCTGTAGTACTGTGCAGTTTACACGCGCCATGGGGCTCCCCAAACGTCTTTGGGAGAGTATTGGAGCTTGCTAGATCTATTCATTTCTCCCCCAGATACTTATCCCCCACAGCATTCCTCACCTGGAACTAGCGGAAGGAGAAGGGGGATGACAAAGAAAAACTCAGAAACCTGAAGATTGTTTGGAATTTATTCCCTTGAACATTTCACACAATTGAACAAATAATGTCTTGATTTCACAGCAACAAGAAAACCAAGTATTACATAATTTAAAGGGACACACACCCAACACAAATACAGGTTAAAAACAACTGCATAAATAAAAATCTTCAAAGAAGCTATACAACGGAGACATGAAACCTTTCTGAGCACTAATTGTCTCACTTGAATATTAGCTGGCACCAAGCTTACTTTATACAAACTCCCTCCATTTCTCAGAGGGAAACAATCTCCTCAAAATAGTTATTTCCTAGATTCTACTTTTCAAAAAAAGAAAAAAAAAGATACAGATGTTTTAATTCCGCAATTAAAAAAATCCAACTCCTTTACACAGTATTCTTTTTCTAAGACACATAAGCATCAAATGAAGCTCTGTGAAGTGCCCAGAAAAATTCATATCACCCTTCAGAATTTACACATACAAACAATAAACAAATATTTCAGTGGAACAAGTCTACAGGTCTGAAAGCTAGAGAGAAAGGTGGCACTGGGAGGTCTTTTACTCCCAAGAAAAAGTGTTCTTAGCAGGATCCAGCCATGAGCACAAACTAACCACATCACTATTTTGTAAATCCTTTCTGAGGTCCCAAATATTTTTCTAGGATTTTTCAGTGAAGCTCTATTAGGTCAGCTGCATCTCAGCCTTCTAGAACAAATAAACTACCAGTCATGCCTTTGTCTCTCCAAATTTTGTGGGCTTCAAGTTGATGGTCTTTTAGCATTCTCCTTTCTTTTACATCAAAGCCACCCAAATCCTGATAAGAACACTCACAAGGAACACGATGGACTGGGAACAGTCAAGCACATCCCCTAAGAGAGTTTCCTGGCTTGCTATTGAGCAATGATTCACTGGGCACTGAACCTTGGTCCTAATCATGCAACCCACACACTCTCCTCAGCTTCCAAAAATAGAGTCTGGTTCTTAACTTTACATTTTAAATCTTTCAGCACAGAAAAATAAACCTTGCATTGGATGGATCTCTTTGGAACTGTATGAAGCCCTCTGAAAGGGTTCATTACTATGTGCCCTGTCCTGCAGAACACAACACCACCGTTCCTCCAAACAGAAAAGAAAACCTTCAAGGCACAGTAGAAGAGGAACCACCTCTCCTCCCAATTTGGTGGTGCGCCCTGAAACACAGATTTTTTTATTTTTTTTTTAGACCAGGGGGGTGGGGGAAGGTGTATGGATGTGTTTGTAAATGAACAAACTGAAACAGTATAGAAGAGAACAATATGTCACTGAATTAGTTTACTGTATCGTCTATGATTTAGTGTTTGTAACACCAAATGAAAACAAGCACAAAAAATAAATGTGAATAAAGGTGACAAGAAGTGACCAAGCGGAAGGCTTCATGAAGGTATGTTTGTATGCACAAGCAAACCGTATTGCTTTGAGCTGAAACGTTTTCATAAGGCATGTTCAATGTATGTAGAACGGTAAAAGGACAACATTTATGACCAAGAAGCCAGTTTATATTCAGAAATTTATATAAAAATATATCCGTACTTAGCCACGGAAGTAGAAATGTGTGCAAGTAATACTGTATGCGTTCATAACGATCTGTGAAAACTGTACAGACAGTTACGATCCTTTTGAAAATGTGGCTCAACTGATTTACCTTAAAGGGCATCCCATGTAGAGGAAGCAGCCACCTTTTTCCAGCTCTCCTTGTCACCAAAAGAACTCCCCCATGTAAAGCCCACCCCTGCTCACTATGTACAACCAATTACATGCTTATGAGCCTACCATACCGGGTTTGCTCATAACACTGCTCCCTGAAAACGTTTAAGGCACATCCATAGGAGGATTTTTAACTTTTCATATTGCACACCTGTATCATATACACTATGTTTATTTGTAATGGTAAAGCAGGAGACCCAATGCCTCTGCTCTGTATAGAAATTTGTTTTGCATACTGTGGCTTTCAATTGTTTAAGTTTTTCACAGCTCAAGTAACTACCGTCAAGATCTCATGACTTGCATTTTATTGCTATATATTTTGAAGAATGAGTTTCCCTAGCAGGCCTTTCCTTTACGAAGTTTCTATTGCTGATAGGGACAGAAATGTATTGCTGTGAGAACACAACAAGCCTGGAATAGGAAACACAACAAAACATCACCACCTAAAGTCACTCCAAGGAACACTATCATAAAGTTGATATGTGTAAAGACTGTTCCAAGTCCATCTGCCAAGAAAGAGCTGAAAGTTTGAAAATACGTTCTTACAGACCTTCAGAACAAACAGAAAAAAAGCATTTACATTAAAAGCACATTAAAATCATATAAAGTACTGTAAATAATATTCAAAAAAATCCAAGACACAGTGGTTACAGATTATCAAAGCGAGAGACAGTTGAGAAGCAAAGTATTTTTTTTCCCTTGGCAATAGCAGCAATTTTGGCACAAAGGCAAACGCAGAAGATAGGAAGAGGCAGACAGAGTACAGAGCAGGATTACAGAATCTACGACAAGCATGCCACAGTTCAGCAGAACCAAAAGCATAGTACCAGCTTTCCCCAACTTCCCTTTCCAGGAGAGAATGGCATCAACCACTCAAAAGCTTGTTGCCACTTCCCCATCTGAAGGGGTGATCAATATTTCGAGAGACACTTTGAACAGAACTCCCTGAAAACAACCCTTGTAACCACTACGTATGATGTCACGTGGGCTCTCTGGCAAACCAGGAAAACCTTCGTAAGAATGTGGTGATTCTAAAAAGCGCTACAGAACCTCCACTTGCTTACCACAGGTTGTACCCTACAACTACAGCCACTGCAATACAAGGGACAGACAAAAGGCAAAGCCTGTGGCCACCCAGTGAGGGACTGACATCTTTAGCAAAGTTAATGCATGCCCATCAGGTTAGTAGCACATCAAAAGAAAGTGCTTGTTATGACCAACCTTACCTAAGCTGACTAAACCTGCTGAATGCTACTTTGTGTTTGAACAGATTTTCATTATGAAGCTGGCTAAAAAAAGAAGAGGCTAGATTCGCTGGCAGAGTAAAGGAGGTACTGAGTGCAGGGGGAAAACCTAGGAAATTTACATTAATTTGGGATTCTGTGGCAGCTAAAAAGCAGGCCCGGCACAAGTCATCGTAACAGTCACTGAACAAGCTAATTCAGGACTGAATTTAACTCAGAGGATATAAAACTTAAGAACAGGGGGCTTCTGTCTTGTATATTGTTTAATTGATGTTTCTGCTGTACGCCTTCCTTTTGCTCTCTAAGCTATCTTTAGAACTCCATCAAAAATTAAACCTGTGCATTTTACACTCTTCGTTAACTTAACCATTTTAGAGACAAATTACACCCCTCATCAACATTTACCTCACTAATGAGATTGTCCCAGACCTCAAGGTATGAAATTAACTACTGCCAAACTTCAACTGGTGGCACTTGCCTTAAAGGAGGCCAAACAGTTTCAGACGCACAACCTGTTAACACAGTCAGTTTACCAGATGGTTGGGGTGGAGTGTTGGAAACTCCAATTCAGAGAGGTTTTTGCTTAAGGTACTCCTCTACACTTCAGTGAAAGCAGAGTGGTGATAGTTTCTTACATAAAGAAGTTAACAAGTTGCAATAAAGCATATATGCATTTAGTTCAAAGTCAGGAGTTAATTAGAGATACGATGTAAGAGACTCTGATTGTTCAGAAATAATATCCTATTCTTCTACTGTACCATGAAGCTTTGTAATTCAAAAGCTGAGCTTCTTTTCTTTCTTTCTTTCCTTCTTTTTTTTTTTTCAAGCCATACAGGATTGTAAACACATTACAGGTTTCCTGACCTGCCATAAAAGAACTGGAGCTAAAGATTGGTACCTACAGGACAAGGCTGTGAAACTGACTAAGGGAGAACTGGCCTGCCTTTAATGACCCTGTAGCGTGCTTTTGAAGTATATTGCATTTAGCCTTCTCCCACTTCTTAACCCTTGTTAAGTCAGTAGTTTTAAAATATACTTAGAAGTTGCTGCACAAAAAAAAGACAGCTACAAACGGCATGTTCTAGCAGAAAGCGGGAGCTAAGAGCAGCAGAAAATAACTCTTCTACCATTAGAGGTCCTTCAGTCATGCACACACAAGAACGCAATGTGTTACACTGCCTTAAAGATGAACTAGCTTCATCCGGCTGAGTATGCCCTAATGTACTTTGCACACTGCAAGAGGCAAAGCTTTAAAAGCTCCAAAAGATTTAAAAACAATGCTACAGTTAGGCACAGCAAACAGGAGACCCAGATTTCAAGTTTTGTTTGATAAAATGGTGTCTGTTCCGTTTTACTTCTCTAGAAATACTACAGCTCTTGTAATTGTGCCACCACAGGTGCCAACTGTGCCATAAGGAGAGATGGAAATATCTGATTAGAAGTTTTGAGCAAACCATGGCGTAACATTTGTCCTACTCGGTGATCACCTAGATGCTGTTTACTGAAGGCTCACTTACAAATGCAAATAATTAAATTTGATCTGTTGGAAGGACTAAATCAGAAGGAGACTGACAGCAATTGTGTGGAAAATCTAACTGATAGACATAGCTAAACTCTCTTCCACTTCTTATCTCCAATAGCTTCCACCCCTACGACATTTTTTCCTATGACATATTCTGTGAATAACAGCTCCAAGAAATATCTTTTTTATACACCTTAAAGAATATGCTTCATATTAAAAAAAATAAAAAAAAACCCCAAACCCCCAAACTCTTCACTGTTAGAGAAATCAATGTGAAGTCTAGCCTATAGTACAAAAAATGCTGTAGTTACCGCACCTGTCGAAGGCACTTTGGACATTTCATTTTTCATTACATTTTCTCTTTCCTCCATTTTGCCATTTGGAAATTCCAGGCCAACAACAGAGGAAACAGTGGATGTAATTACACTTAAGTAATCAATTATACACAGGAAGAATGAATTTCTGTCAACTACATCGAGTAAGAATTAATTCTGTCTGACTGCGTTCAGTTACCACCTTAGAAATGCTCATAAGAATAATACGATTAAATATAAGCATGGTTTTCACCTGCCTGTATGTTTTTAATGTCTCTTCCCAGTTAGCACTGTGAACACATTCATTTCTCAAAGTTTTGCTCTAAGTATTTTCTCCTTCTAAAAGCATCTGATTCAGTTTTTCCATAGTGTTCTAGAACCAACACTAGAATCAAATCTCTTCCTTTTTCTGACGTCACTAAATGAGCGTTTAGGGGCTGGGCAAACGAGCATTTGTAGCAGAGACACTTCTCCCATGTTAGAAGGAATTAGAATTTTAATTTAAAAGGCAAAAATACTTCACAGTAAGACACACACGTTCACTACCCCATTCCCAAAGCCACGGCCAGGAGCAGCACAGATTCTGGCAGTAAGGGAAAAGCACCATGACCTGCCAGCACCATGAAATTCAAGAAGTTTAAGGAATCCAATCCCATTAGTTGTCACAGACACCCAGAATTCCAAAGGAGACACAATCCAGAGACAACAGGATCTTCCCATTCAAGTACCAGATTAACGAACAGAAATTTGGGAGAATGAGAAACCACTCCCAGATTTCAGGCAAACACAGAAATCCAGTCTGAGAGTAACTCCAGTGTATCAGAACTTTTAGCTTGAGTGAGGTACATATATTACAGACAAAGCCTCTTTATCTAGGCCCACTTAGAGGAGACCTGTAACTGAGCATCTGTGTTTTCCTGGAACTGTTTCAGATAGTGTCCTTAAAAGAACTGAGAACATCTAGGCCCCAAAGCCACAATGCAAAATAACATATTGAGAATTTCACAAAATACCACACAAAATTCACACGGCACCCCAAAATCACACGAGTTACACAGCTTATAAAGTTGGGTCACATTAATTCTTACTGGTCAGCAGACTGCCCACAGAATTCCCCTAAGATCTGCACAAGAACTTCTGACTGGACGTAGAGAAAGGGAACCCCAAAAGCCATCAGCTGACACATGAAAAAGGAGTCCAAAGGGTTCTGGGCTACCTGGCGCCCAATCGAGGACACTGTGCTTTGCAGTCGCTGGCTTGCCACCCTAACTCTGTCAAAGAAGCCGAGAGAGTACTGCACCACCCTGCTAAAGAAGGAAGCGGAGCTACCTGGGGCCCTCTCTGCTGAGGCGGAGATGGAATTTGCCCGTCCACTTCCATCACTTGCCATGGCGTCCTGCAGAGGTCCTTTGGTGTCCTGTAAGAGTGAGGGAGTGAATTAAATCCGTATTAAAATTGGAAGTACCTTAAAAATACTCTTTTTTCCATGTGAAGCTATAGGTAGTGAACACGCTGAACTAGGAAGACATCCCTCACAATTAAGAAACCCCTTAATAAAGGCATGAGGCAATGTCTGAACCAAATAAGTTCCTTCTCAATTTATAGCTTTATTAACACTCTGAAAAACAAGATGGATATTGGAGAAAGTCAAAGCAGTAAGATCCCTGAAGCCTGTTCATCCGCGATATATAACAAGTTCTGCTTTTGTTTTTTCTTTTTGGCAGGAAGTATGGCACAAATTTTGGGGTGGATCCCTAATTCTGCTAAAAGTGTACAGCTTTAGCTTGCACTAACAAAACTCAAGAAACAGGCAGAAGGATCACCACCACCACAAAGGAAAACATAATCTAAGGGGGAAGGTCAGTTTGTAGCACTCAGATGTAACAGAACTTGAGTGCAGAGACTACCACAGAGTTTGCTTACACAGAGAATACAAAAATACTGAAAAGTGGATTGAAGAGACAAATTAAGTCTAATGTGCCTCGGATTGTAAAGACAAAAGCACGGACACTTCTCTGTATTACACAGTAGGTCTTGGTCCTATGTTTAAAACACAAATGCTTCCATTACGAGTGTAGGAAAAAGGATACCCCTTCTTTCCATACAGGCTCACACTAACAGGCAACAAACATCCAGAAAAGACAGTAGATCTTCTTTATAGCCTATGCAAGTGAGTTAGAACTACATGTTTCAGAGGAAAAGCAGACGACTTGTTTAGAATCATAGAATCACAGAATGGTTCAGGTTGGAAGGGACCTTAGAGATCATCTTGTTCCAACCCCCCTGCCATGGGCAAGGACACCTCCCACTAGACCAGGTTGCCCATCCAGCCTGGCCTTGAATACCTCCAGGGAGGGGGCATCCACAACTTCTCTGGGCAACCTGTTCCAGTGTCTCACCACCCTCACAGTGAAGAATTTCTTCCTTATACCTAGTCTAAATCTACCCTCTTCCAGTTTATAACCATTACCCCTTGTTCTGTCATTATCTGTCCTTGTAAAAAGCCCCTCCCCAGCTTTCCTGTAGGCCCCCTTCAGGTACTGGAAGGCTGCTATCAGGTCCTCCCGCAGCCTTCTCTTCTCCAGGCTGCAGAGTCCTAACTCTCTCAGCCTTTGGTGCTAAGGAAAACCAAAACCAGCAACATATTTTCTTTAGTCTCTACATAGACTGAATAAGTATTTCAGTATAACAAGAAAACAAATCAAAATACTGAGTGGAACAGTATATTATTTTATAATAATAGCCATGAAAAGAGAAGTTCTAACTACAAGAACTGCTTTTAAAGAAAATTTGTAGAGCTGCAAGCCGTCATAACAAAGCCATTTGATGCATTCTGAATTTTACTACCTTCAGAAAAAGAAAGGCAAGCATGTTCACTTTTTCAGTGTTAAGAATCAAAATCTATTAACCCAATATGATAGATGAAAGTAATGAATTACCTTTCCTGACATTGCTGGCCTCTTCCTTTGAGCATAACCAGAGAGTCGGTAACAGTAGTGGGGCTTACAATAGAATTTACCTGCAGACAGAACGTGAATGATGGTCAGCAATAAGAACACAGCAGCTTAACACAATATAAACGTCCATCTCACTTCAACTTATTTCCTGTTGTCATTCCCTCATCTAGTTTAATCAGTATGCATGGAGACAAACACTATCTGAAGTTCTAACTCCAGCCCTCCTCTCTCCCCCTCCCAGCTAGCATCCTTTCCATTGGGTGCCTGACAGCCATTTAGCTTAACATCCTATCAAACGCCAAAGCAAAGCTGCAGGCTTGTGTGGTATCACATGCTAACAATGCGGCAGTGTGTGAGGAACAAAGAAATCATCACATGAAAAGCTGGCAGAAGCACTTTTGGAAAAAGCAAGAATGAATACAACCAGCAGAGGAAAATGGGAGAGGGCGGTGTTAACTCCCAAAGAACCATCTCTGAAAATGCACACTGGTTACTTGTGGAAAGGGCAATCAAGCAATGATTCATTTTCACAAGTAAAACCTGTTGTGACACTACTGATTTAATAATACCCCAGAAGTCTAGCTGGGTTTTCTCCAGTATCCGAACACTATCAGGAAACCAAAGCAGCACTAGTGATACCCCAATGGAAATAATAATCATAGGAGCAAACTGATGGCACAGTTATCTTCCAGTGTTCCTTTGTTACCATATCCTGCTCAGTGTATGCAATCCACAGCATCTCCTGCTATCCTATTCCTACAGCTTTGCTAACCCATTTCAAATCTATACTCTTTCACTTTAGATTTCAAATCTATACTCTGACCTTTGCTGCTTCCCCCCAGTTTCTCCAGACTGGTATTTTCTAATGATTTATTTTATGACAGAAAAGTGGCAAATGATATCTTATGGGAAGTCTCTGCTTAAATAAACATTTGTTAATATTGACCTCTTCAAAAACACTCCTCTTTCAAATTGTTTCAGGGGGAAATGTCTGAAAAGAGAAACAATAGAAAAGCTCTTACATAAAAATTCTCAGACTTTGAACCAGACAGTGAACGTAGAACACTACGGAACACTCTCAGTCAAAAGAGCTAGATGAACAGCAACTATGTGCATACACTTTGTTATTTTTTCCTCTCAAAAACAAATTCCAGAATGAAACATGAGCTGCATTTTCACAACTGCAAGACTAGATCGAATACCATGTATTTCTGTATGGTCATATTTGTTATATATACATATGAAACTGTTAACCATGTGATTATCACTTCAGAATCAACACTATAGGAGCACTGAGACTCCAAGCTCTGTGTTTGCTTCATTGTGAACTATCTGGCCATAACTGTGTACATAAGCTTGTTGGCAGAGGGAATCACTAAGTCTGGTGGCATAAACTGTTTCAGCACATGCAGCAGACAGAGGAGATTAGTCTGATATTGCTAAGCATTTAATCTGATACTCCTTTACTTTTGAATGCACAAAATAACAGCAGTGCTCAAAAAATGCTTTGTCCCAGCATTGATAATTGATCAATCTGTTGCTTTTAGACATAGATTTCAAAATTATCACTGGCCCCTTTAAACTTGTAAGTCAAGTCTGCTGATGTTCTGGCCAAATAATAAAGTGCTTTCTATTCCTTACTAGGAGGCTGGTTGGATGATTCTAAGATGCCTCAATTCTCTGTAACCAAGCTAGTCCATTACTGAAGGTCGCTATACAATTCCTTAACAGAAACACCATTTGGTTCTTCTTGCCCTTTAAGCCTACCTGACATATCCACGGCCATTATCTCACCCAGTATTTTCAAAAAGATTCTTCCTAGCTACACACAGTAGATATCTATCAATTTTAGAACTTTTCAGACTGCAGAGAATATTCTGGAGTTTCATCCTGTGGCATACAGCTTAAAATTTTTACTTTATCTTTGATTCAATGAGTGCGCAGAAGTACTGTTTCTAGCACTTTTTCCTGCTACTTTTGTTTCTACATCATCATTTCTGGTGTAGAATCCTTTCCATCTAATATCTCACTGATTTTACATCTTTTTGTACATGTTTTCTTATTGAGATAGGAATAAAGATAATAAAGATAAATGACAGCTGTGAAAGAAGGTAAAAGCCATACTTGCAGATATACATAAAGCTTTATCTAAGACACTTAAAACCTTATTCTTTCTTCAGAAAATGTGAAATTTCTGCTAACAAGCAACAGATGCAACACATCACTGCTCTCTGAAGGAGGTCACTTTCAGACGTTACACGTGATTTTGAATTATTATTTTCAATATGCACACTTTCTGGATGATAAGGTGAGTTTCACCTGCTGCCATATTGTCTGGTTTCTCAGATTTGCTAGGTATATCTGAAGTTTCCCTTAATCCTTTGCATGCCAGACTATGTTAACTAAATCATCAATAAATTTTGTAACCGTATTCCTTGGTCCTTGGTGTATCAGACACTGAAAAAAAAATCATTACTGAATTTCCAGTAACTACTCCAGCAACACTTTCCCATATATCTAGCATTGATCTACCCCTACTCAACTTCCCTGCCCTACTCTTCCCCACTAAAACAGAACTTAGTCTGTAATTAGCTATTATCATAGTCCTTGATTACGAACCTTCTCTTTCATTATATCTAAAACATAGAGTTCTTTTGTTGTGTACTCTCCAAGAAGAAAAAGCTAATTATGTTTATCTCAAATGCGGTTTGGCTTTTAAATTCATTTAAGAGAACATAACATGTTTGCTAAATCATTTAAGAGAACACAACGTCATGTTCTCTTAAACGATTTTAAAAATCAAACTACATTTAAACTCATTTAAAACTAAAATGAATTTCCGCATTTAAATGGTACTGAATGAAGAGTAAAACGATCTATCCTTAAAAATCAGCTGCCAAATCATTTTAGATCCCCCAACTGTTATTCGTTTCTTTGCATTCCAGCAGCTGGTCTTATGTTAATTCCTAATAGCTCAGTTATTCTGCTTTCAGCATTACCTGGCCACAGGAAATGCAGAAACATTGAACAGTTAGAGAGAATATCTTTGGAGCTGAAGTTACTCCCTTTCCTAACTCACCAAATAATTTGTAAGCAAAGAAAGCTGAAATCACTACACAAACTTCCAGGACAGTTAAGAGAATTTTAACAAAAAGGCAATTTCTCCTACCATCTTCAATATCATAGGCGTAAGATGACAGCCGCAGAGTGGTGGCACAGTATTCACACTTGAAGCAACTGCGGTGGAAGAACTTGCCCTCGGCACTCAGCCTTTCCATCACGTAGACTCGCTTGCGGCAGAAGTAACAGACATCACTGCCTCCCAGGTTTTGGGGGAACTCCTTTTTGAGTGAGCCCTAGACAGAAACAGACATGACTAAATTCGTGTGCGCCCCATCTCACCAGGACTGCATGGTCATATTTTCTCTTCATCTTTGCAGACACAGGAGCATCCAGATGCTGCTGTTCTTTGACACATGGATGCTGCAGCTCCTTGACACAATTCACAGTTGTAGCAAGGACATCAAAAACTAACCCTGAAGTCCAGTGAAGAAGGTCCTAGGATGTCATGCCTACATATGTGAGGAGAAAGTCAAGCTCTGGATGGAAGAGCGGACACAATTACTACTAACAATGACCCTGAAAAAAATGACTGAAGGAGGCATATGATGGAAAGACAAAACCGTTAGACCCTTCAAACTGCAATTCTTAGACCTGCGTTATCAAAATCAATATGTTCTCCAGAAAACAATAATGTTGAAGTAGCCCCAGTGGATCAAACACATCTTCACAAATATGGCCAGCAGTTTCTCAACTGGGTATAGATAACCCTTGGATGCTAGGATTAGATTCAGTGATTTTGCAAGGAAAATCAGGACAAGAGTAAGGGTGGATGGAGAAAGGGAAGTTAAGTATTTCACAAAGCTACGATGGACTCCACCAGCTGTACTAACAACTGGACACTCACAATACTTCAGATCTACAGTACATCTAATCACGAACACACATCATCTTCTGCACACCATCTTACCAGTTCCTTCTTGTCTAGAAGGGTTTTGGGTTGCTCTTTCCTTTGAAGCTGATTGGCTATCTGTTCAGCCAATGAGCTCACTCCGCCTGTGTACATCTTTATATACTTCTACCAGATGGATGGAGTAAAACCAAAGGGAAGTGAGAAAAGAAAAAGAAATCAAATTATAAAAATGACTAAGATGATAATAGGTTAGGTGGTGAAAAGGTGCAGAGAGGTGAAACCATGCCAAGACAGTGGACAATATGAAGTGACAAGTAGTAACAGCAAAGCTAGTGTCATCAGTAATCACTGGAACAATTCAATATCAACTGCAACCATGAAGAAGGTTTGTATTTTGCATTCTCTGAGTGCTCTAGAAATACCACGATGATGAAGAAAGCCGAGCGTATTCTTGCTCGTGGAGTATTTTGCACCTGGAAACCTGAACACATTCACTTCCCAAAGATGAAACCAAATACAAGTTAAGATTTTATGTTCCAGGTAAAACTGGCATCAGATTCAAAAATATTTTAGAAGACATGTCATAGAGTCTAATGTAACATGCAGATTGCATCAGTATATTTATACGCTAAACAACTGGAAAGAATTCATTTACAGAGCACTCACAGACCAGGAAGAAATCCTTAACTCAGGAACTCACAGCCATTCAAAACTATCATTTTTTCCAAAGCTAAAAATACATACAAGTTTATATGGAAAAGGATGCAAGAATCTCATCCAAGACATTAAAGTTGTACCTGCAAACATCTGGAACATGTATTTGTTCAACTGCGAACACGGCTTTATGACTAGGCTTTTCTCCATCATGGGTATTGACTGATGCGATAACTTTGGACAGGTAAAAACCCTCCAGTATTCTGAGAAATCTAGGTATGTTGGCAGTTACCCTAGATGGTACAACATGAGCGCTTGCAAGCCAAGTTCAGTCACTGCAGGAAGCCGAGGAAGTGATTCTCACAGGAAATAATTTCAGCAGTCATCAATAATTACATGGTTAAGACAATTATGTGGTTACATCCATGTTAGCTTAATCACACTGCAAACACCATGAATTCGACTTAGCAGAGCAGCAAAGAGCACGCCAAGCAATTTTTCTTTTCCAAACTAAGAAGAATGATGAACGTTTCTAGCTGGGGTCTCCTCAGGAAATGAAGGAGCAAAGAGACACTCTGGCTTCTGGCAAGTGTAAAACCCCTAGGACAACAGTATCCTGAAAGAAAAGACTGAAGCCTTATCTCAAAATTCCCTTACTCATACTAGAACTGGTTATTTCCCACAACTAACAACACAGCATAAATGTTACGAGTGTGGTTATTAGCCTTTTAGAAACATTTAAGATCTTCCCATATTCAGACATGAGAAAAGCAGGAAACATCACAAAAACTGAAATCCATCACAGAATGGATACTTCTGGGGGAAAAGGGTTTGAAAATGGCATGTTCAGCCCTCAGAGATTATCAACGCTATCACTGAAGTCCTAATTCCTTAAGCTCTGTGTCACTGCGGTAAAGAAGGTACATTTCTGCCTGGGAAGAACTTATACCCACTGCTCTTACAGGCTTGTCTGCTAATTCCAGCCCAAAATGTTCAGCACTTGAAGTACTTCCATACGCAAGAAATAAGACAATTTGTCCTCTGGAACTTTCAAGCTTTTCCATGGGAAGCAGGTGCTTTTAACAGAATCTTTCATTTAGCTGAAATTGGGTTTCCACTGAACAAGCTGTGATTTGAAACCTTCATCCAACCCTAACTGCAGGTGCTTCAGCATCTTTAAACTTCATTCAGCACGTATACAGTTCTGTGCCTGAAAAGTGACTATGCTAATATTAACTCACAATACCTGGGACTATTTGTTGTGGGAAATGAAATTGCTCTAATTTTGATTTTAAGTTCTGTGTTTCTCATTTCTTTTTCTATACATGACAACTGGTCTGATACTGGATTTTTAATGTAGCAATGTATCTTTCCTTGGGCAAATGCCTTCAAGATATACAATGTTGTGAAGCATATTCAACAGTGGGCAAAGAACCCACTTCAGCATAGGTCAAATCAAATTCCTATTGTTTTTATGCATGGCAACCTCAGCTAGTTGAAATTCCCAGAGATTTTTCAGAAAGACAAAGTACTTTGTATTTTGTACTATCCCTTAAGCATATACACACAAACACATTCTGTGGTTTGGCCCAGAATCTCAAAAAAGCAGCAAGCAAAACAAGAAAGCTTTACTCCAAAGCTAGACTATTAGTGCTCAAAAAAATATGATCTGAGAGTGAGATGTACCAAAAGCTTTTATGTTTGTACTAAATGTTAAATATATTTAGTTTCAAACCACTTTATGGCTGACAACCAAGCAATGCCACAGGCTGCCTCTGGTTTCTCATTTGTGCATGAATATGCACAGCCATTGCATTTTGCAGGTGAAGCGTTGCAAGCCTAGCCATCTCCTGTGGTATGTCCTTGGCTGGCTGGTGGGACCAGGGTGGGGCAAGCAACACAGCTGAGTGCACCTTGCAATGCTCAGGCCAATGCTACCTGTCGAAGAGAGTCAGATGAAGGTGAAGAAGGGCGATTAGAAGAACGGAGGCTAAGGGAGAGCTCCCACTGGTCAACAAAGAATCGGCGAGACGGTTCAGTCTCAGGCTAAAAAATAAAATAAAAATCAAAACAATCATACATACCTGTGAAGAAAAACCAGGTGAAGACAAAAACAAAAACTCAGGCCCTTCTGCCCACCAACAAAACAAAATTCTTAGACTCTTGTAGGACTGCTTGGAAAAAAATGTCCAGTGCACCGTCTCTTTCTCCCTAGTGAGGCAGAGTAAGTTATTCTTAATTTGTGCTTTATTACGTTTAAGTTATTTAGGGCCATTTGGAAGCAGTTACCTACTTCCACAGATGTCCAGCCTCCTATAACCCAACCAACTAAGCCACTGGCACAGATCCCAGATCAATTTCCTCTGCTCCTCCTGTATCTCCCGTTGTTCCGCATTACTGACTCAAGACACCAGGATTGTATTTCAGGCCACATGAGGACTATAAAAACCAAAAACCTGCTCTCCTTGGGGGTGGAAGAGAAAGAAATTAACCTGTGTGCATTGTCAATAATCAGCATCAAATTTCCAACAAAAAATTTAATGTAAGTAGATTTGAAACACCACAGTAAAAAGAATTTCTGCTTATCAAATGGCAAACAGTAAATCCCAAACTGAGAATGTGCCTCCTTCTGAAACTGGTTCTTCACAGGGGAGCCCAACATTTGGGCTTCCAGCATACCCCTCTCATTATGTCTATGGCTCACTAATGCTCACCTCCCAAGAATCTACTTAAAGTACAAAAGAAAAAAAAAACAGTAGCTAGATGTATCAGTGCTAGTAGAAGGTGGGCCCTCCTATAAATTTCCATCTGGAAGAAAAAAATGAAGTAAATTTCAAATATTTGACTTTATTTTTTTTAAGAAAATTATGCTTTGGGTTGTAAAAAGGAAAAAATGAATGTCCTGTAGCTACTTGACCCACAAAACCAGCTATTTCCAGCCACCTAGAAAAAGCTAGCTTCAAGATTAATTCTACTAAGCACAACGCAAAATAGCTGTATATTAGTAGTGCAGTGTATATTATACACTGATTTTCTGTACTTAAGATCATCAACATTCAATCAAGCTGCTTTTCTGAAAATTTCTTACTTTAGTAAGCTTTCTCTTAGTACTCTACTTTTTCTTGATTTCTTTCCCTAAATCCCACATCACAATCTATCATTGTCTGCAGTGTTCCAACATGTTTCCTTTTTTGTCCCTGTCTTACCCTCTTTATCTTTCATGGTTTCTTCTATGTCCCCAATATCCTATCTCAAATCCAGCCAAAGGTTCACTCTTCTGTTCCTAGAGAACAGCTTCACTGATTTTAATCATCAGCAAAGACTGCATCCTCACAGAACAGCAGTTAAAAGTGACCTATCTGATATAAATTTCCTTTTGACATGGCTTAGAAAAGTTACATCCACCAGCAAAAGTTATGGGATTGTTTATACTCCTGTTCAAGACAGTTTGATTTTGGATAGTTAACTCAAAACCATAAATTTGGAAAAAAGAGGTACTTATGTAGATAGTGTTTTCCAAAAGCACTCTCCAGTTTGCCAAAAGTTGTTGAAGACAACCAAAAACAGAAACGGGGCAAGGATCAAGAAACAAAAGAAGCCACATTCAAACTGGCACGCTCCTATATGCCAGAAAAGACAAACAGGAGAGAAAAGTAAACACAAAACCAAAAAAACAACAACAAAAGTGTGCAGCTGAATCAAAGAAAATCTGCACAAGCTGCCAACTCCGTTGTTGGAAATAATACACAGGAAGTATGGGCACAAAAGTTGTACTTCAGAGCCAGGGGTTATGCTTGGAAAATGCAACTGTTCTTGCTTCCAGAAGCACGTAAAGCTGGTGAGCAACTGACTGGTAAATGAGCACTGTAGATGATTTGATCTGGAGTCCAGCTGGTTTTCAGCATGCACTCTGGAGCTTGGAGGCTGCTTTTTTACCTTATCGATTTTACTGTGTTTTGTAAAACAGAAACGTTCTCATTCATCAAGGTGGCTGATAAAAACTGGCAAGTCTGACAAAAATGCTACACAAAATAAGCTTGCTCTTTTCTTTTTAACCACATGACTGTGTACAGCAAAGGTCCCTGGATTCTGGTGAACTTTTCTACCCGTCTGACCCCAGATGCCAGCGTTCCCCAGAATGACCCACTGACAGAGGACAGCAGACAGCAGGGCTGTAGTCACCTGGTGCCTCACTGCAGGCCTGGACTCCAGGAGGGCAGCCAGCTGACATGCCCTTTGTTCAACATTCTCAGGCACATGGTCATCAGAAAAAAAACGAGGAGATCTCTGTGAGATAAGGAAGGAGGGAGGAAGTAAATAAATCAGGGGGAAAAAAAAAACAAAAAACAAAAAAAAAGCCCTAAAAGGAAAAGACACCAAAATGTCAAGCAAAAGGTACGAAATTCACATGCAGGGCAGCAAGAGAAGATCCCCTCTGAAGACTGTTTTCATTTCTGTTGTGTACTGGATTACTATTCTAATGAAGCGCGAAGTGCTGACCCTCCAGGCCAGGAAAAAACAGCCGAATTAGACATTATTCACAGCTCTTCCACCTAGGACTGCTGCAACAAGGACACAGCCTCTCTCTGGCATTACCATCCAAAAAACCCCCACCACTCTTCATCAAGATGTGGCTTTATCATGCACAAAGGAACTTATTCACCAACTTATTCTATCATAGTTCTTTTTTGTCAAGGATTTCCTTTCCACATCTACATCTGCATATATTTGTGTTTCTCAGATCTTCTGTACAGAAACACATTTTTAGGATAATGTACTTCAATTCTCATAGTACATGAATTAGTCTCCTTAAAGATGCTGGTAGTATATAAAAAGAGAATGCTGTACTTACCAACAGAGGATGGTTAACAAGACTGGCTGATTGATGCAAAACATAGCAAAAGCAAACTACTAAAGAAGTTGCAATTTTACTTCTGCACTTGTCTGCACTGTCATGTCAACACACCCCGGGCACAATATTTGACACCTCTGCTATTCTGGTCCTTCATATCAATCTTGCTGAACTGCTGTGTGCTGCACTCAGTGACACGGAAAAAAGATGTGGCTTTTGGCCTGCTGTACAGGAGAGCAGTATCACTTGCAACACCACACAGCCTTCAGCTAATTTGTTTGTAGCGTTCAAAAGCAAACGGACCAGGAACTACAAACGTGTGCGTGAAGAAACCTCAGGCTTCATCTGTCAAAAAAGCTAGAGTGCTGCTACAAATTGTTAACTGTTCTCCAAAGCAGAACAGAAAATTGGGTTCACACCCAATCAATGAGAAACACTTTTCCCATTCAAATGCATTAATAATACTCTCTATTTCAGCTGCTTTCAGTTCCACCTACTCCTTCCTACGAGATCATTTTCCCTAAAACTAGGGCCTATTATAACGCTGGGGGTTCTGTGTCACTGCAGACACATGCTTATTCATTTTCTACTGCCTGTCAGAAAACATTCGGCCCACAAATGCCTTTTGTGTAGAACACATTTTTGAAGTTGTAACAGTTTTATAGCTGGCTACCACTTATGACTTAATTCATAAAAGCCTTTACTGGAACGTCAATTAATTTGTCAATACGAATTCAAGTCAACCAATTCTTTTGAGTGCCTGTCTTTCCTTTTCCCATGCTTCTGTATAATGCTGAACCGTTCAGACAGCCCGTTGAATATTTCATTGTTAAGCAGGCTTCAAAGCCTCTGTACTAAGTAACACCTCATCTTTGGCCTGTAGGAGGCAGGATGGAATGCCAGTTGTTCAACCATCCAGAAAGCAAGCAGCGAACACAATGCAACCATGTTCGCACAAATTAGCACAAAACATAAAACTCTTCTTGTTCTGCTACAGCCATAGCATACTTCAATAAAGAGGTGTAAGAGAAAAAGAAGAACGGGAAGAGCTTAAGTGCCAAACCTGTGGCAAAATAAAAGCATATAGCAAACTGTTGATAAAGGCTTGTTATGCATTTACGTGGGCATCACACAGAAACAGTCGCTCCTAATTGACTCAGCAGTTGCAGCGTGTTAACAGCAGCATTAGGATAAGTGTGTTTCACTGCATGGAACGTTTGCTCCCTGAACTGCACACATCCAACACAGCATTGTGTCATCAGCGTCCATGCCATTTGTTCATGCTCTTTACCCTCTCCTGTCTGGGACTCTGCTCCCCACGACAGCCAGCACCAGGTTCCCTGTTTCTCTGCAGGCAACAAATCATGAGCTTAATAACAGGCACAGACAAACTTCCCAGTCAAAACAGATTTCATCTGATTTGTTTACAATGCAAGCAGAAAAGAGGTCACAATGACAGAAGAATAGAATATGGAAAAGAATATTCTAAAACTGGCAATAATAACTCAGCTCTTGTAGGGAAGATGTAAAAAAAAAAACCAACAGTCTATACATATTCATATTAAGTCAGTTAACTACAGTTAGTTCAATAGAGATAGTAAGACACTCAATACAACCCATACTGTGATGTTAGATCAAAGGAAGAAAACAGAAAGTTTAAAAGAAGTGGCAGAAAGACTCCATTAGAAGTGCAGAGAGAGGGTTTTTAAAAGACATCAGTGTAACAAGGACATAGATCCATCTGACTTGCCATGAGGCCTGGGCCAAAGCAACCTCAGAAAAATAATAAGGAAAAAAAAAGTCTCCAAAGGCAGACCCTTCACTTGGTTCTAAAACATTATTTCTGTAGCAAAGGAAGTAAAAATTCCTCAGAATTAAAACGAGGAAGCTGNAAAGGAGATAGTTTTTTTTTTTTTTTTTTTTTTTTTTTTTTTTTTGAACAAAGACATGCAAAAAAAAAGTTTCCTACAGGACGCAACATAGAAAATGGTCAAAGTGTATTTGGATCCAGCAGCAGGCAACTCTCATGACTGAACAAAGCAAGCAAAAGACACAGGACAAACAAAATACTTGGAGAAGACAGGGAGGGAAGATACAGAGCTAAAGAGTCCTCAGTTACCAAAAGCCCTTCTCTTTATACAGAAAATGATTGCCACATCAAAGATTGAAAACTTTAAAGATTTAACTGCCTTAGTTTCTCTATCTGTAAACTTGGGGAAAACCATTTTCTCATAAAATTATCTGTTAAAATCTTCTAAGGATCTTGACAAGAGAAGGGCTGCTAGCTATCGCAATACCTAATGATACAATTCCCCATTACAGTCAATTCAGTTCAGCTGCAGATTTTTGCCCATTCTATCCAGAGGCAGAATGGCCAGAGGTGCATTCCTGAATCCTTCCTAGCACCATGCTGTCCACAGTGTGCCAGAAAACTAGCTGCTTTTTTGTTAGGACAATTTAATCAGACCAATAAGCAGACCTGATTTGTCTTGTGAGTGCACAATCTGACACAGGAGAAGCATCAGAGAATGTGTGGTCCAGAAAATTACAGTAGTTAAAGCAGATGAAATGTAATATGTAACTCTACAGTAGTAAGGCAAGTCAAATTTTATGTCCAGGAATGACCCTTCTCTACTCTGCTAAAAGGTAACATCTTTACAGAGTTCATAGGCAAACTCAGAACAGAAACATTTTCCACCTTTAGGGAAATTTATCTGTATAATTCCTATCTGAATTGATGGGAGGTCTATGGAACTGCAGCTGCCTTTTTATCATCTAAAGATCAGTTCAGGGTTGATCAAGGAGTGGAATTTATTACTGCAGTGGGAAAATGAAACAAAGATACATACAACTGGAAGAAGCAGGATGACCATGTACAACAAACAAGACAGAGAATTGAAGATTTCAGGTAATATTTAATTACAAGGACAACAAATAAACGTGTACACACACCTGGCTGCACATGCATATACTGTGTTCAGAACAGGGCTTACACTAAATCCAAACTAAGACAGACTGAACGCAAAGTCTTGTGAGACAAAGGGCTGGGTGTGGGGGAAACAGAAGGACCAAACTGGACATACGCAGCAGTTCCAAAAAGCACTTCATACAAGTAAACCTGAAAGAGTTTCATGGTAAAAGAGGAAATTCTCAATCCACTTGTATAAACAAAAAGCAGAGATGGAGAAAAGTTGTAGTTTCTGTCCCTCAACTACTCCAAACAGTCTAACTTCTGTGTAGAAAAAAGGAGTTTTTGGATGCTGAACAATCTTTATGTAATACAGGATCAAGTTCTAACACTTAGGCAGAAGCACATCCATTGAATTTCTAAGCAGCATATATACACTTTAAGGTAGACTTGGCCCTTTTATTTCACTTCTACTTTGTTTCAACTCAAAACTGAAGAAGGCTACTGTGATTACCAATTACCCTACAGTAAAATCTCAGAATCTCCAGTGCATCAGATAATCATCATGATCATAATTCTTGTGAAGTACGTGCTTCTAACGTGAACCTGCATTTCTAATCTAAGAGGCTGAAGAAGCCCTATCACCATCTGAAAAAAGAAAACTGGAAATGTATTCAAATGTATTGGAAATGAGGTATCTGGCAACTGATTTAGTCACTTGTACAAGCAGTAATGAAGAGAGAGGGACAGAGCATGCAGAGGGAATCACCTGCTGCCTGGGATACGGTGGAGAGGAAGGTGGAGTGGAAGAAGAGAGCATGATCACTTTTTTGGGGCAGGTCCGAGAACGTTCTCTACTCCTCATCTTTTTTTAAAACAGAAAAAGAAATAAAAAATCGTAATAATAAAAGCTAAGATAACATTAGCATTCATTGATTTTGGTAAGAAAGACCAGAACGCATAAGCTGAGAGACTGCAATCCTCTATCACACCTCTTACGAATGACCTAAAGCCACATCTTGCCTAAGCTGAAAGAGGTACATTTTTCAACTATATACACATGATCACACGCCTACTTGATGGCATCTTCTACAGACAGCCAATAAACATGTCGTTACAGCAACTGAACCAATGGTTTCTGACTCACGGTCTTACGCTCAGACAAATGTGCAATTTGCAACTCTTGATAGTGGAGTGGGACTGCTCTCTTTGCTTCAGGAAAAACTACTTAACTGCTGTGCTCCACTATGTTTAAGAATATCCATCCTGTTGACCTAATTACTCTTGCTTGCAGTTCATCAGCAATACAATTCAAGTCGCAGTACTCTGTTCTCAGCTTCAAATCCCTCTTCTCTACCTTACAGATATTAAAGCATCTCAGGCAAATTAAACTGTACTTTGCCATTCCAGTGGAACAGAAATACAGCTGCTTTAAAGGCAATATGTAACCATATTTAATAATATGAAGATCACACAATGCATATATGTCCTCCTTTTCATATGCCAAGAGAACATGCCTTGCTAGTGCTTTATGTCCTTGCTAAGCATAGTCTTTTAATGCATCTTCCTCCTGCTCTTTCTTTTCACCAGAGCACACCTGGAAATAGTTGCACTAAAAAAAAAAAAAAAAAAAGCTTGTGTGTCTAGAGCCACTGCTAGACAACCTCTGCAGAACTGTAGGTGTTAACCATGGTCCTGACAGCTGAGCTGGCACTAACACCTATTTGGGTGTTCTCTTCTTCGGAAAAAAAGTCAACTCTAATTCAAACAGATGCTACAAGCAGCTTAAACTAAGCCACATGACTTTGCACTGAAGTGGATGAGGAACATTTATATGCTCAGCTGTGAAAGCAGTAATCTCTAGCAGAAAGGGTGGTAACATTTTCAACCACTACAGCTGTTCATGGACTGTCATCTGACCACAGCCTAGTTTGCATTTCAAATTTCAGTATAGTCACAAGCTCATGTAATTTTCCACAGCAGATCACAATACATAGCATTACAGCAGATCATAATATATAGCATTGTATAGGATGCAGGATGCATTTCTGGGCATGCAAAGACAAACATAGTTACAGGAATGAGAAAAGAAAAACTTATCCGTATAGTCAAATGAGAAATTAAGTAGGAAAAACAGTATTGGTGCTGTAAGCTCTCTTCTGCTGAGATTTCGGCTTCAACTGACTGTGACCACTTCATTCATTATGTATCTTCAAAAATTGCCATTCCAACAGAACTCAGTAGTTTTCCACAAGTACTATTCCACTAGAACTGACTTCTAGTTTCACTGCTGCACTTCTATCACATTTCAGGGAACCATCTTGAAAGATCAAGCATAGGACCTCCAGAGACAGAAGAGATCTGCACTATGCAACATGTGATTTCTGTATTACAAACATCTTTGTACACATCAGTGACTTAAGCTTGTGCATTACACACATCTCCTCGTTTTTAGGAGACCTATAAACTATGGCAGAAAATTGCTGAAGACCATAAGCTGAGAGTCTGAAAAACCAGGACAAAATTCAATTTGAAGAGCTAGTCTCCCATATCATATCCAAATAGTCATATACTTTTCTGGATAGACTACATTGCTTCATGATCCTGGACGAAATGCTCTTTCTGAAAAGCAGTGAAAATGGACAGCAATAGCGCACAATATGGAATGGTATTCTGCACATCCAGGAGTTAATTTGAGATTAACAACCATACTACAACATGTCATCCAGCTTTTTGAAGAGAGATTATGATCACATAAAAAATAATACATATTTCTACCGGGCATGTACACAAACATCTTAATGCATTACTAGCCCCTGCTGAAGTGCTCCTAATAGCACAAAACCAGTTTTGACAACACAGATCAACATTTTCAAGGTGTAGTTCAACAAAGCAAATACTGCAATCCAATTCATGAGGATCATGCAGGCCACAATGACTGCTGACAGGAGCAGACTGAGGAGGTTTTTAACCTTCCAAGGTTTTGCCTTTGCAACAGGGATAGCAAGAAGGTCTTGTGATGAAAGTAAAACCCGCTTCAGAACAGATTTTGCCAGGACTTTACTCTTTCTAGGAATTTTGTTGTACCATGTCAACCCTACCCTACCTCTACAACAGCCATAAAGGCACTCTGCATTATGATCTGATTGACTGGCCTGATAACTCTTCTAACTCCAGAGCAAAGCAAGATCCTAGACTTAAAACTGATAAGCAAGGACAGCTAAGGAAGTTCATCTGCCAGACATCGGCAGACCATAGCCCAAGGCAGATGTAAATTCTCCACCAAAACTGCTGGTCCAACTGAGACCACCTTCTCCTTTGCAACTGTCCAGTTTTTCCCCTATAATCATTTTTGCTGCTTTTGCACTATAGTTTCCTCTTCCATGCAGCTTCCAAGATGCAGGTCCAAATCTATCAATTCCTGCCCTTCTCCCAAGAATCCCCAAGGACTTCAACTTCACTCTGCCTACTGGCAAAAATATTAGCCAACTTGCTGTTTTCCTCAAAAATAGGTCACCACTTTGTCTCTTTAGGAACTGCTTTGCTCCTCTTCAAAGGACTCCTCAGTAGAAGGCTTTCATTATGTGATATACCTTATACAGAGTCACTAAAAGAAGATTCTGCTTCAGAACTCTGATACCTGCGCCAAACTAGAGAACCATTTCCCATAATTCATGAGCAGCTCTTTGTAGAGAACACAAATCCTCATGAAGAGCTTGTCAGGAGCCATACCACTCCTTTACAGCATCTCCAACAACATGTACTGGTACCCAGCACCAACTCCACTGCTGGTAATCTGTGGCCCAGGAAACAGCTTTGTAGCTAGTGCCTAATGTCACTGTAGAAAGCCGTTTTAGTACCGTAGTAACACAGCCTCACAGCTATCAGATTCCACATGCCTAAGCAACTACAATTAGCAATCTCAGCAGTCAGCTGAAACAGCTTCAGCAACAACTTCCTGCAGGATGGATTTCTGTCCAGGCTTGGCAAAGCTGGCTGCTTGTTTCACTGGATGGTTTCTAGTCTCAGCTGATATCCGATCAGTCCAGAATAAATGGTTCTACATACTTCCAGTGGCTTTTGGATGGTGACAACTGATGTTAATTTCCTCAAAAGTCCTAAGGCACCTCTGGAGTATGGACCTTATAAACTGTTTCTTTGATCCTAATGTATTCTGCAGACTGTGCACCTTTGAGATCCCTTTTTATTCTTCTCCATTTCATTGTCAGATGAAAAGCCCTGCAAAATCCAGCATAAAATCTGGACCCAAGAATCAACCATCTTCTTTTGATACAGTAAAGCTCATCAAGGTAAAATCAAGCAAATACTTCAGAAGAAATCTTGAGTTGAAAAGTACCCACAGACAGCTGTCATGGTTATGCTGAATTAAAAAAAATTAAGTTCTCTGAAAGTACATTATTAAAAAGTTTTTTCAAAGATCTGTCCTACATTGTCACCTATATGGAGATGCTACCAATGTCAAGGGAGACAAGGACTTTCTTCTTTTGAAATAAATTACATGGTGCAGACCAAACAAGAACAAAAACATGAACAAATTGCTTTATAGTGAGGAGAAAATCCTCATCATGAAAGTGGGAAACAGAAGTTTGTCCTTTTTTGACCAATTACAAAAGGAAGACAATAAGACTGTGTTTCACCATAAAGACTCAATTATAAAGCCTTCATAAAACTTCAACAGGAGGTTCAAATACAAATCTCAAGGCTGCAGCGATGAGTTCTTCTCAAAGTACTAAGTCACAGATCTTCATTCTTCTGAACTGAGAAAGACAACCAATGAAATCCAGTTTTCCTTTTATTTTAGGGTGGAGGGTAACATAAGAAGTGCTCATCAACTGCATCGGTATTGTACAGCCATATACAACTCTTCTGCATCACTTCTTTGGATTCTCCCCTATACCAAGAAGGACTACAAAAATCTGAAATCTGTCTTATGCCTGGCTGATGAGTATCCACCTGAAAGTACTCATTAGCTTATAAAGAAGATTTTGAAGAGAAGGTAGAAGAACAAACAATGAGTCAGGAGAACTAAACAAAATGTTGACATTTTAAGACTCTCCTGACAGTCCTAATGACAACAATTTCCCTGGTTTGGGTTCTCATCTTTGAAGAGAAATCTTCATGGCACTTGCCCTGATATGAAGCGCTACTTGCGTTAAATACCTAAAGTTCACCAGGAATCCATAAACATGAAGAAAAGTGAACTTCCAAACTAGTGTCACTCTTGACTCCAAAGTATGCCCCGATTAAGCTGCAACCAGAAAGAAACAGATATTTCTCTAAATTACGGCTGCAAGAAAAATATATCTCAGCACTCTCAGAAACAAGAGAGCGTGATTTGCACAGGGAAAGAGTGAAAGCAGAGGAAGCCACTGAGATAAGTATCCCCATCAGCCTGAAAAGACTGTCACAAACCTTGCTTTTGAAAGTGCACTGCTGAAAGAGAAACAACAGAAATGTCAATGGGTCAAAACACGCAGGAGAGAAAATAAAATATGATACCTACTGATTTTTCTTCTGTTGATCCCTACTCTGTCACTCTGTGTGGCAGAAAATCTAAAATTTTTTTAATCCACAGTAATACAGGAATCTGCAATGCAATGAAGGTGAAAAGATGGCAAGGAAAGCTGGGTCATGGGGAAAGGGAAACCACAGTAACTGAAAAGTCTCTTTTAACTGCAGAACACATAAGATTTCACGTGAATAAAAAAACCTGATAACCAATTTTACTTTTTAGACCAATTAAAAGCTTTAATATCACAAGTGCCACAACACTTCTGACCTCACTGGCTGCAATAATTGCCAATTATCTATTTTTTTTCTAAGAGAATAAACTAGAAATAACCCAGACAATACAACATTGCATCTGCAGTCAAGGTTTCTGATAAAACATCCACTCAAGTCCTAGGAAGTTGTGACTAGTGTAAGAGGACATGGGAAATTTGACTAAGTCCTCTTGAAACATTAAACCATGCATTATTACCAAAGGCAGACTTCGATTTCATTCATTCTACGTTAAGCTGTTTAAAACAAGCGACTCACATTAAAAAGGATTGGTTTTGCTGGAAAAGGGTTGGTTTAAAAAACAGGACAGTGACAGCTGGCATTGGGTGCAGGCAATACATCATACTCATAATCAATTTCTTTACCTGTTTCCACTGGGGTATAGGACGGCCCTGCTCTCGTCTGCTGGACGGTTGGTTGTGAATACGTTCTTGGTAAGGCAGGACAGGTTGCTGCATGCAGGTTGTAGGGAAAGTGGGTTGGGAGCAAGGAGGAATGATAAAATAGCAGAAGAAAATTGAAGAAAGCCAAAGAAATGGGAGACAGAATCAGACAGACAAACATTTAAGAAAAAAAAATAGGGCAGGGGAGAATTCATTTAACAGCTCATACATAAAAAGGGAAAAGGCATCAAAAAAATGGGAAAATGCACATTTTTTTGGACTTTCCCTTTATTTTCATTGTTTCTTCAATTCAGTCTGGTTATTCTAGACACTATGCAGTGGCTAGGGAAACATTTGGTTGGTAAATAGTAGGATAAATGTCACCATTTTGAGACTGTTATGCTACTAACACTGGTGTGCAATGTAGCATATGCATACTTGAATTCAATTTAAAGTAACTAGGTAAGGTCCCATGCACAATCTGGCCATGGCAGCACGGAGTTTGGCCCAAACTATGAAGACAGACTAAGCAGCAAAGCAAGAACTCAGGCACTTAAACTGTACTGAGCCTTACACTGCTGACACGGCACTGCTAGCAGTATCTTGAAGTGACTCAACACAACTCCAGAGATGACTACCCTGCAGTTGCAGTAGTTCAGATACCATACTGAATGACCAGCAGTCATCAGGAAGCCTCACGTGAAATGACATAAATATCCTGATTGCAAAGAAACTCCCAGGTATTTATCTGTTGTGCTTATGTACAGGCAGTGAACTTAAGCACAGTTCACAAGAATAAACATATAACCTGAAAGGAAAATTTTTAGAATCAGAAATTATATTATAGTTCTTAAAGGTTAGAAATGGGATTTTCCCGGAAAGCTTTTCCAATGACAATAGTAGTTATAAAAGAAACCTAATTGCTGGTAAGATATTTTTTAAAGAGGTTGCATAACATAATACTGGCAGTAACAGAAAAGTAGACTTTCATTAGGAAGTCCTTCATCCCATATTCCTAAATTTAATTTTTTTCTCTGTTGATTAACATTCACTTGAGGCTTCGAAGTAGAAGAGCACCCCTAACATCCAGTCCTGCATGTTACTACTCACGATTTTCTGTCATAACTCCAAAATACTGGTATTTGTTGATCATCTCCTACCTGTCTTCGTAAGGTTGAGGATTGCACTGGTGCATTCTCCTCAAACTTGGCCAGTAGCTGGGTTGCCATGGACTTGACTTTGTTCTGATTCCCAACGGCAGCATCAATTCTCCTCTCTGTCAGGGCGCTCACCAGTGTAGGTCTTTCTTCTCTGTAGCTTCGTGGGATATCCTCCTATCAATTAGTGAGATCAGCATTTAACAGATACATCCAGATAACTTTTTCTTCTCTTCCTCCTTGCTGTATTGGATTTCTACACCGTAGAAAACAAATCTACTAGTCTGCATTTGAAAGCCCATATTTTAGTTTTCTTTGGTATGCCATCAAAAGCTCTCATAAACTTTCCTTATCTTTCCAACCTTACTTGATACACTTACCTACCAGACCACAGTTGAAACACTCTCATAAATCTGTTGATGTAAAGCAAAGGGCTATCTTCAAAGCCTCACTGATAATTCCAAGTACTAAACTTTAGCTCACTTATACCTATTTGGCTATAAGCACTTGAACTGAAGGACTACCTTGTGGAGCATATTGGATATGTTTGCCTTCCGTGCTGAGACTACAGAACAAATACAAACGAAACTCCCGACTATTGCATGATTTTACTAAAAGAAGTGTTATTCTTGGTGCACTCATCAAATTACAGTAAATTGCAGTAAAAATAGAATATGAAGGAAATGCAGTATTTCACTTGTAGTGTACTCTTCTTTCAAAAGCATCAATAAACTATTTTCTCTACAGATACAACAAAGCACAACCTATGAAGAAGAACTTTAATTTAGAAATTCTCCCATAAGGCCTCTCTGGATATAGAAAATGAAACGATTGAAGTGGGAACAAGGAATGTACCATATATACTTTTCTCCCTGACTCCTTCCTCACTGTAATACTTACATCCTCAGATTGACTGGTTTTCCTCCTCTTGCCTGCACCATCCAAATCCTTTTCTTTTTTGTCCTGAGAACAGAGGGAGGAGGAAAGAAAACACAGATAAGGACTCTCATATATTTCATATATATTGAGATAAATGTCATCGGTACACTTAAGCTTTTCAATACAACTGATTAATTCTCCAGGGTCATTCCCCATTTGTTTAAGGAAAGGGTTTGTTGTTGTTCTTGCTGTTTGTTTGGTTTTGTTTTCCTTCATCCTCCTTAGGAATTTCTTGCCTTCATATTGGAAAGTCATTCTTCAAAACTTCCAATTAATTGCAAACTGAGAAACCAGCTGTATTCCATACAAGTATATATATATATAGACAATATATATATAATATAAATATATAAAGTATATCCCCATATGCTATCAAAAAGCTAGGATTTTAAGACTGAAGTATATCACTAATTGAGAATGCATATTACCAGTGCAATTCTGCAGTTCTAAAGGTCATGTACTGTCTCACACGGAGAGCTGATGAACATACAGTCTTTGGTAGATAGATAAATAAGCACATCCATTTCTAGTACCATCTACTTGAACAGCAGCCTAGCAGACAGAATCCTTATCAGGCCTATGGTCTGGTTACCTTTGGAGTGCGTTTCCGAGAGATACTTTGTCCCAGTTTACTAAGAAAAGAGATAGGAGATTTGGTACTGGCAATTAGGGCGGCCTTTTCTTCCGCATTCAGGTCCACACTATCTGTTAGCAAAAAACAGGTAGGACAAGGGAATGCCAAGATATTATTTCTGCAGTGCTACTGTCAAATACATAACAGAAGGACTCACTGAATTTTTAATGTACCACTCTTTTCCTTAAATACTGTATGAAATGATTGTAGAGTATCCTAAATGGATACTGTTCTCAGCTATGCTGCTTCGTTTTGCCAAGAGTCCCCAAATGAATATGTTTCTCAGCTATTTTGCTTTCTTCATTTTGCCAAATCAATTCTTCTTCTAGGCTTTATAATCACCCAGGATAAATACTGTGTTTGTTCACTGTGTTTGTTAACTTCCTGAAGGGAGGTTGTAATGAGGAGGGGGTCAGCCTCTTCTCCCAGATAACTAATGACAGGACGAAAGGGAATAGCCTTAAGTTGCGCCAGGGGAAATTTAGATTAGATGTAAGGAAAATCTTTTCCTCTGAAAGAGTGGTCAGGCACTGGAATGGCCTGCCGAGGGAGGTGGTGGAGTCACCGTCCCTGGCACTGTTCAAGAAGCAGCTGGATGAGGGGCTAAGGGATATGATTTAGTAGCTTAGTGGGTAGTAATGGTGTACGGTTGGAGGACGGTTGGACTAGATGATCTTGTAGGTCCTTTCCAACCTTGTGTTTCTATGACTCACTTTCATATTTGAAGAGCATCATGGTCATGGGGAAGGACTTTTTACAAGGATAGGTAACGACAGGACAAGGGGTAACAGTTATAAACTGAAAGAGGGTAGATTTAGACTAGATATAAGGAGGAAATTCTTCACTGTGAGNGGAGGAAATTCTTCCCTGTGAGGGTGGTGAGACACTGGAACAGGTTGCCCAGAGAAGTTGTGGATGCCCCCTCCCTGGAAGTATTCAAGGCCAGGCTGGATGGGGCTTTGGGCAACCTGGTCTAGTGGGAGGTGTCCTTGCCCATGGCAGGGGGGCTGGAACAAGATCTCTAAGGTCCCTTCCAACCTGAACCATTCTATGATTCTATGATTCTATGATCAGTAGCAGTGAAAGGAGTTCAGAGTTTTGGAAACACCTTACTGATAAAACACTATTTATAACGGCTATTAAAACCACTTTTTCCTTCCCCTTCTCACCAGAATTACAGACTTGAATACCTTAGGACATGAATTAAGATCATCAATAACAAAGAAAAATGTTATTGCATTATTAAGAGTGAGAGACGGGTATTATTCACTTCTGCTAGGCAACTACATCTTTCAGTTCTAATCAACTGTCTTTCACTCCTGCCTCTCATTGGCCTGGGTTTACTCTCATCATTCATGGATGGTATGCAATAGATAAAAAAAACTTGGGTGGTGTTTTGAAATTACCTACTAAACAATTAATAGCAAGGTATCTCACACTAGTGAAGACAGAGAAGTTGTCTAGTAGTGCTGAAGTGAGTTTAAACTTTTGAGGACATATTAGTTTGAATTTATTAACTCCTCTATTTGCTCCTGATGCTGTCAACATGGTCTTTATCAACAACAATAAGAAGGTAACTTTTTGTAACGTAAAGCTAGCGATCAGTTATAAGCTCACGTGGAAAAAGCATGAAGTTAATACATTTAAAGACAGCTGCAGAATGAATATATCACAGACCTGCCCCAAACTCCTTACCACTAGAGGGGATGGTGTCTTTGAACATCTCATAGAATTGCGTAAGGTACATCACCATCGACAGTTTATCTGGTTCTCCAACAGATGCCATTTCCTTTCCAGTCATAATGGGAGATATTCCAAATTCTTTTTCAGCAATGTCAAAGGCCAGCTGGTTATTCTTCTCCACATTGTGTTCATCCAAAGAATCAAAGTCTCTGCAGAGGGCAAGAAGAGAGCATGCACTAAATCAAGTGGAAACCAGTCTTCTGAAAGGATTCAGTTTTTTTCTGAAATCTCCCAAATTTACTTGCTAACATCTTTTTTTTTGTATTGCAGAGTTGATGCTATTAAATTAAGGTGAACTTTGGCTCAAACTTTTTTCATTTGTTTCTCCTTCAATAAGCCTAATTTTTTGTTTTTTAAGATCCTACAGGTACCTGTGCCAGCCAGCGTTTTTCCATCCTAGAATGGGGTCACTGTTTTCCCCAATGCATTGTTTACGATGACAGCCTCTCTCATTCATCCAAACAACACGTTAGTTTACAAGCAGCAACCTCTCTATTCAGACAGTAAGTCACTACTTCTATGAGGGGCAGTCTAAAAGCTTTTAAAAAGAGTTACTGTCAAACAGGAGATTATAGAGGTCTGTGTAGTGACTTGTTCACAAGAAATTTAACTGAAGCCATCAATTCCTGTCTATTTCATAGAGAAAAGAGCTTTCTGACAGTAACGCATTCTAGTCAGGATCAATTTGAAGTTTAATTCTGTCAAACCATCCACAAAGGAAAATGACAACATATTTACCTTCATATTCATCAAGCTATTATGAGATTCCACTCTGCTGGTGAATCACTGTACATTAGCTTTTATCAAGCTAAATTGAATTCACTTCAATCCATTTCTTCATTAGTCACAAATGCATTGCCTCAGTCTCAATAGTACTAGTTTGAAATACAGCTACTGCTCTGCCCTTCCCAGATCTCCAAAAGAGCCAATTACTTACATTAAGTCTGGACGGTATCTGTGGATAATGGCACACAAAGCTAAACCACTTTTCCATGACATCGTGAGATCCGTCACATTTACACCAGCATATCCATCTGTCTGCCTCTGGCACCAACTGAGCAATTTACTAGAGCGAGCTACGGACTCTGCAAGAAACCATGTTGTTAAGTAGAAATACACTAAATCTCTTTTCTAAATTTAACTACATCATAAAAAATACAAATCGACAAATAAACCCTTCATGTAAAGAATAAGCTCCTTCTACAATGGGCAGCATAGGACAAAACTACTTTTTTTCTTAAGACTATTGTATCTATTTTAAACTCAAAAAAGGATTTTCCATTTGCTAAAAAGTAATTATCTAAGTTATAATTTGCCATATATTTCACCCTAAAAGAGCCCCAAAAACTATAAAGCATTCACAAAGGCTTGCTTTAAATATGATCAAAAGGATATAGAGTAGTACAACGTCCTCTAAAGCCCAGATACCGTATTTCTAATGGAAGAACTACAAATGTACTTTTGCGACTTTTTCTGTTCCGTTAAAAGTTTTCCATTAGAAGTACTGACCGGTTTTGATCTTGCTTTACTGCAAGATCTGACAAGATTACAGCCTAAAGGGACATAGTTGCAGGCCAAAAAGACTACACAGCTATTCAGCAGCAAAAGGAAGTTCCGTAGCAAAGCACTATTCAGGGAATCCCCAAACACTATCTGGACATCCGAAGGCAAGGTGTGCAAATGGAAAAATTCAACATATCCCTCAGGGTACAGGACAAGTACACAGATACTGAAATGCTTATCACAAGGCATCTAGCTTTCAGAACAACTCATGTAAAGTGAGGTTTCATTTAGTTAAGCTAGTAGATGAGATTAAGTAAAGAAAAGCATGAGCATGACAGACTGCACTAGAAATCCTTTGTTATTTTTATCAGAATTTTGGGTTTATGATTAGAGTGAATTCAGGATAGCCTTCTGCACTTTAAGTAAGGACATAAAGAATATGAAAAAAGTACTTATTTAAGGAAATATGCTCTAGAAATATAACAGCATTATAAAGCAAGGAAATTAGGCAAACAAAAGTATATTTGCATGTTAATTGAAACCTGAAAGACTAGGAAAAAATCAGACTGTTGACAAAATAATTGCTGGATACTTTTTCTAAAGCAAAAGAAGCTGGCTAAACAATACAATAGAGCCCTGTTGCCCTATGTGGTGTGCACTGACGGAGTTCCAGAATATCAAAAGCAAGGGAGAAGTAACCAGGCCTACCATTCCGAGTCAGCTTTGGTGTCCTGGAGTTCACAAAATTCTCTATTTCCAAGTGAATGTCTTTCAAGTCTCCTGTATTATACAAGTGGCGTACCTAAAATGATACAAAAAATTAAAAAAAAACAATACACCACGCACCCAACGGATATGGTAAAAGCAGGAGGACAAGAAGCAACCATCCCAAGGCAAAAGAACAAGTATTCTTACGTATCAGAAATCTCTAGCACAGGCACTCCAGAACACAGAACAACTTATCAGTGCAGAACAGTGCCGCTGATTGCTGCTGCTCACTGGATACCGAGTTGCAATGATAAACTGATACTAGCGTATTACAAAGAAAATGCATGCATAGACACACATTTACGGATTTTGAGTATTATTACAGCATGGTTAAAACTATCAAAATAAAAAATATAACTGATTGTAAAGCATAATTTAAAGACTCCAAAACTCTAAATAAAACAGGAATTTGGTAAAGTGTATACTCTCGACTGATATATCTGCATTACACTGCTTCCAAGTTATACTGCACAGTCAGGTCACTATCTGTTCCTAAAATAATAGCATAGTTTCACCTAAGAAAGGATAATGCAGGTTACAAACTTTCAGAAGTACCATTTGTCTCCAGTTACCTGCTGTGGCCGCAAGAAGTTGACATTGATATTGGGATATCGCGTGGCTGGATCAATGCTATAATGGCTGAAGTTCTTGCTCACATTCTCAGGGGTGGTCTGAGGCAGTAGCCTATAAATGCTTTCCCTTGGAAAAAAAAATATATATATAAAAGATGCAACAAGACTTATTGCTCCCTGCAAATGTCTAATGGAATGGTCACGGAAGTCTGGCAACAACTGCAAAAAGATTAACTTCATCATTTTCCAAAATTCAAAAAAGTGGAATATTAAATATCCATTGTGACATATATACAATTTTAAAAATTATACACATATAAGTTGCAGTTGTTTAAAATAGACTATTACACATTGCTTTTACTTACTTCATCTTTTAATGACTCAAGCTCTGATTCTAAGAGATCACCTTAAGTCATCAAAACAAGTCTCAACAAAAGAAAATAAAAACAGCATGAACGTGATAATCCAAAGAAAGAAAAACAGACAAGATGTTCCTCGGCTTACATGAAACAAAGTGACCAATTATTTGAAATAAAAAACAGGTCATAGATTAAGAGAAAATCACAAGAGATATTTACAAGATAACGAGGAACAGCAAAAGAATTTGTCTCGCTTTTTAAAGGCACCTACATCTTCACCTGGTTTGCTATTGCAAGGCTGGTGACAGTAAGTTAGGCTCACATTCTCCACATAATACCAATAAGCACCAAGAAAAGACTCTTTGCCTAATGTGCTTTGTAAAACTAGGACCAAGAACAGCTGTAATATTTCTTATTCTTCTATAAATATACTTCAGTTTATCAGCTCCTTCAGAATTTTTTCTTTAATTCAGTTACAGCAACAAGCAGTCTCTAAAAAGAAGAATCTGTATCTCCTAGTCTGTCTATATATTTGTACTAGAAGGGACTGGAATGAATAACGAGATGTTGGAGGACTGGATTGGAACTGAAACTGTAAGCATTTGTTCCATTACCTCTCCGCAAGAACTTCCAAAGGACTTGCTCCGAGTGACCAACTTCGTACCATCCAAGCAGAGTCCATTGCAGCCAAAAATCCCCTGGCTATTCCAGTTCCCATTGGCCAAAATGGCTAATATGATTGTTTACAAAAAGAAGTTGAGAAAGAGAAAGCATCAGTTAGGGAAAAATTCAAACCAATATCAAGAATATAGTCAGAGGGTAATCTGCTGGGAAATTTTAGCTCAGTAATTAGCTTCAAGCTCTGCTCCCGCTGGGCGAGAGAAAGCCAGATGCGTGGTGAATTGTCCATGAGCTCAAATTTAGCCAAACACTCCTCCATTTCCAACAACAATTCATAGCCTGGAGTGCCTTAAAAGCTACTCTTCAATGCTGTACTTTTTAACCAACTACAAAACGCTAATTATTAACAGGCCTAGACAAGGTTCCCATACAGAGTGTAATTGTCCCAATAAGAAGCACATGGAACAGATACTACTTCAGGAAAATTTCCGCACATATTGTCTTAAGCAAGATCATTACCATGCTAAATATTCTGTTTTCCCAACACCCCTACTCTTCTTTCAAACCTCTTACTTTATCATGCAATAAACAGCAGCATTCCTTGTAATAACTATCTTAAAGGCAGCGCATATTTCAGTGATGGGTGCAATGGTCTGTGCTTACACTTCAATTCACTGTTTAGCCATGATAAGCTTAAAACACAAACCTCTAAGAGACTGTCCCCAACCAGTGCCACAAGCAACTGGTGGCCATTCTGCTCTCGCACCAGTGCTGCATTCTCTGATGCGTACATGCATGTGAAGTCAAACATTGCCACATCTGGCTGCCCATAGTGATTGATGGCAAAGTCCAGCGATGGCAGCTGCTGATTAGTGGAGAAGTCAGCTGCTTCTCTGGCATAGTTAAGCAAAGCCTCCTGGTCCACGTTCTCCCGTGAGAGTAACAACTCTGTATCAGCATAATCCTGCCAGAGACAAGTAAAAGCAAAACAATCAAACCACGTGGTTATTTTAAGACTGGCATATACAATTGTTGGCATTAAAATTTATACAATTCCAATGATAAAGGTTCACCCTTCAACTGTTACATTCCTACCAATGTTTATAATTTGAAGGAAAAATTTGTAAATCCTAGTGGCATTTCTGAGCATGAAAGGGCTAAGAAACTTTCAAGCATTTCTCATCACATAAAAGGAACGAGACCTCAATCTTTTTGTATTCATCTGTGGTCAAACTACTTTTAAATTTGCTTTTGTCAGAGTAAGACACAAGTAAATTTCCAAGACTTTCTTCACTCCCTGATTTTCTGCTTTAATAAAATGAGGGAAGCCCAACTAAGCCAACAAAGGTTCTTTCTGCATATTTTATCTTAATGTGCACAAAGCCTCCACAGCAACAAGTTTAATCAGGATAACACTCTTATAACACGCTTCTGATGGCTGAAAATACTTCAGAAGGGTATTAACAACACGTTTGTGCTCTAAAATACACCTGTGTAAAAACATGTGGTAAAAGAAGACTTTCCCTTCTTTCAGTATACTAAAAGCAAATTGTCCCAAAATCTTTAGTATACAGAGAATACATAAAAGTTAGTATATAGAGAATATATAGAAGTTAATACCCACATGCCGTATTACGCCTTTATCCAGCAAGCTCTGCTTTTTGGCAGTCATGACAAAGTAGTGTGTATCATCTTTATAGTAGACGATGTTCTCCAAGTCAATACCTTGTGACAAAACAAAAGACATGATAATGAAGGAACAAGCAACAAATGAACTCTATTGAAACTGCATGTAAATTGAAACTGCATGGTTAGAAAACCTTAGAGAGCATGCCAAGCAGATTCCTCCTGTGCTTTTGATGAGTTTAAAACCTGTCCACAAGACCACAAACAGAGCATTTCAGCTGTACATAGTTACCTCTTTTTAAAAATATATTTATCATCACACTAAGTTTTGTATTCAGATGTGGAGTGCAGGAAGTAAAACTCAGGATTCAGGCCTTTCTTACGAATGGCTCCGATTTCCTGAGAACCCTCAGGGAATTAAGTTCTGAACAAAAATGACATACATCTGAATGATACACATCTGCTTTGTACAGATGTATAGGACAGCTGTAAAAATGAGGGAAATCAGATTTCAAAGAGAGCAATGGCTGAATTCCTTGCACAAGACATTTGCTTACTGACTAAACATTGTGATACCTGAGTTACGAAGGTTGTAATAATAAAGACATTGGAAATTTGGCAATTACTGACATACCAGTGGCTTCTCGTAGATCCTGGAAGAACTTCTGGTTGAATATGAAGGCCACACCACTGATCTCTTCTACTTTGGCTTCAGCTGTGGTGTTACGATTGATGAAGTTTGCTGTGATAGCAATTGCTAGTTTACCACGGAACTCTTTTCGGCGAAACCCTACAGAAAAGATAAAGTAGCAACACTGAATAATAGAGCATAGCTTCAGAGAAGGCTCAGCATGCCACAGACAGTTGTTCTCAAAAAATAGAGATTGGATCTCACCTATTACAAACCACTCCAAACTACTTCAAAAAGTAACAGTTGCTTCATTGTAAAAATAAAGGTTCTTGTTTAGGGAAAATCTCCCCTCTTTTTCTTACTTACCTCTTTCCCCCAAACTGCAACTTGCATCAGGAGTATTAAGATAAAATTATCTACTACACAGAAGAATATTCATGCTTCAACTTCTACTCCCAAAACCATGAGTTGCAACACTACTCAACTAAAGAAAAAGTGTGGGAAAAATTATTCAAGTCAAAATATCTGATTCCTTCGCTGGTGAATAGGAAGAGGAAAAAGACGACCCAAGTGTCTGTGTTAAACATAGATGTCTACCTGGACTTTTTATTCCTCTTGCATTAGTCAAATGTCTTTCCAGATTCTGACTGGGATTTTGAAGGCCATTTATGTTTATATCTATTCTAATTAATTTAAGATTAGTTGCATTTTAAAGTGAATTGTGGACACACCATTACCTTCTAAGGTGTTCCTCCTGCCATCCCCTCCAATGATTACTTCAAATTCATACTCTGATACTGGATGGGTTTTTGGATGGACCAATGCACGCCAACCTATTCCTGTCAATAAACTCCAGGTTAACAACAACATAAACAGTGCACATAGCAGAACAAATGTATAAAAACACTTCTTACCATCCATAATCCCTTTCTCACACGGTCAGTAAAGATATACTGCAGGATAGCTATACTGCTGATAGGGCTATTACTGACTTGCACAACCACTCCATAGGAATCAGAGAATGCTCTATGGTAGGTAGAGACAGTCCCAATAAACCCTCCCTGATTATTATTTTTAAGGATCACTAAAACCTTTATAGTTTCTCTACTATGTATTCAACTAACAGGATGCCAAAAGACAAGTAAGGCACCACCTCCCACAGTGATCGGGCAACAGGTTTCACAGAGATGCAAAAGGCATAACAAAGATCCACAACAAAGATCCACTGGTCGAAATATCCTCAGTGAACACAAAGAAAGGAGTTGTTTTAAAAAGGTATTTTCTAAGTGTAATAGGCTTAAATATGTTAGGAGAAATTAGGATCTACTGTGTCTAGGATTACTTCCGCTTAGTACTTCAGGTGATTTTGTTTTACTAGAAAGAAGAAAGCCTATTAAGAACCCAAGCAAAAGTGTATTGAAGCTTACTGTCATTAATGGAACATGAGGAAAGGAGGAGTCATGCAACACCAGGAGTGGGAGTCTATGTACCCTACCATAACTTCCCCCTTCTCTACAACACATTTCAACACTACTTGCTTTCATTTTCCTGATCCTCTGGAGGGTAAACGAGCCCCTGAAATTCCACATTGACATGGATCTCTATTCCCAAGATCAAGGCAACCTTCAAAAGGATAAGCTGGAGTTGACGGATACCTGAAAAAAGCAGATGATAAGGAAATAAGAGAAAAAGTAAAGAGCACAAGTGCACACATCTCTGTTTGACATTACTAATAAATTGACTTAAAAGCTAGCTGCTGCTATCTTCTTCCCACTGTGTTCCCAGCACTCCATCCAGGCAGCATTGGTGTGTGTAATACCACGGCATGCCAAGAAATGTCCACGTAGCGGAAACTCCAGCCCTTCCCAAAGAGAGTAAATATTTTTTTAATGTTTCAGTCCTGAAATCAGCAACTAGAGAAACAACAAGAACACACACTGCAGGAGAAACAGAGAAGAGAACACAAGCAGGACTGCAATTTTGTCACAGATGGTAACTAGCTATTTGATCAGTTTAGCTGTAATACTGAGCAGCACCTTGATCCTAACACCTTTAGGTTAGTGGGGACACAGTAAGTTTCTCACCACCTCTTTCCACTTCAGTTAAGTATGAAAAAAACAGTGTGCAAATTTGAAGGGATTGTAATAATTTTAAGGAGGACACTTTACTGTCACATTTCAGAAACTGAAATGAAGAGATGTTCCACCTAAGAACTAAATTTCATGCATGCTAAGATACAAAGGAAGATAATATAAAGTATTGGAAGAAAAAAAATGAGAAATTGTAAGAGAAAAAACTGTAAGACAGAAGTTATAAAGGTCTTTCAGTTTTAGCATTCACTTCCTCTCAAGAAAGAGCAGCTTTTGCACTGAACAGGAAGCTAAATCTTATCTACTATGTTGGTGATAACTAGTACTTCCATTCATGCCCTATGGTGAATAAAGACTGGTGGGCAAACTAACCTGTCTGGTAAATTTTTGAAAAAAGACAAATTGAAAAATGGTAATTGTTGCCCTACCAAAGCATAGAGCTTTTAAAAGAGACTGATTTCTCAGAATTTGAGAATTATCAAAATTATTCTCAATTTTAAGATGTAAATCTCTATTTAATCAAAATCTATTCAGAGGCTAGCACTGTTCTTGAAAATATCGTCATCACTCTTTCAAAATTTAACAATGCTGAAATTGTTCCTCCATTTTCCAGATCAATATTCAGAAGAATGTTCAAAAGCATCTAGTAATTTATTTATTTTTTTAAACAGCTTGCTTACAATGTTCAAGAGAAACAGAATAATGCAGCAGCTGCAGGAATGTAACAGGAAAAATAGGAAAATTATCCACTGGGGAAAAAAAAAAAAGTTTGAACCTTAAATGTACTTTTCATTTTCAGAAAAAGTTATGACTCAGAAAGCAGAAAGTATAAAAGATAACAGATATATATTGCATGGTTGATCAATCTATGGCACAATCGATTACTTTCACATCTAGCTCAAACTGTGCTATGCAAAGGTGATGTTGAATCACACCACAGAGATGTGAGAGCAGTGGCAGGCACAGGCTGTATTTTCGTGAGGTACCCCATGCCTCACTCACCTCTCCCCCCTGAAGAACAAATGCTGCCACGTCAAGCAGCCTCTGTACTTACTGATATGGTCTATGGATCCTGCACAGAATTTTCCATAAAATTTCTTGGCGCCAAGACCCCTCAAGTCATGTATGGTGAATGGCCACAAGTGCAGAACGTTATTGCGGGAAAAGGCATCCCTCTTTTCGATGACCACCACCTTGGCTCCCAGGAACGACAGGTCGATGGCTGTACGAAGGCCACAGGGTCCAGCCCCAATTATCAGACACTGCAAAACAACCAAGCACAGAGTGACTTCACAGTCCTAAGAGGAAAAAGTTGTTTTCAACCTTTCTTTTAAGGGTTTAAGAGCATGGTGCACTCTCCAAGCGATGTCAGCACCTGGAGAACAGCAATATTTCTGAAGGCTTCTCCCTCAGATTCCAGCCATGTGTTTACTGATCTTAAGAAAAGGTTATGTAGCCTTTTCTTCTCACCTTCCAAAGCCTGAGTTAGCCTTTTGTGAGAAAATCTTCAGGAAAGATAAAAATCCCTCATCAACACTGTGCAATGGTTCAGGCATTTGTTTTTACAAACATCACCATGAGTAGCACAGACAGCACTTTGACTTCTTATGCCTATGCTGATGTGCTTAATATTGCAGCAAAGGAACCTCCATGGTAAGTAAATATAAATACAAATTTTGTGTGACTAGACCATTTTTATTAAAATATATTTTGTTCACTGTAACCTTTGCTATATCATAGGACACTCATCTTCTCACATCTTTTTCTGCTCTACACACACTATTAGAGGCTAATAAATGACTCGAAAATGTAAAATACTTACATATCTAGTCCTGGAAGTACTTTTGGAGCCAGAAAAGAACACAGCACGATATTTTAAGATTAAAAATCCAAGATATTCAACTGGCACTTCTTACCCACAGAAACCAAAGTTCACAGAGAAAGCTGCCATGTGTATGTGTATTCACATGAATATAGTGCACAGCCCACTTTGTCATATCGTTTTTGTACTGTTTTTCTATGGAGTATAAAGCAGACCCACTGAATAAAGATCCACCAACATGGTGATAGCTGCTGCTCTATGTGTACTTTCCAGATTTTTAAGTACCCTGGCAGCTGGAGAACAAAGCTCTTTGAGAAACTCCTAAGCACGCTAAAACTTCTTCAGAACCTACCCCACTGATTAAACAGCCTATCCCAAAACAAAGCTTTGTTCTTTCATAGTCCCATAAGCCAATTAGTACAGGTCCCCACATTTTAACCTGTTATTCACCGGGATACATATTCTGCAAACGATGTGAAAACACAAATACAAAGCGTGAATGATAAATAAAACAGAACAAGTTACAGCAGTAAAGAGTTGACAACTGACATGCAAATTCTAAACAAGACTACTGTATAAGATAACAAGTCATAAATCTGAGGGCAGAAATCCAAGGCTAGAGAAAAGGGAAGGGAAGGATAACAGCACAGTTTATTTAGTAGGTTTGAGAACCTGAAGGCATATATACAAAATGCAAGTCCAACCACCAAGGTATTAGCAATGCAATTCCAAAATGGACTTGAATGTTGAACAGGTGTCCAACCCATAATTTCTTAAAGAGAGAATTAATTAGGAACTGGCGTATTCTTCCAATTTAATACTGTTTTCTTTGTGGTTAAGTATAACTCTCAAACACCACTCAGTCTTTTGGTTTTTTAAACTTATAAGCGAATTAGCTGTGTGTCATACTTAAGTAACCATTTTGCTAATCTGACGACTACAATCTTCAGAGACTGGATTCAACAAGCAACAAGACCACAGCGAGGTGGGTGACTTCTGTTCTTCGATAACTTTCTCCATACAAAATAGTTACAATGGAGTACACAACAGGAAATGAATTGTACTAAAATCAGATTATTCAAACTCTGGTCTACGTAATCAAATTATCACTTGACTATCTGTAATTTTGTCACAGAAACGTAAAAACCTTTTTTTCCCACAAACTTCTTTTTTCCACATACAAGGTTGAGGTTAACAATATTTAGGATATGCTTGGGACCTAGGGATCTGCATGATCAAGTATCTGTATGATGCACAGTGAAGCAATCCATGGTAAAGGTTAGCACCTTTTTTTTTTTTTTTTTTAACCACCACAAAAACATTAAATGGTGTTGTTATAAAACACAACAAGCTTTAAGCACAACTAAAAATAGAAGAAAATATTCTGTTCCCCTTTCCACCCGTGCGACTCTTCCAGTTTCAGATCTCGTGTAGAAACCTACGTTCTGCTGCTTTCACAGGCAGCAGTAAGCACGAGACATCAGTCACAGCCAAGTAGCTGTTGTCCCTTCTTCTCTTGCCCACAATGGCTCCAAGCAACTGCTGCAGCTCTGAGCACTAAAGCAATCTCACTCCTCACAAACACTCCTTGCTCAAGATCTTTCAGATAAGTTATACGTGATTTCTAGTAACAACACCATGGTAATGTAACATTAAATGCAAACAAATCCTGTATTCGCTGTGAGAATACAGAATGAAGAGAAAGAAGTTCTCAGCTGGAGAGTTATCTTCCTGTTCTCTTTTGAGCTGCTGAGGCTAAATAGATAAAGGGGCTAATGTCAATTTTTTTTCTAACTATTCACATTTGAATGAATCATCACACGCAAGTCTTGCTTCCATGAACTATACCTGCAACCACCTGAATTCTGGTTAACCTGGACACTGGCCATGGGATGCACTAAGTGCCAGCTATGGTCAGGGCACTCCATCCCAGCACAATTTTAAATAGACAAGTAGGAATCAAGCTCCACAGAATGAGATCTTCAAAACTGGTATGTGAACAAGCACATGGGAACTGAGCTTATAAAAGAAACAATTGATATCTGTTTTAATAACAGGGCTAACAATTTTGATCTTCGTTTTAAATTTTATCATTTCTATACTCCCACCTTAATTTCTGTGTTATCTTAATTAGTGTTTGCAAATTACATTAAAAATTAGGAATATAAAACTAAGTGAGATATGGAACATCAAATCAGAGATGATTCAGTTGTCAAAAGGCCTCCACTTTGAATAGCTGTGATTATCTCCTAGCAATTACACATAAACATTTAATGGTAGAAGTAATTAGGCTAAGAAGCAAGTAATTAACAGATATATATAGGAAAAATATGAAAAGAGTACATACACATACCGACAAAGTTTGTATTTAATGGCATACAAAATCATTTCTCATAACGGGTATGTATTCTTTAAGATGTACTAACAAAAATTAGTTTATTGAACAAAATTTCCTTTATTCTCAGCCACTCAATTTCACTCCTCAAATTGACTTGAATCTCAGATCCACAGTGCTATATGTTTCTGGGTTGGGCAGGCAGGTGTGACCTTTAACGTATTCAGCATCGACCCTTTTTACTTGCATTTCTACTGAGCATCTCACCAACAGCTTCTCAGAAATACTGGTAAATAAGACTTGCCTCCTCTCCTCTTCCTCTTTCCCCTGACTCTCTCTCTCCTTGCCAAGCACACAGGAGAGCTGCCATGCAATATGCCCTCCCTCTCCTCTAGTAGGAACCAGCCCAGTGTGAAGGACGACCAACACTGCCTGAACTGCTTCATTGGTTTTGAAGCTGATCCACACGCACCTGCGAGCTATGACCAGATGTATAATCAGACTATGAACTTTTTGAGGAATGTATTTTCATAAGACATAGGACAACTGGACCTTGGTCTGCTAGTAATTATTGTATTATTGTAGTAATTACTTATAAATGGCAATTGGAAAGTGAAACAATCTAGGAGATAACATAACTTCCTAACATCTTGTTGGAAATTAAACCTCAGTCCACATATCTGAAATGACTGATTATATCCAAAACAGGATACATTTCCTCCTCCGTTTGCTACTAGAGGAATTAGTCATTAATTCCTCTTATTATTTCTTTCTCCAGAAAGGTTAATGTATGAAAGAAAGAAAAACATCTACTGTACTCAATGAAGGATGACAGAATCCTCTTCTAATTTTACCAGATTCCACACTTTATTTTTTTAAAGGAAAAGTCTATGATTACTTGTGAAAATAACTTATTCCATAAACATTTTGATTAATGACAAGAATAACTTTCAGTAACAAAATAAATAAACAAATAAAGCTCATACTGTAGAGTGCAACAGAGGTGTGTGTAGCACAGAATTATCAGCTCACAACAATCCAAGTAAAACAAAGTGGAGGAGGTGAGCGAAAGCAGGAATTCCTTACAGTAAATACCACACATACCAATCTTTTAAAAGGAACTGATATGACTTTCCACAGCATTTGTGGTTTTGTTGCATTTTTTCTTTTTTTTTTTCTCTGAAATACAAGCAATTGCTTTCTAAATAATGCTGAACTGAATATTTGCCAATTTGGCAAACTTTCCTCGACAATCATGAGAAATTCCCAAACATACACACTGGGTATCTATACTCCAACAGCAAATTTCATATCCCAGTTATTATCTAGTGCTACAAAATAAAACACATTTATAACTCAATCTCACCTCTAGTATTGATGTCACAACATAAAACAGAAAGTTGCAGACTGATTCTCCTGAATAAATTGCAAATATTTCCACTTAGCTTCCCCTGTTCAGGTGGACAATCAAAATTGGTAGCAGCAAGCAGAATTTTGATTAAGAGTCTATTTTGATTTCAGTTAGAGTGAAATGAAAACGAATTACGACTGTATGACAAATAACATGGATGAGTATATAAGACCCCTCCCTGGGCTTATACTGATAGCAGACAGATGTCTTTCAACATTCAGTTATTTTTCTTGTGTATTCCAGAGATAAACTGGGTGACAGTTGCTTTGACTCCCATGAACAGGGCTCTTACAGAGGATCGCTTTTCTTACCTTTGTGTTGGCGCATGCTTTCCCCTTCTTATAGTCCTTATGGCTGCCCCTCTTATCCAATTTGGCCCACAAGGCTTTGGCTTTCCAGTAATTTAGCTTGGACTTGAGTTTGTGATAGAAAGAACGGTAGTCCTTGGGCTTTAGTTCTAAGTAGTCACAGAGCTCTTGGAAAGCCTTGAGAGTCCCCTTGCACGTTGAAGCCTGGACAAATCTGTCGAAGAGAACATGAGCCTGGTTCACTTTCTCATTCTTACTCTCCTCCATGCTTCACGCTTGGCAGCTGCCCTGCGGGGCAGCTGTTCTCTTCCAGTCTGCCAGATTTCCCAGTGTTGCTCTGCTGAGCCACTTTCACCTCTGGCTTACGAGCATTATTAACCTACAAAATAAAAAGAAGAAAATGTAACTGAGCTTGCTTTAATTTTTTTCTTCCCAAAATTATGTCTGTGTCTACTGAGCTGAGAGCCCCGTCTCCCAGCGATGAACAGAGAAATCATCAGTCCTAAATAAGTCAATTAACCAATACCCAAGGAGTCCTGCCTGAGCTGACGGAAGCACAGCCTTCCAAAGCTCACCAAGACTCCCTTCAGACACTGGGAGGCCTCTCCTCTGTTAAAGCACAAAATACTTTAACTGAGCCATACAATCTATGAGTTTGAGAGAGCTTGCAAAGACTGCCTTTGTACACTGGCATAACAAAAGCAATAAGGGCTACTGCAGTCCTAGAAAGAGGTTAAACCTAAGAGCAATCAAATGGTTAAGATGTCAAGACTGAAAAAAAATGTCCCCCTGTGCTGCATCACTGCATCAAGCAGTACAAAGGTTTGTCTCACCTAGAGTCTACGGGGACATTTCCTGTCTTGGCAAGTAAGCAGTGTAAGAGTGAAATGTGGCTGATGTATCACCCGTGCGGGGTTCTTGGACTGTTTCCTCTGTTCTGTGGTTTTCAACTTCTTTTGATACACAGATCCCTACATTTCAGGTGGTAGATGGGATCCTCACCAGATGAAATATGCTGAAAGGAGATCTGCTACTCTTAGGTGCTTTTCCAGGATACCACAGAAGTACAGAACTGTTTAGATCACAAACAATCACTGTCCTTAGAGAACGGCTATTCCCTCCTCCTTTCTTTCTTTTATATGCAATAAATCTATTTCCTCCTTTTACATACATACACGTATAAATACATACATATAAATAAGACATAAACAATTCCTTTACCCTCTAAGAAAGAATATTCCTGTTTATCTCCAGATAGGAGGGCAGCATGGGAACATATGCTGGAACTGTGGAAGGGAAAACATTTCTGAGGTGCTTTTTCCTTTGTTTTTTTTGCAAAGGGTATTAAGGTAAAAAAGGAAATATGTGGACTCGGATAAAACCTTTTAGATTCTCACCAGCTCTTTTCCTGCTTCCAGCAGACAGGAAGCCAAGTCAAACATTACAGCTCATGTCTCTTCCCCTGCCCTGTGACAGCCCTGCAGCAGTTGACATGGGCACTCCTGCTTTCCAGCCCAACACGGTATTTATTGCATACATTTACAAATAGCAAAGGAGACCCAGAAGCCTTTACATACAACCCTAAACTGTTCAGTATTAAAAGTAAAAAACAAAAGTTCCTGCAGAAGCCTCAGGATAACAAAGGGTTATAACTGAGAATGTAATTCCGACTTTATTAGGACAATTGCCTCAGAGAACTCAGCACAAAGGAAGCTGTTTTCCTAACCAGCTGACACTGATGCCACATCCACAGTAGTACTGCTCATCAAGTAGTATGAAACTAACTACTTTCCTTACTTTTAGTCTTAACTTCAGTCTTGTGAAGCTGGAAGCGTGCTCCAGGCTTGCATCTCAGGGCAACCACCACACTTTTGTGCTTCAAGCTCGTGTCTGCTGTTCTTAAAAAGAGCCCCAACAAATCTCCTCTTATGCTGAATGAGAAATTTCAGTGCACCGGGCAACATAGATGAAATAAAATACCTACAGTCTAATGCCATACGCCTCATATACCAGCCCAATGTTTCAAGTTGAACACTATTTTGTTGTATTTCTCCCATCTCTTGCACTCTACCACCCAAACACTCACTTTACATCAGCACTTCAGATGACTGACATAACAATTCCTAAGAATAACCAACAGAAATTACACAGCCTAAGTTGAGTGGAGTAGCAACTGAAGCCAGTTGATCCACAGTCCCTTACTTATAGCCAGATGCAAGGACAATGAGGGTCCTTCCAATGGACAATGTGGGTCCATTCCTGCTCTTTCTTCTGCTGCATTTTCACCAAAGGAGTGAAGTGGCACCGGTTCTGCACTGTGCAGAGACATTCCAAGTTAAAACTCAGCCCACTCTGACCCCAGGAACTTACTGTTCAAGGTGTGCCAAGTCAGGAGACAAGCCTGCAGAAGCAGGTCATTCTATGCAGCACAACCAGAGCGGCACGTTAATTCAGCTGTTCTGCCTACATCCCATTTCACACTGGCTGTTAAGTTAGTTATGCCCACAGGTCAAATGCAGAGGCTTCAGTCACTGCAATTAGTCACTCCTCAAAACTCTGCATTCTTGATGTATACACCCAAAGCCCATGGAACCTATGAGCAACATGTCAGAGAGCACAGAAATTACAGGAGGCAAAGCAAGGGCAGGGAGGAATTATCTGCTAGGTTTCCAGGGTATTTGTATGCCTTCCTGGCTCTTCTGCAAGTCTGCAGTACCCTGCATGTTTTGTCTCGAGGCAGCTGATTGCTGACTCAGAAACTCTGTAAATTCCTTGGCTGAAGTGTTGGGAGAGAAAGACAAAGCCTGTGAAAAAAAGCATGCAAAAACAGTGTTCATGTTGCTATTTACAATAATAGCGAGAGGTTGTCACTGACTCACGACTCCAAGTACGCTCAGGATCCCCAGCTCCTGCCCACAGATAAGAGAACCCAATGAAAAACAGAGAAACAGATGATGAATAACTCCAGGTAGTGCTTCCTTCCTCTTCCCACAGTCACCACAGATGCATGAATATGAATATTTATCAAACACGTGTATGACAAAGAAAGCCCGATGCCTGCAAAACTCACCCCAACTTGTATGAAATGGAAGAAATAGGAAAGGATTTTGCAGGTGATACACAGTGATTTTGGTTATACAAATTCAAATTTCTGCAGAGAATGCTGCAAATTCAGGGCTCCTATATCCCAGATAAATGTGTATCTCCTTTATGGGAGCCAGCCCCCTGCATTTTCAATCCGGATCTAGTTAAAAGTACTCATTCAACTAATGACTTGAGCCCGGAAAAGTAAAATAGTTTGGTATGGGAATGTATTTTCCAGCATTCTTCTACATTTTTTCCAGCTGCAGCTATTGACTTAATTCCATCTAAACTCACAGATTGTTCTGTCTGGCTCAAAACAGCATTTTGAGTGAATAATACATTTGCCACTTCTGAGTTTCTCTGAGCACCATGTAAGTATTTTCTTGTATTTTGGTTATTTCACAGCTAGGCAAACACTGCAGATGCACCCTTGACAGACAAACCTCTGAGGAGTCAGTGATCAATAAACTGCAGTATTGTATGAAATCTAAATGACTGATAGCTCCAATAGTCCCAATTTTCCACTGATTTCATCCTTTATATAATATTTCCAATTGGCCAGCAACATTCCATGCCCTTGTCTCCCCTTCACGGCCCCTCACCTTCTGCCTAAGCAAGACAGCAACGTGCTCTGGAAACTCTGAGATTAGTGTAGTACCGCAGCCAGCACACACTTGCAACTTGGCTAGCAAAAGCCTAAGAACAGATTACTGTTAAGCTATGCTGCAGACAGTGGGGACACCTATTTTTGTCTCTCTCCTCCACCAAGCCACCAGTTTTCTTGTAGGAAACGAATTACCTTCAAGACTTTTATTCCCTGTCAAATCTGGATGAAATTGTTCCAAAGTTATTAAGCATGAACTGAAAAGCAGATGGACAAAGGACTGAATCCCGTAAGCCTCCCTTCTTTAGGAAACCACACTAAAGGAAGTCTTTATTCCAACAAATGAAAGAGCCCTGCTTTCATTTCCAGGATTTGATTTATTTTTACTTTTACCTAAAACTGAAGAAATGGCCTTTGCCACAATATGCTGATCACATTCTGAGTGATCACAAATAACAAAAAGTGCAGGTTTAGGTTGGCTGTAAGGCTGTGGAACAGATGGCAAAAAGAGGGCAATTTTGACAAGAAAAGCTACAAAGCACTGGCAATTATTTGAGCTCCATACTATGCAGACAAGGAATGGGAAAGCAGGAGGACAAAAGGGCGGGGTTGCCTTTGTTTGCAGCTTCCCTTTTGTACCAGATGGAAAAAAGGGACCTCAGTACTACACACAGTCAAGTTCTAAGATGGGATTTAGATCTGTTCTTGTTCATAATATTCAACACTCAAGCAAATACACAGGCAAATAAATGGTTGTGGTTTGTGCACTTATCAAATCTGATTTGGTGGGCTTCTGGCCACCATGTGGGGATGACCCATTTGGGTCTCCATCTATTTCCTGTCTAATCCCATCAAGCTAGAGCAAAAGTGGGAGAAGAGAGAGCAGATGCAAACTAGTTGCAAATACAAGCACCCCTGCCTCATGAGAAGATCAAAGCAGATATACAAACGGGTCACACAGAATTGTCACATGGAAAAAACACAATCCACCAATGATTTGAAAAGAAATGCAAATTATATCCAAGAACATGGAAACAAATGCCAAGGCAGCTACAGATATTTTGTTCCCAAATCCACATCAAAGTGCTGAATAAAAGTATGTAGATTGTTCATTCCTAAACCTTTCTTCAGTGCCATAAGACGTTTACTGAAAACATCACACCTACAAAATAAAACCTTTTATCTACATGAACTCAACAAACACACTACTCTGCTGCTCTGTCACACACCTCCCTTTGATCAAATCAGAGTCCCTATATTGAGTGAACGTCAACAAAGAGGCCAAGAAACAGAGCAGATGTCTTCTTTCCTCACTTTGATAAAAATTAATGTTCCAAAAGGTTCTACCTGGTATTTTCCTTCTGGTCTTTGGGGAGAAGCTGCTTAGCATAGGCACTGGAAGTTTTATATGTGTTTGACCATTTTAGCCAGTTTCTTAGGTGTTTAACCAAAGACTCCAAACACAATGAAAGAAGAAAGAAAAACAAATGACACCATGGAAGAGATAACTGCTCCCCTATAAGACAGTAAGGGAAGACAGTAGGCCATCTGGATGGCTGTCAAATTGTAAGACAAGCTTCAGGAATGACTACAGCTGTAGTCCCTGAATATGCCCATGACACAGCCACGTACCAGGGAGATCCCTCATAGTGCAAACCTTCACGTGGGGCCAACAATAACCAATGCACTGATCCCTTCTAGCCTACAACCAACTCATCATGTGTGTGCTTGAAAAGTCAGGGACATTCTTTACATCTTGGAACTGTCACCATTCTGTAAAGAACCACAGTTACCCTACATACACAGCAAAACAATCTATTTCTCAGAGAAGAAAATATGCCTTTATTCTGACAGTAAATCGTAGTACTTCTTACTAGAATCAAAACTGTCAGGACAAACATGTGATATGGACAACCTTCCCTTTAAAAGCCTCCCAGAACCCCAAGACATATGGCAGCAAATGCTGTATTTGTTATGCGCATGGTGAAGTTCATGCATGTCCTACAAAACCTATTAAATTCCTCCCGGCACAGACGTTACAGACAGAGCACTGAAGACAGGCAGCTACACATCACTGTCATCCCTGTTTCACAGACCGTATGGCAACAAGCCTCTGTGACAAGCCCCCTGCTCTGGGAGGAAGGGCAGCACTCACTTCCAGGACACTAGAGTTCACCTTTCTTCACAAAGATTCCTTCCTGGTGCACCCACTACACCACTGGGCCAGCTTTTGCCTCCACCTCCTCCCACATTTTATCACTGTAAGTACTGAAGGATGCTAACCCTATCTAAGGACTCACCCCATCTCACAACTTGCCACCTCTTTCTTGCCTCAGAAGCCTTAGGCACTAAGCCCATAAAAGCAACACCTCCCTTTACAAGCCTCCCAGACCCCAAGATATACAACAGCAAAGGTTTCATTTGTTACCTGCGTGGTGAAATTCATGCATCTCTCACAAACTTCTGGGAGAAAACAGGAATCCTCAAAACACAAATCCTCATGTTTCAATACAGAGAGCCCTCAGCCTAAAAACATTTCAGACCTGTAGGCAGTCAGACCATTGGTATTTTCTGATGAGCCACACGCACATAACTTGTAAGTCAAGTGTACAATCACTTTGCACTAGGTGAAGGAGACCTCTTCACTACTGGCTGAAACACCTGGAGGCTTTTTACTCCACCTCTGACTAAGGTAAGGAGGTTGAATGTCATTCCCTTATTTGAAGTTCCTTGAAGCTGATCCTGATATTACCTTTCAACACAGAAAACCATCCTGAGTTAGTTCCTATCTGGTTCTGCAAGCTGGACTTCCTCCCTGGAGTTCTTCAAATGCTACCTGAGGACAGCTCCTATATAAAGAAGTCCCATAAGAAATGACTGGAATCACACTTCCACAATACTTTATGACTCCAAATTGGGAAAAAACAAATCAGTCGGCTTAGCACAGCCAGACATAAAAGCTTTTGACATCATACAGGGTACAGATTTTCATCTTTCCAAGACAACATGCTACGACACAAGAAAAAGAGGTTTTCAGAAAAGCTTTACTGAACATTAGAGAACAAGAGCGTTCTTCTGACCCAGTTAGAAAGTTTGAGCAGAATGAAGACTGGAGGCTACAAACACACTGTAGTGACCTCTGCAGCCCAGTGATACAAGTCCTCTGAGGTTTTCAGGTTCTGCCAGCAGTCTTATCCACTCAAGCTATTCCATGGCACAGCAGAACAAACAGAGCTCAGATTTATATTTTTTAGAAAACACAAGAGACTTCAAAAAAGAAATAAACTATCTAATAAAATTCATAAGAACATTTTTTTCTTAGGTTAATGAAAGAAGGTCAGATTCATCAGAATCTTCAACCAAAACAGACTGCCAAACAATCAGCATGGGCAAAACGACAGATACATATGATCTGCAAGAAACAAAACAATTACTGTCCTTTAAAGAACACATAAAATGTTTCACCTGAAATCTAGAAACCAAAAAAGTCCATCATCTAATGTAGTACGTGCTTGCAGTACAGAAAGCTTACACCTTCTCTTACATGCACTTGTCTCCACCTATGTGCTTCAGTTCTTCCTTTTATCATCTAATTCTGCCTTATGCAGGCAAGTAAAGGTTACTTATCACAAAGAAGCACATGGTCCAACGTAGGCTGAACTTACCAAAGTCACCTTCATTTGGGTCACCAAGAGAGACATCTTAACACTCAGAAGCAAACTCTAAAATTTGTCGTTCCTGTCAGCATTTATTTTAGTCAAAGGAGGTGGCTGCCTGGACTTTTAACTCCAAGGTTCACTCCCTGGTGCTTTGGTAAATACCAAACCCTCACAAACCAAAGAACAAATATTCCAGTTACAGACATTAAAAATGTACATGGAAAAGCAGATTTTACTTGTGCTGCTTCCAACTTTCAGCTATTATGGGTGTGGAAACGAGTCAGGCAGTTTCTCAAAGGAGAAGAAAGGAGTTAGAAGAGAGGATTAAAAGATTCCTAATTCCATCCTATACACACATTCAACTAGCTAAGGCATCACAGATTGAGTATATTGCACACAGCAGTTCAAATGGATATTCAACGGATGTTATCTCCTGTTACTGCAGAGGAATATTGAATGTAGAAAGCGGATTCACTTAAAAATTTTGGAATATATTTTTCTAATGCAGACCTTGTAGATCATTTTGGTAGCCAAGAAACCTAAGTAAACAGACATTTGAATAAAAGAGCCATAAAAATTTCTCCAACCCACAAACCACTTCATTTAGAGGCTGCTGAACTTCAAAAACAAAACAAACCCCAAAGCTTATTCTAGGAAAAGCCTAGGAAGGGTTGGGACCATGCTACAACCTGTGGGTGCAACCCTAGCCTTTATAATTGCTAGGTAAAATATACACACCGAGCTCAGAAAGCACCTAAGGAATTGAACCTCAAACCCAGACCTTGAGAACTGCTGCTTCCTTTCACTGACTGGCACGGTCCAACCAAGAGCAACACCCTGAGGGCTCAACTGCAGAACAGCACCAGGCCTTACTCACTATGTGCTGCATGCCTTCACTTGTCACTTACTGTCAGCCTATCCAGCACTCTCTACCCTAGCTATCATACGTCACTATCTGCCACTGCCCCCAGCCCACACACTGCCAGCAAACCCAAACTCCATCAGCCAGGCCGACTCCCTTGAGTTTCACTGCTGCCAAAGAAAATCACATTGCATGGTATCTGTGTACCCCACTCACGGAGCCCAGCTCAGGACACCCAGCTTTCCTTTCTCCTCAAAGCTGTGCGTGCAGATGTGTGCTGTGCAGTCTCCCCACGTATCTGAAACCAGAATCGGCAGCGTCGAGGAACTCGATCCAGGGTAGGCGCAGTGAGCTGTTTCCTGATGCTCCGCAGGCCACCACAGGCCTCCTCTGTCCTTGCACGTTAATTACTCATTAGATTAGACCATAATATACTATTAAGCAATTTCACTTCGTTTTGCAAAAGCAGAGAATGACATACCTCAGCAAGAGCAGAACTGACTGAACAGAGTCTGAATGGGATGCAGAGTAGGCTTTGAAGGGAACTAGGAAGAGACTGGTTTCCATTGTATTTTGAATGTTCTTTTCAGGAATGCCTAGCAGTTTCAACATGGAGCTACACCTCCTTTCATGATGGAGCTCTCTTGCCTAGACCACAGGCTTCTAGGTAACAGAGAAGATACTGAACGTCTTCAGACACAAGGATAAATCCCAATTCATTAGATCATGGGAAGAAAAGAGAAACACACACACACCCCCCATAACTATCATTCCATAAATTAGATCCTTTCACTGAGCTCTCTTCCACAGATCCCACAGACCTTTTCTATAACCTGCCCTAGCTGACTTCCTGTAGATAAGAAAAAAATCTCAATCTTACCCTTTCCTGAAAGCATTTTCTTACTGTGCTTGGAGTTCTTGATTTGACAGTACCTTAAACTTAGTTTAAAATACTTATCCTTGATAAACTCAGTCACATAAATCTTTCCCCTTCTAAAGGTAAGAACAGCCAACCCTTTGCACCCTGGTACATACCGCCATCTCTAATAACAACAACAATAAATATTATAATTACAAATACAATCAAAACAAACACCAACCCCCAGCAACAAATAAACTTCACTATGAGATTGTCAAGTAACAACTTATCAAATCAAATATTCCATTACACAATCCTGTGTCTAACCCCTCATTCATTTTCCTCATAGGTAAAAGGAAAGCTTTTACCAGGAGACAGGAATATACTGTAAGCAAAAACTTGTTCGACATTTTGGCTCTATTATTACAAACCGGCAGAATCAAGAAGTTACATTTTCTCACAATACAAAACATACCAACCTTCGAAAGGTAATCCTGATTATAGGTGGAGTTCCAAGCATAGTAAAAACAAAAGTTGTGATGTTGAACTCTACTCTTAACATAAGCGAGTATCATTTGTACATACTGTTACATAGCTTAAAAATAGTAACCAGGCGGTATGTTCCCCACTTGGCTGGACATTCGACTCTCAGTAAGTGCTGAACCAGTTTCAATTGGCCAGAGAGCGATTCCCTTCAAGCCCCTGAACACACAAGAGATGCCTTTCTCAGCAAAGACAGTGCCAAGCTCAATGCCTAAAGCAAATGAAAATCTGTTAGGAAATCAGCTACAGAGGGAAGAGGTGGAGGCGGTTCTGTGATTTGCTCTCCTCTCCCTGAGGCTTTGGCAAGCACAGTTTCTGAAATAAGATGGCAGTCATCATTTCCAGAGGCAGACATTACCAGTCTGCCCAAATACTGCTGCACTGGTGGGGACATGAAAAGACTTGGTGTGAATTAGTCAGAGATTTAATCCAATCTAAGTGTAGGGATGCCATTCAGCAGAATTTGTTCCTAGTAGTGAGCACACAAAAGCTTCTCTCTTTGCCTTTCATCCTCAAGGACTTCTCTATCTACTCTTTTTAATTCCATCCTTCTTTGGATGAAGGCCGTTCCTCTGCAAGGGTGTCTGGGGGTCTGCGGCAGATACCCTTAGCTGAACTTCCCAGCTATCTTGCAGCGATAGGAGAGGGCATCAGCACTCTTTTCACTTAATGCAGTTCTAAGAGCCCCCATCAAGAGATCTACAATTACTTTTTGTGCAAGACACATGCCTCTTCACCAGCCCACCATTACAGGTCATACAGAAACATCTACAGTGAAACAACTCTTGCCTAGTGTGCTTTGACAGCCCTGAAGCCCTGCTTTGCCACTGTGCTGCTTGCAGGCTGGAATTTGTCTTACGGGACATTCCAGGATCTCCACTGGCAGATGATTCAGTTCTGGACCTTGGGCTCAAGCTGAAGAATTTCCGTAATTCCTTATTTCGTAACATCAACCTCCATCTGGTATTTGAGCACTAGCCAGACTGGCTTTTTTTCAAAATGCTGTTAAATGCAGCAAGAGAGGGCAAGAGAGACTGAAGGTAACAGCTATGACTTTCAGAGAGAAATATCAAGATGCTGCTGCGAGCTTAGGTTACAACTTCAGAATCAGAAAGTGTCTTTAAGAAAAAGACTGAAATTAAGAAATACTTCGGCTCCTGTCAGCTGCTCCCTTCAGGCTCAGTCTGCTAGTATGATCAGTAGCTCAGCACATCTCTGCAAACCCAGGGAGACCAGCAGCTGCGGCAGAACTTCAGTGTGACAGCAGCCACTTTCCTAGAAATCCATTCAGTGTTCCTGAACCTTCCATGCGGTTACTAAAAATTCCTTTCCAGATACAGCAACCTGAGGCTCTCACCGTCTGGAAATCACTATCCTTATGCTTGCTTACTGATATTAAACAACTTAATATTCATATAATCACCATTTGTTTAGCAGATATATAAGCTGCTATCAAGAAGGCTAGCTTTAGTCCAATTTGAAGACTAAAGTAACGCAAAGGATCTGTTCCTAATTAGACTGGAAGCCACCACTGGAAATTATACACCTCCTCTCTTCCCTCCTTCCCCATGCACCCATCCGCTTGTCTCCCAGGCAGGACTGTACAGTTGTTGGGTCTGGGGTGGGAAGGGTTGAGTCTTTTGGTGTTTGTTTTTTTATGTCTGACTTTGTGAGGGGCGCATACAATCTGAGGCAGGACTACAGCCATAATGTGCATTTGGCCAGTAAGTTCCCATAATAATATTGCACATTAGCATGAATATTCCTGAGAGTTCATTAATTTTATTTGTATCCTATACATTCTAGATCTTTCTACAGAATATCAATTTAAAAATCAAGTTAATCCCAACAGAGTAGCATCGCACCTCCCCATCCCTAAAAAACGAGAAGCACCTACTCCCTGCCACCCTAGTTCCTTCTCCTTTCAACTACAATTTGCTCCTTTTTGTTCCAGAGCGAGATGCTCTAATATGGTACAGTGCTCAGACTTGGCATCACTCCTTCTCCCAGCTGAACAGCCTCAAGGATAAGCAGACTTTCATGCATGGGGACTTGTGTTTCACATTCTGCAGGCACAACGCGCTCAGCAGAATACACGATGCCCCACACAGGCTATTAATGTCTCACAGTGCATTTGTTAGCAATGAGAAGGGAGTTACACTCACCTCTGAGTGAGCTTCTTGTGGGAACCAAGAAGCCACACGTGGGAAATCACCTAACCTCAGGCACTAACTANAACAGGTTGCCCAGAGAAGTTGTGGATGCCCCCTCCCTGGAAGTATTCAAGGCCAGGCTGGATGGGGCTTTGGGCAACTTGGTCTAGTGGGAGGTGTCCTTGCCCATGGCAGGGGGGTTGGAACAAGATGATCTCTAAGGTCCCTTCCAACCTGAACCATTCTATGATATTTGGTTGCAGCAGACTCTCCAAAGGAGATGCCACGTTAACGCCACCGGCCAGGAGACTGATACCACGCTTCAAGTGGAGGCACATGGTTCTGCTTCACACAGGGGCAGGGGAGGAGTGTTTGGCTCAAGCTAACAAAGAAGGTGGAGGACAGCTCTTCCAATTTTCCCTACCTCCCGACCCATTCCTGTCAGGATAGTAAAAGTGCAGGTAAGGTTTCAGACCACAATTTAACTTTTGAAACAAGAGAGATGAGGTTCTAGAGCGTGCTCCCCTGAGAAAGGACCAAGGTAATAAAACACGCAGTTTGTTAATAGCATGCAGGCTTCTGAGACTGGGAAGAAACACACCACAAAGCAGTCCAGTGCTTCAGTTTTATGGAACACACACAAACGTGACAGTACGTGCACAATTAATGTCCCAACCAAGAATCAAATGATCAAAACTGTGATCACAGACATTTATTTCCAAAAAATAAAATTAAAAAGCTTTACTGAAGGTTCATAACGCTATGTAAAATTATCAGCTTCCAAGGCCTTTAGCTCCATAAAGACAAATTTTCTCTGTCAAAGCAGCTGATACTGTAGCCATTTCTGTAACTGACCGTCCTCTTACTGAGGCATGTGTTGTGTGGGGTGGGAAGAAGTAGGAGGGATGTGACCCTAGTATATTTAAAACTCCATTTCCTTGCCAGGGTGGATGAAATATCACTTCTTCCTCTATTTTAAAAAATAACAGCTTTGAAAGCTGAAGAACAGAATGGACTTCCAGAATTTTGCTCACGTGTGTAAGGTTGAAAGGACCAGTGTTGTCAACAAAGCGGTTATTGGGAATGAGAGAAAATAGTTTCACAAAAATTGATTAAAAAAAACTTTTTGGTAGTTCACCAGAGTGCAGAAGCAATACACTAAAAAACTGTTGGTACATTTCTGCATCTTGTTTACTTTGGAAAATAAAATGTGAGTGTCGTTTTCCCCCAAAGGCATAGAGATGCTATGCAAAGAAATGCTGCAGGCAATTTGTGCCACATCTGTGTTTGTTCCCGCAGCTAATAAAGGGATGTAAGATGACTACAAGCTATACAAGCAAAATGAGTTCATCACATTACATCAGGGAGTTTAAGGGATAAGTACCGTTCCAGAGCTCCAAGCATGTTCTATAGAGCTCAGGAGTGCATAATCTCAAAAGAAAACTTATTCAGTGTGTGCTTGACTTGCTCTTAAAAATACTTCAGATACACTAACAATGTAGTTAATTCAGAACTGCTCCAACCTGGCCCTGAGTGAGCTAGGTTTTTCCTTTTCCATATATGCCATGTATCAGTGACTTCATTTCCATTAGTCTCCTGGCTGACCCACCAGATCTGACAAAAATGCAGGCACTAAGCAGATCAGTAGGATCCAACGTTTACCAGAAAGATCAGTGTTTACACGTCTTTATTAATCCAGTCCAGAGTTGTTGGCACATTTATAAGCAGCCATAGATTGAAACGTGTTAATATCTTAGTGAAACAGAACAAAACAGCAGTAAGCGTACAGTATCTAGCTGCAAGAAATGTGAAACTACGTCCTTGACAAGCGTAACACAGCAGTGTGCACTGAACACAAGAGGAGGTCCCTTCTGTAGTTTGAGCTCCCACTTGTTAACAGTGTTTCTGAGTGCCCCTCTGCCCACTATCCTCACTGCCTTTGGAGAAAGCAGGCTGCTAGTACGCAGCACAGAGCTTGCCTTTGTACAGACTGTGTGGTGTAACCCTAGGGTTATTCAACATGCAGTATTGCAGTAACTCACAAGACACACTGTACAGAATGCTAGTGGTATCCCCACACGTCTTCATTGCACTCTGTGTCTGTATACGTCAGGATACAGGCATTAGACTCCCACACAGCTCCACTCCAGGGGACAAGGCAATTTGCTTTCACCACAGAGCTGTTTATTAATTATACCACATTTCATTAACATAATATTAAGTAAACAAACAGTAGAGCAAGGCCTAATCAAAATGGCCAAGACAGGTACCTTGCTACTAAATGTTGTTTTCCCTGGAAGAATTCAAAGCAGTGCAGGAACCTGTGAGAGAGGCTGACTGCACTATGCAGCAGCTACTTGCAGCAAGGTATATGTAGATGTAGAACATCTGCAAACAAGCTCAATTCATTCTCTAAGGTGTTTTGTTTGTTTGTTCCCTCCCTCCTCCCACCTAATAACTAAAAATCACATACCAACCTGTGCCCGTAATCCTTGTAGCCCTATCTCAGGTCAGTCCAACATGTTCTAGGTGTAAATAAATCTCCCCAGAATCAGCAAGCTTCAAGAAGAGATGACAGCACAAAGTGAACAAGATCCATCTTTTCTTTCACATTGAAAAAAAAGATGCTATCTGGCTGGAGCATCCAGGCAGGACGGAACACTCTCCTGAAACTCTCCTACAGACAGGATTTAGCAGGCAAACTTCCAGCATGCTCTTCTTTTGGCTTCTTCCACTGAACGTAAGTTGAATTCCACCCATGGAAAAACAGCACATGGGCATGAAAATTCTTCTGTCCCAATTAGGCTACACTCAACAACAAGAGCTGGTACTAAGCTGACCCTGGCAGTATTTTACTGGAGGCCTGCCATGCCGATAGCTTTCTCCAGACCAGTGCATTTGGCTGCAGAATAACCCGGGGAGGGGGGAGTATTCATATTTCCTTTCTCTTCTACATTAGGTATGTTGATTGGGATGTTGATTAAGGCAGTGCACCAATCTGCCCTGTTTAAAACTCTTATTTAAGAAGTAGATCAAATTAAAAATGTGGGAGTCAAATAGCCACAGAATAATAGAGGTTGGAAAGAACCTCTGGAGATTGCCTAGTCTGATCCCACTGCTCAAAGCAGGGTCAGCTAAAGCTGGTTACTCAGGGCTGCGCTCAGTCAGGTTTTGACCATCTCCAAGGATGAAGTCATGAGGGACACTGTAAACCTAACATAATATCCCTTGCAGACAGACCTGCATATTTAACCTCCCGGCAGATTAATTTTTACGTAACGTAACAGAGCAATACTAGAGAGAAGCCTCAAGCCTCAGCAGATACCACCCTAAAAGGTAAAAGCCAAGACAGTCAAAAGCAGCAAGTCATTTTTTCCTCTATATTCATGATACTCGTAAGGTCTTCAGATTTCTTTCTCGCCTTGGAATCAAGTGAAGTGCTCATTCCCAGGCCTCATGGAACATTAAACAAAAGAGAGTTTAACCCATGAAGATACCACAAAACTACTGTCTAGTTGTTGCGATCTGTAGCTGTGATTCTCATTTTACACACTTCTTTCTAAACAAAGGTAACATCTAGCCCAAGGGTTCAACTAAGCTGCCTCCCCTCTCTTCAAATAAAGCTCTCACTGGTCAAGTTTGGTGACAACCGAATTTGTAGCATACAAACTCTGGCAGAATCAGAAAAATAACATTGACAAGAACCTCAAGACCACTGAGTCTATCATGTTGTTCCAGATGGTGGCACAGGACATGGAGCTCCTGATGGGCTGCAGTATGAAAGAGACACCTAACGATATCAAAAAGGATATTTGCACCTAGTGGTTTAAAAATAAATAAATTTCTAAGGGTAGAGTGTAATTCCTGGCAGTGGGGCTATAGGGAATAGCAGTTCAGTTGGCAACCAAACCACAAGGTTTTAAATAGATAGTTCAAAGCCAGAGATTATTCTCTTATCCTGTGCTGTCAGTGTTACAAAGCTGTGAGGAAATGGAATACTGATGTACAGATGGAAAGTCAAAATGTTTACCTTTAAAGTTAAGTTCTCTAACTTTGACTTTAAAAAGCCACGTTTTGGATGACTTGTAATGTGTAAAGATGACTTAAAACCCAGGAGACGTGTACATTCCAGTCATTCAAACACTCATTGTTCAATTTAAGCGCAATCAGGCTTTAGCTCTTGCAGGGTTGTCATGGTAGTTTTGCTATAACAAGACTGCACTCATTAAAATGAAGTTCACCTCTTGGATAAGTTGTTTCTGGTGGCAATTAATGGTAACTACTAGCAAGTACTGGGGAAAACAAGCCATTTTGCTGGAGAAAAAACAGGGTCAATTACAAGAGAAGGCAGGGTAGGAAGCCAGCAGATTGTCTCTACCAACAGTTGATTTACAAGAAAGCCTCATTTAGTGGAAATCTATTACACACATGCATGCTGGAGTGACAAAAACACCAAGTCAGTCCTTGTATGTCCCTGGTCCTTCTTCCTTTCCTTGTCCCCTTATAGGAGGGTCTAGCAACAGGATTTGAGAAGATTATCAGGCCAAAGCTGGAAGTGTGTTCCAGCCAGCTGTCTAAAAGTGAAGTTAATCACCTCAGTGCCATTAAGGGGTAAGGCCTAGGAAGGACTGAGACAGACTGCTTCTGCTAACTAGCCTGAATCTCACTGCATGCCATAGAAATGGCAACTCTGATTGCATGAGGGAAACATGTCCTGGGCAACTGTTATTTGAGGCAGCAGGTGGTGGATAATACAGAATATACTTCTCTGTACTGCTTCACACAGGTTGTTTCAGCTTCCTACTAGACAAGACTACTCCAAGCACTGAACAAGTGAAAGCTTTTCTGGCTTCACCAGCGCACAGGATCAGTCTCCCTTTTCATTGCACGCAGCCCAGGTAGCAGTGCCAGACAGTGCTGCCATGCCACCACACGCTATCACCACCTAGACTGCTTCTTAGCTTATGAACTGATGCTAAAACTTAAGAAAATATCCTGAGCAATGATTTCTACCCAAAACTTGTGTTATGGCACACAAATTCAAGTTCTTAGGCTAAAGAGGTCAGCTGCTGCTTGTGCAAGCGTTCACTGAGTTTCTCCTGCGGGTGATGTATCTACCACAGCCCTTCCCTTTGGATAAAAAGGTAAGCCAGCCTTACCACAGGGACAAGATTTTTAAAAACAGGACTGCTCTCATTTAAAGAGAAATTCTGCAATTATTAAACAATTCATCTCTCCTGCTCAAAATCTGATCTGAAGGTTTTGGTTTGTTTTTAATTAAGTGACTTGTTTCCTCAACAAGTAAATAAAAAACACATCTCAAAGAGATGTAATAGGGCTCTACAGACTCTTCAACACTTTCCTACTCCTGCAACCCTAAGAATTCATCCTGGTATAACTCTTCGAGCCCCATTTCAACCCCTGGCCTTTGAATATACCATTAAGATTGTAAAAGGAACAGAAATGCTTAGTTTCAAAACTTGTTTCCTTACCACAGTTAAGTTCAAACAAATTAACGACTTCAAAGCTCTATTGAGTTCTCAAGTTTACTGTTTAATGAGACAAAAGTATACTGATCTTAGGTGTACAGATTTGTTTACAGCCTTTATTAAAAACACTAAAAATTTCAAAAATTAAACATATCATGGCATTTATATTTTAAACTACATTGTTTATATAGCGTATACATCTAGTTTAATATATCATTATAATACCATGTTCAGTTTTGAGATAAGGTAACCAACGGGGTTTTCACAGATTCAAAGCTTAAGTCAACTACAAACAGAATAGCAGGAAAAGCCATAGCTTTTCTTTTTTTCCTTTTCTTCCTTCCTTTCTTTGCTTTTAGACGCTGCAGCAAAGCGCAAGCCCTCCTCAAAAGAAGAGGGAATCCTTTCAGTCCCATCTCTCCATTTCAGATTGCCAAGAACAGTACAGGGGACAGTTTCTAGGGTGCAGACAGAGAAACCTTCCAAAATCAGCTGCTAAATTTGTAAGTGTAAGGACACTCTTCTGAGACTATTTCAGTCACCAGTAACCATGCTGGAATGGCACTAGAGATTCCTGAGGTAAAAGCTCTGTTATCCATCACCAGCAAGTGAGCTGCTCTGAACTCTCAAAGGAATCCATTGTAATGTTTTTCCTACATTTACAGCACTACAAGAACAGAGTAAGGAATGCAGTCTATTAAGCATTCTTTAATGTCTTGATATGTTTTCATTATGAATTTCAAAATTCATTTGAAACACTGAAGTGTACATTTCTTAAAACAGAACATCTGTAATGTAATCTCAGTCAAACATGACAAAGAAAATTCAGTACCTGTGCCCAAAACAGAAGTGCAAACAGACATTTCTGCCTTCAAGAAGACCAAAACCAACACGCTTGCTCATCAAAACCAGTTCCTGATTTTTACAGCTTTCTCCTCTAGTCCTGTGGTTTCACTGGGTTCATTAAACCATATCACTCAATAACATTAAGTACGTAACGATACTGCAGAAAGGAACACCACCACTTCTGTGGTCGGAAATCTAGCCACAGCCCCTTCCTGCTAATGCACAATTGAAGGCAATAGCTAACAGTACTTGCATCCAGGATCTCCACTTGCACCAATCCATGCTTGCCTACGTTGATTTAGGACCATGCTACCATAGAAAGGGATTCATTTCTCTTTCCCCCCTCATTTTGGCTCTAAGAATGAGTTTAACTTGAAGACCACATTGGCACTATCATTCCCCAAGCTAAGAAACAAGACTAGCCTGTTCAGTCAGACCTGACCCAGCTCCCCACGGGGCTGTGTAATTATCATAACAGAAGAAAAGAAACACAGGGGTTTTGACAAGACAGGACCCACCCCTTAGGCAACAGTGTGATATTCAGCTGTTCTAGGCAAATCATGAAAGCACACCCTATGGATATTCCTGCACCTTAGGGAAGAGGCTGCAAGAACAATAACAGTCTCCTCAATTTTTCCAAGTCAGTGAAAATTGTTAATTTTTAATGATTTCTATCAATGTCTTGTCATATATATATATTTAATATAAATATTTTTAGAGAAAATCCTGTAGCTCCTATCACTTCAGTATGATATGTCTGGGAGAAAAAAAAAAAATAATCATTTGTTTGTTTTTGTTGCAGTGCTACTAAGTTTATCTAGAAGCAGTACAAGCACAGCCAGGACCATCCCCAGCCAGCTTACTGCCAAAGAAAGAATACACATTAGTTAGCTATATCTTCCCACTGAGTTTAGCCACTCTGGACACTTTAAGAAGCCTCTTTAAAAACTCAGACATTTCACCTTGCTTACCCCTGTAAGAAGGGTTCCAATTTCTCCTTTAATATCAAAAACCTGCCGTGTTACCACCTTCTTTTTGTTGTGCATACAGCAGCTGCACACTAAGCAGAATTTCATTCCACAATCTTCATTTGACTTTTAAGGACTACAGCTGAGTGGCTCCCAGAAATTCTGGAGGAACATCCATCCAGGCAATCCGAAGGGCTACTGTCAGGAACTGTGACAAAGCAGTGAAGCTCACACCCACCTCAGAGGCACTGGGGAACACGAACTGAATGTTTGCTCTCCTATCAGCCTGGCACACTCTCAAGGGAAGCTGTGGAAGTTTGCTGTTCAAGGCATTTAAAATAAGACCTCTTAAAGAAATAACAGGAGAAATAAACCATAGCTGTCTCGATTATGCTTCCTATAATTTTGCAAGAAAATTAGACAAATATCTACAGCTTTACTTTGTGCAAGGGCAAAAAACTTGTGAGACATAAAACATCCCGCAGTGAGATGTTTAAGGGCTTACACACAGAACGTTTGAGTTTCAATGTTGTCTGCACTATCCATCAATACTTTTAGAGCTCAAATAGCTTGGGTGCCTGGCAATATGTGAGTTCAGAAGTCAGCACAAATACCTGAGTGTCCCAAGTCACTCTCCCTTCAAGCCCTCACTGACAGCTACAGGGCACGACAGAAGACAACCTTTTTGCTCCTGTTTCTTTGGGCATATCAATTCAGGGAATACACAGTATCCATACCAACTGATGGACATGATTTCATGCAAGGTTTTCAGAAGAAGAAGAGGTAAGCACAAGAAAAACCAGCAGGCACATGAAGGAGACTACCTTCACAGTTCTCCTATGGTGTCACACCTTATGTTGGGTGAAGAGTTCCTGAAGGAATTGCTTTATCTGGGTTACAAGCAGTTACTAGTTTCCTGACTATGATGCTTTATTGCAAGAGCCTGTGTCACCACTCTCTATGACGGGAAGATGAATGTCTACTAGCTACTAAAATAACAGCTTTCTAAACTTAAAAAGGAAAAACGACAACAAAAACTGCATCCTGCCAGACAAAATAAATTAGAGGTATACACCTACCATATATTCAGAAGTCAGAAGACACCCAAATCAAAGCTGTGCCATACCACCCATTACGATCTGATGTAATTGCGTTAGCACACCAAACAGCTCTACCTCTGCCAACACTCTCATCCCTCAAAACCAGGAACCACAATACAGTATAATCATCACAGCAAACAATTATTGTTCTCATGCAATTACCACAAGTTTACCAGTCATGGGTTTTTTTATTTGAAGTCTTCTGTGGGCAGCCAAAAGCATGCCAAAACTGGATGTGAAAACATCTGTCCTATCCATAGCTACAGCTAAATCCCAGGAGCTGCTGAGCATTAACACATCTCACCTTAACCTGGAGACGTGGCCACAGCCAGTACTCAAATATAATCAACGACTTCTGCATGCAGTTTTGTTTTCCCCACATCCATGTCAGTTTTTCAACATCCATGCTTTTACTCTATGTGGCACAGGTTTCTGAACAGTCTTTCAACACTTACTGGACATTCACGCCCCACTTTGAAGTCTCCTAGGAGTTTCCCTAAGCATCAGCCAGGCAAAATCCACACATTCCTATTGGGAATGCACTTGCTCTATGCAGAGGATTAATTTGTCTGTAACAAATAAAGCTAGCTTGATTTAATGAGAATGGTGTAAGGAAACGGTTATTGTAGCTATTAAGGCTTTCAGTGTAATCATTTGTATTCAATATTAATTACATAGTATACATTGAAGCACTCGACTCTACCAGTTAACTCTAGATGTCCTGCCTCATCTTTTCGACAGAAGAGATTTCAGGAATTAAAAATAGCCACAGCTAAAAACCCATTTCTACTCACACTTCCAAAGCATAACAAGAATCATGAAGCAGATTTCATCAAAACTTATAGTTTTGTTTCCAAAAATGTACAGATCTACTTGAGACAAAAACACGTCCCATTAAGTATTTTTTCCTTTTCTTGTTCTCAGTCTATAGTGACTTAGCTCTAAGACTTGCACACAATTTTTGAATGAAGAGTAAGCCTGAAGCACTTCTTCAGCTTTCATATCAACACTTAGGAAAAACAGGTACAGATCCAGCAGGGTGGAAGCATTCACGGCATCTTGCCACAGTGAGTTTTGAACAACACTCAGTTCTAATTAAGAAAACTTCCAGAGGATCGGGCTTAAAGCTCTGGCTCATGGTCCATTTCAAACATGACCATCTGATCCTCTTGAGAATTCAAAGCAAGGCAGCAGAAACTTACATACCTGATTCACAGTGGAGAACTTCTCTGAACAGAAGAGGCTTTTTGAGCTGATATGGCCCTGAAAGGTCAAACCCCTTTTTTCCATAGATTATTTTCACACAGTTTTAAAACACATCTGATGTACCACCTTCAGCCAGCGAGTTGCTCAAAGAGCAGTAATTCAGAGCATGCCTGCTCTCCTGAAGTATGTTTTGCTCAGGAAAATGTAAACCATCTGTGTTATTCTGTGTTATTCATGAGGTGAAGTTGTACCACAAAACAGCTAAAGATAGTACAATGATTATATGTTTGCAAGGAAGTAGCAAATTAAGCCTTCCCTAAGCAGGCTGAAAGCAACTACTGCTTGAACAACTGCAATTTCTACAACAGTCTTTCATATTTACTTCCAAAGCCAAAATACACGGTCCTCCAGATCCTTTGAAGAGTTATGAGTCAGCTACAAACCCAGGTTAGACTCTGTTTTCTTCAAATCAGCAGGGATTTGTGTGCAGCATAATTGAATCCAAGTAGCAGGGTTAACAAGTGCACCCAAGATCCAGAAAGGAGAAGTTTTAGAGAAACAGGAAGACTAATTCAGCTGGAAACAAGCCTGCTGCCAAGAAAGCACATTCTGTCCTCACTATAAAAATCTATTTACTCATCTTCAAAGCAGCAAGATGAGGGCATACTCACAAGAAGCGCTGGACAAGATAAAGCAACAACTACATTCAATTAGTGTCTTACAATTAGCGTTCAGCCACAAATGTCTACACACAGCCCCAGTCCCTGTTTAAACCCCACTTTTAGCCAGCTTGCCATCAATTTGAAGGAGAGCCACTGCAGCCTCCACAAAGCCTTTGTTACAGGGAGCTCTATTTGATTGCAACACAAAATTTGCGTGTTCCCTTGCACACCAGAATCCTCCTCAGCTGATGTTGCTGTCACTTACGTGGTACAATATAACAAGCTGCTCCAGCATTTTTGCTCCCTTACTTCATTATTTCTCCAGAATGAGAGCGCACATCCTGCACTCCAGGGAAATTGATGCATTTGAATTATGCACACTTACATCACCATCTACCAATCAAAACAGGACAGAGTTCAGTTCATCTATTGTACCACGCACCCTTTGGCAGATAATGACAGAGGTGCAGGTGTAAAGCAGAAATCTACCACTTGTGATTTTAAAGGGCAAGGGCAGATCAAAAGAAACAGCATACAAGTGTAATACAAGTGAGCTAATGGACGCTTAGCTGAAGTTCCTAGAGCACATATACAGTTCAGCAAAAAGTGAATGCTATCATTTATTTTCTCGTCCCATCTCAAACACACATGGATGAGGTCAGACAGAACCCTGGTGATGTGGCAGTTGTTCTCTCCCTTGAGTAGATGATTTCATGCCAGGAGTGTATATCTCAGAGTATACACTGATCTCAGTCAAAGAAAATATTCCAAACCATTGTGAGCTTAAAAAAAGGATTTCTGACCACAATGTGGCAAGACTGGGGTGGAAAGGGAGAGGAAGAAAAACAATGTTGTTTTAAGATCTATTCCAAGTTCACGTCTCCATTTTAGCATTATTCTCACTAAGAAACTTCAGGGCCAGTTACTTTCAGTTGTTTTTATCCCTAAGGAATAACTAGATTTGTATGAATGGAGCTGACTAGCTGGGTTTAGAACATACACGTGGGGGTAAGCAGGGAAGGGATGAAAGGGGTGGAGGAGGCAGTCTACAAAAAGAAAATTACAGTGCAAACACTGTGTGGTGCAGCATTTGTATTCTCCTCAACTGCTCAAGCAAATTGATGAATTCAATCTGTAACACTGAAAACAGAGGTGGAGAGAAGCATGGCACCACCGCATCCTTTGCTCCACAGCAGGCAGACGGGCAATGACATTGCATGCAAAGTTCAAAGGAGGGCAACAGAGGAAGTCTGTTTCTTCCCAGGAGTTAAATACAGTGAAGGAAAGTCAGCCTCAATTTCACCGCAACAAAACAGCACTTCAATGAATAGTATACACAAGAAAGAGCTAAGTGGGACTCCAAAAAACTGGAACCCAAAAAAGGGGTATGTTGGTACACCAAGAAAAGCTGTCTGGAAGTCAAAAGGAATTCAAGGACTGCCCATAATGACCACGAAAGCACAACTCTAATGGTGCCTTGCTTACCCAGCAACATTATTATTACGGGTTTCTATTTTTATCTGGACAGTAAAATGTAGATGAATATAGTTCCAAGCTTCTCACTGCTTTCCTGACTAGTTTGTTTTATTTGAAGTTCAGGAAGGAATGCATAAACACCCCATTTATCAGCTGTACAAGTATGACTGCTCAATGCCTGCTACTCCCTGTGTGCCTACCTCGTTTCTTTGGATTATCACTGACACCTGCTTAATTCTTTGACTCCAAGGTTATTTGCAAGTACCATTTATGGTAGTTTTGCAGAAAGTCATGCCCTGAGAGCCTGACAGATTGCCAGCTCACTTCATTAAAAAACCTCCCGTGGTAACAGCTTTCTTCCACTGCTGACCACGGCTGTGTTTGAACTGGTGACCCTAAGCTGAAGCACTCCACATGTCAACAGCCAGCTGTGCCAAGGCAGCCTGTAACCTGTGAAGAGGGGGAACTCTTAAACACAGAGCCTTCTCGAACCGTGGCAGCTGTTATTCCCCCAGAAAAACAAAAGAGCTAGTAAATACATTTTTACAATCATCTTTAGACATTTAAAAGACACCAAACTTTGGTCTTCAAATAGCTTGTTAGGTGAGTAAGGAACAATAGGAGGTGGGGGGACGGGGGAGATTAATCCAGTGCCAGCCAGCACAATTCCAGCTCTTTCGGTTGGGTAAATGCAGGGACAGACCAGGATACCTCTTCTAGGATACCTCTTCTTGCCATCATACTGCAGATCACCTGCCAAACAGTCACAGAAAAAGAACCAAAAAGCCCATGAACAGACCACTCACAGCTCTGGTTACCACCCAGAAACACAAAGGAACCAGCAACAGAACAGCAGACAGGCTCCACCCTGTCTACAGCAGTGTAGCCTGCCAACAAGTGATTTATCAAGGCTCTGCAGCCTTGTGAACTGGAAAGCATTCTTCTTCAGGCTCCTGCCAGCTGTCTCAGCTCAGGTTAATACCGAAACCCCAGTGACAAAGCCTGTGACAAGCTTCACTACGCTGAAAACATGATTAAAAGGTGCCACTCAGACATACCATCTCAATACTCCTGTTATAGGTCCAGGGAAGCAGAACATTAGATTGCTGGCAGTAACTACTTTCATTAGCTTTTTTCTTTTTTTCTTCACAGAAGCACCTTTGTGACTTCTCTTTCACCATTTTTGAGCACAGAGATGCACAGCTGCCTCACCATCTTCTGAAGGTAGGGAGCAACACTAAGGACAACTCAAATAGACGTGAATGCAAAGGGTTCTGCCTGTAGAGCACCAAGAGCACCCAAGCATCAAGCAGTTTGTGCGCTCTGCTGCTCCCCAGGCTGAGCTTTTTGCCTGGTCACACACACACTGAGCTCTATAAACGCACATGACAAAGGCAGTCCCAACCCTGAGTGCACTGGACACAGCAGGCCTTGCACCCAGGATAGCAGTCCCTGAGGTCACCCCACCGTACGAAAGCCCTCTCTGTTAGTGAACCTGAGGTGCCCTGAGGTGCTAAGCCTGGAGTGTTACAAAAGGATTAGAGCTGCACTTGGCTTCCTCATTCTTTTGTACTACAGCTAGTGAGATGAATCACACTGCAGGAGCACCTGCTGGACTGCTCTGGGAGGCCTCTCCCAGCAGTGCTCTCACACATGCAGTTCCTCTCTCCAAGCTGTGCTGCAAACCTTAAATTTGCACTCTCCAGAGTTGATGTGTTACTAACCTTGGCAGAATGCAACAAAATGAGGTCAATGAACAAGCCTTTCAAGTCCCATTTCAGAAGCTGTTTAGACACTGAAAATGAAACTGATCAGGCTACAGAAAAAAGCAAGCAGAAATGGCTTGGTCCTGAAAAGATTCTGAAGGGAGAAGGAAAATACTCATCGTATAAAGAGTTCTGGTTCACTACTGCTGCCTCAGAGCCCAAAACATTACCATCACAGGAGTATGTCTTAATTTGCAGCACCACACCTGCCCTTCTGAGCAAGTCTTGACCAAGAGATAAGGTGGCCTACAGCATCAGGGAAGGAGCTGCATGAATACTTTGTTTTTTAGAAAACAATCTTTGTGTTGAAATATACAACAAACTTTACCAAAGGTGATATTTTCAAGTGTTCAACATCCAGCCAAAGTTTTTTTGTTTATAAACTATGATGTGAATCACAATTAAAAACAACCCCCTGCTGAAAACAAGCAAAATAATATCCTTGAAATCTCACACAAGCAGTGAGCATCCTTAGACTAAGTGAAGGTTATGAGAAGAGCAATGTCATTTGCAAATAAGCTCTTTGGAGCAGTAAACATCTGAATTTGAGTCTACTGCCATTCAAAAACTACCTAGTTGGCACTTAACAAGAAAGCTTTACACCATCTGTTTAATCAAAGGCATGTTTTACACATAAGAAGGTGCTGGTTTCCAGAAACAAAATGCATCTGCTACAGCTGCAACAGACACAGGCGCTGAACAAGGCTCCAGAATAAAAAGAACAACAGAAGAAAAAGCCTCCCTTCCTGCACTGGGCACATTTGCGGCATTCAGAAGAAAGGAAAAGGACACACTAAGGAAGTGAGAGGGAACGGAAGGAAGGATGGCTCCTTTCAAGGACAGATGCAACCACAATTTGAATTCATGCAACGCAACCATACAGATCAGGTGAGCTCACGGTGTGTGTGCTGATATATAAATACACACACACACCTCCTGCTCACCACAGACCAGTGTGGCAGGAGGACCGGGGGTTTAGAGGGTAAACCCACAGGCTGTCAGGCTGCCAGGTGGCCAGCAGCCTTCTTCCCGCTGGTATCAGCACAGGTTTGGAGCAGTCAGTATGTTGAATCATCAGCTCCAGATACATAATTCAACAGGTAAGACTCGCGTGTAAGGACAACTACTAGCCCTGTTGTGTTACGGGCAATTTGGGATTCAAAGGGTAAACATTCCTCTCCATCTGCCCAATTAAATTTCAGCAGAAGAGTTTTAAAAAAAGAACTGGTCTGCACACCCCACATTTTTACATCAGCAAGGAAGAACAGGTTAGCACACCCAGGTCAGAGCCTCATGGCAATGTCCTGTCAAAACCCTCCCTGTGAAGCTCATGTTTCTGAGCTTGTTCTGTCAAAAGCTACTCCATGTAACTATCTTCATTTCATTGAAACATTTCCTTGGGGAGTGGTTGGAGAAGCCATCAATATCTTAAGTACTTGGGGAGGCAGATTTCCCCCTTCCCTACGCTCACCCAAACTGCAGCCTACAAAGCACATAAACCTTGGCTACTTTTTTTTTTTTTTTGATTACTGTTTCTAGCTCTACTATTGAGATTGTTCCTCACACACACTCCTTACCCTGGCTACTTGGAGGGCTGAATAATGAACACAGCAGCAGTCCCAAGGCTCAAAATTTTGCAAGACAACAGTTAATGCTTTAGTCATAAACTTCATCTCTCATACAGCTTTTATGCAAGTTAAAACAAAGCGTTCTTTTAAATAATTGTTTATTTAAGAACAAAACAAAATATTTGATGGTGTGCCTTAAGAAAGGCATAGTATTGGCAAGAAGCTTGCAGCCATTACTCATCTGCGATGAACCTAGCTGCTTCCACAATGTGACACATTGCCATAGCTGCCAACTCAGACTCAAGCTATCACTAATTATTTTGTGCATATAAAGAAAAGTTACTTATTCCTTTGTGTCCATCATCCAGCTAACTGATCTAGCCCAGGGTACTGTACCTGCCTCACATAGAATTAAACCAGTGTTAGAGCAGAAGTTGCCATCTGGGCACTGTTAAACTCATAGAGGGAGAAACTACCTTGAAGGGCAGCAGCTCTACCACACGATTAAGAAGCTTAAGACTTTCCCTCTGTCAGGAGTATTTCTATGCAAGGCTCAGTGTTTCTTCAATAAGGTGCCTCCATGCAGGGACAGACAAGCTTGAGCTTAATTATTTCAGAGTTAGAACTGAACAGCTTAGTCTTGCATATACTTTCAAACCTCCCAAAGATTAACTAATTTGAGCTTGTTTTCCTCTACTTCTGAACAGCCTGAAACTGTGACTACAGCAGGACAAATTTCTGACCCACCTTAGAGTTTCACAGGGTTAAGCCATTAAGCTAGAAAAGAATTGCACTTTACCATCAACCTCTTCCACAAGAGAGCTGACACAACACTGCATACCAGCAGTGGCTACCAAGCTCCACAAGTCAGAATGAATACTGACAAATGTTATACTGTAAGGAAATGGCATTACTCCACTTTATTTTAATCCACTCCATTTTGTTTTAATCCACTAAAGTCAACATTTTTACATATAAATTTGAGCTCACTACTGTTTGGCCAAAGAAATCCAGGGGCAACCAGCAAAATGAAGCCTCTGGCTTCATTTTAAATATCGTTAAGAGATATATTTACCTTTATTTATTCAAACTAAGTCAAGGATCTGAACAAGGATTTTGCTTGTCTAATGGCATTGAATGCCAAACATATACCTCCCTGAACTAAGAAGGGAAGGAAAAGCCAGATCTACAGCCACTCTGTCACTCAAAGTCAAACTGGAAGGGAACAGAGCCAGCCATCAGCTGACCTGCACGGGTTCTTCTAGAAGATGAGGTCCACTCATGCTGTGCACCTGGCCTTTCTTTTTTGGTGATGCTCTCAAAAAGCTTCTCTGGAGAGCATAGCAAACCTCCCCAGTTCTTCCTGATTCAGTGCAACTCTTAAACACGTCTCACTATCAGGAAGTACTGCAGGTACTTGGAAACCACTCAATAAATATTCTGCAAACCTGTTCTTCTCCCACACAACATTTACACTGTGCCCTGAACTTGGGAGAGACTTTCTAGTAGCATTGCTCAATCTGGAAGGAAGGCTTTACAGGAAGTACTAAACAGTTTGGACTGGAGGTGCTTTTAAGAGGTTACTTCACCTCTTAAAGAGGTAGAAACAACAGTGATAATACCTTAATGGGAAGGACAAAGCCCTGGCTTATCTTAACAGCTCCAGTGAAAGGATGTGGAACAGTACTGTCTTTTCCATATATCTATTTACACTAAGATGAGGGGAGGTGGAAGAGGCAGTGACTCAATCTCTTCTTGTATTTAAACACAAGCCATGAAAGGCTATCTTCCTTGAGGTTCACAAAGCAACCAATTCCAAAGTCTAAAGGACTGTTAGCTAAAGACTCATTCAGAGGAGGGATGTGACCAGAAGTTACTTAAGCAATGAGCAGATGAGGCATTTGCAAACTTGCTTCATTATGTATTGGGTAGCTTAGGTAATTTGATATCAAGAACTTAGAGAATTAACAGCTAGCCACGATAAAGAGGTAACCGCAACTTCCTTCTTATAAACCTCCATCAAGAATTTTGTAAACCTTGAATTAAGGGATTCTTCTTACATAAAGTGATACTTTTTTCTAATAGCTTGGGAATGGGACTCTACTAATATTTCTTTGAGACGCAGCAACCGCTTCTCCTACTCACCTGATAAACCTATTTGTGAAGTCTGAACTATTCCACAGAGACCATTCTCAGAATGGTCAGTAGGTTTATTGTGCAAGTAAGTGAGCAGGCCTGACTGAAGTGCAAAACTCTAAGTTTGTTGTCATAACTCTTGGGAAGGTTTGTCCTTCAGAAAGGAACTTCACTGCACAATCATCTCAGTCTGTCCCAAGTCATTTTTCCTTTGATAAGTTAATGATTTATTCCATCTAACAAGAAGGCTCATCAACAAACTACTTTCTTTCACACAAGATGAGGGCTCAAGCAAACAAAATCTTCTAAGCCTCTGACTTGTGAGAGAACACAATCCTAACATTCAAAGGGGGACCGCTAGCACCAATGCTGGAAAAATTAAGGGGCAAAGAACATCAGCATAGACTCTCAGAGCTAGGACTTAAAAGCAAGGGCTTAAAACTCTACCTTCTACCCAAAAACAGCCCTGGAAGCCCTGTCACTGGGATGTGATTCAGGACCTTTGAAGTCAGCGTGCCAAGCAGGGCTACAGCCACCTCAGCTCACGCAGACTAGCATGGAGCTGCCCTCCTCCCTTCCTCACCCTCTCCTCGGTAAGCTTTCCTGTCTCTGAACTGCAGAGAGGATGCAACTGCCAGTTCACTGGCAGCAATTTGCTGGATACTATTCCAACAACAAAGTAAATACTGTAGAGACAATCACTGTAAAACAGGTTATCCAACTCTGCAGAAAGTTCCTCATATTTTTGTACTATCAGAACCACACCAGGAAGCCCAGAGACCTCTCTATCTAGGCAGATTTATTTATTTCCACTAGGTATTATCAGCAACATAATTTTATTAAGTGCACCTTACAAAGTGATGTCCTCCCCCAGCATGCTGGAGAACACCAGAATGTATTACAAGAGGGCAGAGAAAACAGTTCCTGATCTTCTGCAGAAGATTATTCAAGAAGCTACTGCGTTACAAGGAAGTTTCTCCTCAGCAGCTCAGAGCATGATATCCAATGCATTGGGGAAAACAAGACAGGAGCCAGCTTGCACAGGTGGTCTTTCCTGCAACGTGCAGCCTAGCAAACTGGACAGGAAGTTTGCTCATGGACTCACTCACAAACTCAACTCTTCCCCTCCTCTCTTTCCATTACCTGAGAACTACCATGCCATGCTAGACTTTCCATGTTTGACAAAAGGCACTTAACTCAGCCCCCAGCAGTATCCTGCTGAAGCAAGTAGGGCTTCCAAAGTCCAAATGGACTTAAAGTAGATTAAATTATTGAATACACAAAAATCTTTGAGAGGCCACCAGGCTCACTTGATGTAAAGAGAAGGCTATGAAAACACTCCTAGAACTAAGTATTCATTCCAGCGCACAGCTTCTTTCCCTAGAAATAGAGACATTTCTCAATTTAAAGCTACTTTCTAATTCCACTAATCTGTCCAGTGTCCCAGGTTTCCAAGAATGGAAGCTTACTAAGCTGGCATTTTAGAAGAGCCTAAAATTTCCACACACAAGTTCCATCAATTCTCACCAGTTGGATCCTGTTTGTTCTCCTTAGGCTCTGTAGGAAGTCCTGCAGGAAGCGTCCTGCTGTGAAAAGGAAGCTGCTGCTGCTGGGACTGCATCCAGTTCCAAGAAGGCTCCCTCTGCAATGCTGGAAATGCACCTAGAGGGAGTGTTGTAGAATATCACATCCTCACTAGTTAGGATCTCTACACAAACTGATTCCAGGCACACACACAGTTATTTTTACTGTGAGGGAGGCTTCTGACAAAATCATAATCAAAGACATTTGTCACAAATTCCAGTCCAAAGAACGCTCACAGCAAGTTTTCCCTTTGTGCACAGCCAGCCCAGACGTTCTCCCTAGCAGCACAAATTCACAGCAAAATGGTGCCCCACCCGAGAGAAGAACACACGTGCACAACACGTTCTGCACAAACTGAGCTCTCCCCAGCCAGTCTGTAGCACTTTGACATCCAGACATAGGTCTGGCTTTTCAAGAGCCGCTATCTGTCCTCTAACAAAGTCCAGGGCAAGCCAACAGCAGCTGGCGATAGAGCCAAGCCCTCTCCTAAAAGCATCAACCCTACAGTTATCTTCCTTGCGCAGGGTGCTTTGTGCTCCAAACATGGTTTTTTCCTACCACGAGGAGGAAAGGGCAAAGAGAACAAGCAGCAAAGCAGCTGTTTTGGTTTATGGGCTGAGCCCTAGGAAAGCAGACAGCCCTAGCATGTAAGATAACACTATAAACGTCAGGTGCTCCTTAGGAACAGCGTGGGAAAACATTTGTTACCTGCACAATCAGCAAGACGCTACATTTCTGCACCTCACTACTGACAAAGAAAGGGGGCTGCACTCTCCATTTAGGGGAACAGCTAAAAAGAATTGGGCACACAACTACATTCAAAATGATGTTTTCAATGTATGCTTGAGACTTACCTGATTTGTAACAAAGCTTGTTTACAAGTTTTATTTAGACAGAATTTAAATCACATTACCGCCAAAAGTAAATACATACATATTATTAAGAATAGAATACGGCTTCTATGTTCTATGTCAACAGGCCTGTCTTCAGTTAGGGGGTACAGTACCCTTAGAAAGCCAAACATAGCTGATCCTTGCCTCTGCTTCCAATTCACAGAAGGTGATGCAAACAGGCCCCAAACCTGTTGTTATCGCGGATCTCTCCCCAGCTGCAAAGCCTGAACTTCACAGCAGAAGAGAACAATTTTTCTACAAACCGAACTGCAGCACTAACATACAACACAGAGCTTCAGAGAAACTCTTAGAGCTGGCGTGCGTGCCATAGTACCTACTAAATTCAGCATTCACTTGTTCTGGTGATGTTTATAAATGTCTTTTCACTCCAGGAGAAAACCAGCTATGCAAAAGAGAAGAATATGACAGATCAGCAAGCTGACAAATTTCAAAGATCTCACTTGCTCTGTTAGCATAGCGTACACTCCACTTGAAGCCTGTAAGCAGTAGAACCTTTTCAAAGAAACAAGATATTCATGAAAATTGCATTTCTACAGCGTGCATTTCTCCACTGCATAGTCATAACACAAGTGGTAAGCATAATAAGCCTGGAGAAGGGCAGAGCAATGAAAGTTCAAACGGCAGCTGCTGCTGCACATACACAAACGTGGGAAAACAACAGTAAGTCATAGATAGTAATGCATGCTGCAAGCACTGGGGAGCGCTGCTCCAGGCTCCTGGGCAACAGTAGGAAATGGAAGGACCTTGCCTTTTTCAGCCAGAACACACAAATTAGGAAAACAGCATGAAGACTAAGCATTTTCCAAGTAGCCTCTCTCTTTCACAGAAAGGTAAAAGAAACTTCAGCTGTGTATGAGATAACCTCCTGTGCCAAAGCTGTTTCACTAAATACTAACAAAACGTAACATTGGTGGGGTTCTTCGCTGTTTTCACATTAGAATCAGTCTGTGTCTGAAAGAGTTCGTACTGCCTCGAGACTGAAGCCCCAGGGAACAAGGTGAATCAAGTTTTTGTCTGAAATGCTGTGAGCTCTCTGCAGCCCTCTCCTCTCAGAGCCCAGGTCTGCAGTTTTACTTCCCCCACACCATGGAACTGGCACTTACAGGAAAATCACTTGCTCCCTGGTGAGCATTTCCCCCAAGGGAAGCTGTCCAGTAATTAACAAATGGTTACGGTGGGGCTTTTCCTTCCCATTAACTAACCATAGGCTCTCTTTGTATTTTAGCCTGCCACTTCTCAGGGGCCAGAGCCCTGAATTCCTGGTCATCTAACTTTTTCTAAAGCGTGTAGAAAAGTCACAGCCTGCTCTGGATACCAGAAAGAGACAAGAAGCACAAAGCTGACATCTGTCTAGGGTCCCAAAATAGCTTCAGAGCATCATCTGAATCCAGGTCTTTGAGGAAGGCCACTTACAGAGACAGCTACTGGTGCAGTGTAACAAGATTGGTCCTCAAAAGGAGCAGGGAAGTTATCTTTTGCCACAGATTCCTGTTGCAGTGCTGCCTGGACTTAGAGACTTTTTGTAGAACACTCCCATGCCAGAAAGTCCAAGGGGCTGACAGCCAGGGAACAATGCCCCACCAAACAGCAAGACAATAGATTCTTGCCACTACTACATCAGAGCAGGGCAGAACTGGGAAAGGTCCCTCTCACTTGCCTTTAATTGGAGATCTTGAGTGCACGTAGAGGCTGAAGACATAGCTCAATCCCAAAACTAATACCTCATATGTCTCCAGTCAAGACACAAAGTCCCAGCTGGGGTTTCTGGCTTCTTTTCTACCTACTGGGGAAGGAAGGGACTTCAGTCTCCAGGGGGAGAAGCTGCAACAAAGTTTACAGCAGCAAGGCCACACAATTTTCAGGTTTTTGGTTTTTAATACTGCTGCTTACCAACAAAGCAGTCCAAATTGTGCCTTCACATCTGGCAAGTCAACCACTAAAAAAGCCTTACACAAAATCTGTTTGTGAAATGTGTCTCAGATGAGACAAAGAATAAGCCAGGTCAGCAAAAGGAGAAAGTTGTTTACTCATTTCAGTGTCTCAAGAACTCAGGATCAAGTCTAGAGAAATAAATAACACAACAAAAAAACCACACACACACTACACCATACACACTTCCTCCAGCTGACAAACTGCACGTAAGTGAGATAAGAAAACACAGTCATCAGTCTATGGGGTTGTTTGAGTTCTTATTACGCCTCGTCACCAATGTCAATACTGGCCTAGGAATGATTCACTCTCTCTCTACAGAACCAGAAGTCAGCGCTTCTAATTACATAGAAGAATGTACCCCTCTCAGTCAGAAGTGTCAAAAACAGTAATAAAAATTGGGAGTCTTCCAGAAGTATGATAAAAATAAGAGGCAAGTCACATTCACTAAAGTTAATAAGCTGGCATTAGAAGGCAGAAGCCACGTAAAGATTTCTGCCTACTTCTCCTCCTGAAGGCAGTAGTACCAATTTCATCTTTCCCTGTTACTCCCACATTTCATCCCTACTGATGTGCAGCAAGAGCTCTGTGACTTTCCATTTGCCAGTCCCGGCAAATCCAGCTGCCTTTTCTCTATGGCTGACCTGAAGCACACACAGAAAGGTCTCTGAGATGCTACCTAACAGCTCGTGGAAGTCATCTCCATAACTTAATTTGCAAAGCAAATAACTCAGCGTGACCAGAAAAAAAGACATACAGGATCAAACAGGGAAGAAGTCACTTCCATTGTACTGGGTGATATTAAAAACAAGTTTACCCTAGGGCATAGCGATTTCAAGAGAAGAAATCCATCCACTGGGAAGCATCACAGCGGGGTGCAGCACACTGTCTTACTCCAGAAGCAAATCCTGCAATAGCAACAGGATCATGCACTGCCTTGGAAAATGGGTGAGCATGCATATATTGATCCTCAACTATCAATTCCAATTCAGTTCAAGCTTGGAATCACTATCATTTGACTGCCTATTCATTTACTCATTTCCACTGTATGAAAATGGCTCATGCACTGATTTTCCCTGCCTCCAGGTTCCCCCCCATCTGTTGTTATTATACGCCTTAAGAAACCAGTAGGTACGAGTGCTGGCAAAACTAGTATTGTACAAGGACTGCTATATTTCATATTTCAGCACATCTTCCAGCTTCAGCTGAGACTGGCAAATGCATATGGAGTTCACAGACTGAATATGCATATAGTTAGCATGTTTTTGAAAGACATGAGCTGGGAGGTTTGCAGAAATAGGACACCAGAGGGAAGAATCACAGTCAAGTCCATCTTTGTCGCTCAAGTTCAGCAAGTGTGACACTGACAAAGTCCATAAAAACAGAAACATAAATGCCTGTTCCTTGGTTTCCCAAAAGAACAGTTAAGGACACAAAAGTACAGAATGGCCTAACTGATGAATAACTCCAGGCTGGTCTGAGAAGCGGAAGGCTTCAGAGGTAGGGTTAGAAGTACAAACAATAGGAACTTTCAGGCAAAAGTGACAGAATACACACAGAAGAGGTTAAAAAAAAGATTCTGTTAACGTTAAAAGCAAAACAAGCTGTCTCCAGTATGCCAGTCCTAAGAAAAGGCCAAACACCTTTAAAGACACAAACACAAGAGCCAGTAAGAGAGCAGAACGCTGCATTCCCATTTCTCAAATTACCCACTCCGTGGTAAATTCATGGAGTTTACCTAACAGCCTGTGTTCCCGCTGTGAATCAGCAGCCTTTCAATATTTCCATCAGAATTATAGTTGTGCCAACAAGAAGTCTTCAGAATCAAATGCTGATGGTTGAACAAAAATTTTTTTAACAGAATAGAAGTGGTTCATAAAGACCATCAAGTACAATGGACATTTCAGAAATACTACAGGTGTCAAGAACAGGCCTCAATAATGCAGTAGACATAACAGCAAAGAAAACACACCATCAATTTCCAAAGCATTCTTGTGAAACTACTACGAATCACAAGTCTCAAAAAAAAAAAAAAAAAAAAA
>WBMW01001041.1:117213-131061 GCA_013396635.1 Penelope pileata | reverse complement strand
AAAAAAAAAAAAAAAAAGCTAAGGCATACAAGGCATACATCAACTTCACCAGTTACTCCAATCCTAAATCATGAAGTATACTAAAGATGGTTGTTGGGTTCACTCCAAAGCTATTCACTTTTCTTATTCACTTTTCCGTCTGTACCAGGTTGCCTGCTTGGGGATGTGGACAGTGCCACACAGCACTGGTTCCCATTCATAAAGTCATCAAAATCAGAAAGGGGAAAAGACTGCTTATTAAAGATTCTCAGCAAGTGGTACTTAATGCTTAAAAAAAACTAGGGTTCATGACTCTTTTCAGAGGGAAGAGAAGGTAGAAATTATTTTCCTTTGAATACTATTTTGCAAGTATGTGTTTGTACACACTCTGTGTGCCAAGTGGCACAGTTACAAGCTATCACAATTTTCCCAGGCCTACATCTATTCACACCCACGCTACCTTGCAAATTCATACCCATATGCATATGTAAAAACAGATGTAAGGATTCATTAGTATATGCATTAGTTGCTATTTCATACCCTCCAACATGTATATTCACAAGCAGTGGAAGGTTCCCTCCTAATGCACTGATCCCAGGAACAGGAAGAGATGCAGATTCTTACCCTAGCTGTGTCTAAGCTTGTGAAGGTCATCTACAATACAACCCTGCACTTCATTCATTTCCCTTCAAAAGCCGAGGGGACGCAAGCTTTTATCCCTCTTGTAAAATGGCTGGAACAGCTAGAGATGAAAGGACTCTAGCGCAGCGCTAGATCAATAGCATTCTCCCTGGTTTAAAAGGTAACACTACTTTCCCAGATAAGAACAGGCTACCGACCAAAATCCTGCAGTGCTGCAAATGCCTATCTATACTAGAGAGCAAAGTACAGGAGAACGACAGAAAAGCAACTATGAATATCCCCTGTGCGCTGCACCCTGGTTCACACGCATGTTCTGTGAAACAGGAAAGAGAGACAGATCCTTCCTTTCCAATTTTCTTTCAATTTCTCTTTTAGATTTTCTCTTTGTATATCTGAGAAACATTCAGACCCAGCACGGTTAGGACTCAGTTTCTCACCAGCACCCGGGTGGGTCACACTCCTCCCCCAGCAGCAGCAAGGCAGCTTCTTGGGGTTGCTTTGCAGAGAGGTACGAAACCCCATCCTTGGAAGCAGCTGCTCATCTTCAGGCAGCGAGACCTCGTTTGGTTCTCCGAGTGCAGTGAGAGTTTAAGTCAATTCCACCCCACCACTTCATAAACAAATGCTGACACATGGTGTCTCCTACTTTTTCTCTCCAAGATCAGCTGATGCAAGCAGAAGTGGCCAGGCTCACAAGTACACCCAAGAAGTTCACAGAGCTAGGAGGGGAAGCAGACATCTGCTAGCAGGGAGCTACGGTTCAGAGGCACCGCTCCATCCATCAGCCTCAGCCCTACAGAGGCAGAACGTGGCTGGAACAAAAGCCTCAAAACCAAAACCCTCGATCGGAAAAATAAGACGGTTCAAGAGAAATAGTGACTTTTTAATGGCTCTTCATCCAACCACTCGGCATATTTCTCTCCTGTACTAACTGCATCTGTTCTTCCATTCTTTCATGGAAACTGTAGCCTCTTCACAATTTCTTTCAAAAGTGCTCCTTTTCTCCACAGGTATCAAAAGTACATCCTCTCAAATACAATCAATACCATCAAGCAACAACTGCAACTTGTCACCCACCACAGTCCCCCCAAACCCAGCATCACTGGCAGCAGCCCCATCCCCACGCCACCTGACCATGAGTGCCATTACAACAGCTGTGGGACTGCACGTGAACCCGACCAGGTTCACTGCTTTTTCTTCCAGCCGGGCTGTTTTTAAACTGAGACCAGTTTTCTGATGAGACTTCTCGTGCATGCCCAGACAGCTGTGCTGTGTGACAACAAGAAGAGAAAAGGACACAGTCCCCCAGGATAAAAACCAAGCAGCCCGAGGCAGGAGCACTGCCCAAGACACTCCTAAAAAATACACCCTTCTAATTGTTCTCCTTTGGTATTTAGCTTTGATGATTGCTTCTATTGTTTCAGATGTGAAGAACCTGAGGGCCTCCAAGCCTGTCTATTTACCGAAAAGTAATGTGCTTCACTGAACAATGCAGCTATAGGAAAGCTGTATTTAAAGTCTGTTAAGAGAACAACAGACTGTTGTCTCGATTTAGTATCTTCAGATTTGCAACTTCACTACTAGAAATATTTAATCAAGGGAGGGGTACAAAATGAACTCTTACAGCAAGCACCGTGTTCCTTTCACCCCACTGGCTCTGCAGCAGCAGCTGAGCTGAGAGAAGTCCTGGTTTTAATAACACTGCCATACCAACGAGAGGAAAATCATTTTTAATAAGTGAAAAGCACAAGTAGAGCAAGAATGGAATTTTGTTTGTTTGTTTCTGGAGTTGCCTTTTTATTTAAGAAAACACAATGGAAAGAATAAAAATCTCAGAAGAATGAAGGAGGCAGCAATGCCCTGAAGGAAAGGCACACAGGGTCTCCCAGGAGCAGGATGGAGGTCTCTAAGCAGTGCAGCCTCCAAGCCCCCCTTCCTGCCCCCAACGCCTGCGTGGCCATTGGCAGGCTGTCCTCCTAATAGCTGCAATGAAATTGCTCCAGAACGCCTGCTACACATTTATTTCTTCCTGTTTGCGAGGCCTTAAGTCAATGTAATACCCACAGAAAGCTTTGGCACATCTCTCAGAAGCCTGGGGATGGGAACATTCACAGCACTGCATACAGAAGTGACAAGATGCAGCTATTACACTTTCACTGAAAAATCAAAATGGATCTCTAAAGAGATACAGAGCACTGAAACTGCTCCCATCCAAACAAAAGGCCTCCCAGAAAATATTTTCCTAAACACCAGTCACACCTACATTGTTTCACTAGAACAGACATTCAAGGTCAATCACCCCCTCAAAATCCTACTTCTTCCTCTAGCTGTTTCTGTGGATCCCCAGACACATAACCCTTTAAAGCTTTCTCTTTTCATAGCATCACGTCCAAGCACGAGCACAAAAACCTGCTGTATTTTGCAGACTCTATCATTAACCAATGCTTCGTCCCACATCCACCCAAATTCTCACTAACAGCAAGGCAATTTAACAGATTCCCCCTTGAATTTTGCAACGTCGCACACCGCATATCAGATGTTCACTCACCCGGGAGCTCACGGCCTCCCACCATGGGGGAAAAAGAGGTGGGAAACAGCTCCTAATTCCTCGGCGTCTGGCTGAACAGTTCTCTCCCTCCTGTGCGCTGCATTCTGTGTAAGCACTGCAGTGCTCAGAGCAAGCAGACTCCCAGGAGCAGCAGGAAAGCAGCTTGGCATCTCCGAAGCCGAACGGAGGTGTCCATCCCAGCTCAAGGGTGGTTCCTGCACAGGAAACCTATCATCTACAGCTCCTTGGCCAGAGGGAGGGTCACAGTGACAAGTGGCCACTGGAAGGCAATAACTAGAGCAAGAGAGAATAACAAAGCCAGAACTGTGTGTGTGTGTGCATGCATGTGTGTGTGTAGGAAGGGAAAAGAATAAGTGGAGCAAATAATGAGTGAAAGAATGGAGTAAGTATACAAAGAAAATTATTTACTGAACAGACTATTTGTGCTGCTGACCTCAGTTCATTCCTCTCCAAGTATTAACTCCTCACTGTCAGGGCTTTGCCTGAGAGAGAAGGAAGCTGATGCCCACCACCCACATCCCATCCCCACCCCGAGCTGTCACAACCAGACCCCGCGGGGGAGAACACACTCCAGCAACAGACTGCTGCTCAGTTTCAGTGCTCTAGTAAATTGACACAAACTAAAACATGCTTACCAAAGGTCTGGTCAGCCCATGTTTCCCCCCCCACACTACTCCTAAAGAAAAACTCTTCAGAACCCAGGGCTGAAGGGACTGGCTAGGGTTCAAATCACACCACTTGTAAGACCTTCACAGTAAGGAGAATTTTTACGCACTACCTGAATTGTGTCAGCTTATGAAAGGTCAATGTCTACCAAACCTTCCTTTCCATGGAAAGGACTGTTGTACGCAAGCTAATCTCACGGCCATGACCTTGTTACCTAAAGATTTGGCTGTCGTAACAAACTCCACAGAACCTGTGGGTCCTTGCTGAGCAGAACTACGCCACAAACGCTGTGTCAAAGAAAATTGTACTTTGCATTGCAGGAGCTATTCCACCAAGTGGGAAGGGCCTCTACTCAGGGAAATAGAAGCAGAGATAGGAGGTAACTGACACTAAATATATATCAAATATTACATATTTTAAGTCATTACTGCATTTGAGAACAGCATCACAGAATTCACCTGCTGTCAGGTTCCCCAGTACTGGGGATACTGTAAGGCTATTGGCTCCACCGTGAAGCAAGCAGCAAGCCTGGGTAAAATGTAACTACTAACGCTGTGGGTCACCATTGTGTTACAATTCACAGCACTGAAAGAAACTTCTAGTTCATACCACTGTAAAGACATTTTTCCAAATACAGCCAAACGGTAAGTCTGACTTTGCAGACAGGCTGAAGGGTGCTCCATGCTTTTGCCACACATCAAACGACTCCAGTTAAGTCATATGAATTAAAACAGAGAACTCACAATTGCCACTGTAACAAGTGAAACAATTCTAGCAAAAAAAGTTAAACCAGCTTAAGCTGAGACAGCTGTTAGAAGGGCCATGCTCAGCTGTCCACTCTTGTGAATCATTTCCTGAAGTGCCATAATTAGCACTTTAAGGCAATTCATCCTCAAGTCCAACAGATTTGATTCACTCTGTTCATCTGACAGCACTTCATTTTCAGTCCATTTCAGAGTCTTCCCTTCAAGCTCCGCCTCTGTTGTGACACCAACAAAGAAAGGAACAACCAAGACTGGCCAGCGTGCAGCAGGCACTGGCCTGCCAGGTCAAGGCTGACCTACAGCTCTTGAACCTACTGGGCTCAGTCTGTCCTTCCCTCTGTCCCCTCTATCTTCTCTGTCTTTAAATACCATGGTTCTGAAATTCCTTGCTTTCTTAGGAGTCTAGAACTAAGGTACTAAGCCTGACAGCTGAATTCACCAGCAGACACTGACTGTGAGAAAGCATAATGCCTGTAAGTTATCAATTTGCATGAATGCATAAACGCACATTAAATTTACCACCATTGTTGCCTACCATCAAAAAGCCTTGACTGCCTGGGATGTTCTCCTGTTTGAGGAAGCAAACAGGAGTTTGAGGAAGCATAAAATAAATGCAGTTTAACAGCCAAACGAATAACAAAGGGCCTTTTCGTGATAGCTGATGACTACAGGAATGGGGCAGCAAAGGAATGAAGGCTTAGAAAAAGACAAACCTTTGTATTTGGGGGTGACACACACCATAGAATCATCATAGAATGGTTCAGGTTGGAAGGGACCTTAAAGCCCATCCAGCTCCATCCCCCTGCCACAGGCAGGGCTGCCACTCACTGGATCAGGCTGCCCAGGGCCCCCATCCAACCTGGCCTAGAATGCCTCCTGGGATGGGGCATCCACAGCTCTCTGGGCAGCCTGTGACAGTGCCTCACCACTCCCCTGAGTAAGGAACTTCTACCTAAGATCTAATTTTTTCTTTTAGCTTAAAGCCATAATCTCTTGTCCTACCATTACATGCCCTTGTAAAAAGTTCCTCTCATCCTTCTTGTAAGCCCCTTTAGGTACTGGAAGGCTGCGGTGAGGCCTCCCCAGAGCCTTCACTTGTCCAGGCTGAACAAGCCCAGCACCCTCAGCCTGTCTGCATAGGAGAGGTGCTCCAGCCCTCTGATTGCCTCAATGGCCTCCGCTGGACCTGCTCAAACAGCTCCACATCCTTCCTGTATTGGGGGCCCCAGGCCTGGGCACGGTGCTCCAGATGGGGCCTCAGGAGGGCAGAGCAGAGGGGGACAGTCCCCTCCCTCTCCCTGCTGCCACCCCTCTTCTGATGCAGCCCAGGATACCGTTGGCCTTCTGGGCTGCAAGAGCACACTGCTGGCTCATGTCCAGCTTCTAGTCCAGCAGAACCTCCAAACCCTCCCCCGCAGAGCTGTGCTCAGTCCATCCTGATGAAGTGATTAATCATCTGGTTCACCAATGACATGAGTCATAGAATGCCTTGGGTTGGAAGAGACCTTAAAGATCATCCCCTTTCATGATATCATCTAGACATCATATGATTCCAAATGAAATCAACAGCTTAATGAAGTGTAACCGTTGTACTGACACAACCGAATTGAAAACTGCAGATTAAGAAAATGATACAGGAATACAGCATGGTAAAGTGATTCAACCTCTGAAAAACATTTTCTTTGAAATTTTCTGGCTTAGGGCAAACAGCAAAGGCCCCAAGTTTTAGGCACAAAGACGGAAAGCTTACAAAATGCTCCTCCTGGAGAAAGTAAAATGATTTGGCTTGCGGAGCACCACCCTACTCCTTCACTGAAGTTACAGCAGCCACGGTGACCAAGTGAGCAAAAGCCATCAGAGGAGAAAATAAGTCATGTTGTTAGAGCAGAGAACGGACAGCGCACAGCAGTTCCCGAACTCAAGCATTTGGTTTTGACATAAGTTCAGATTGGGAACATCCACCTTTTAAACTAGAGTGGAAGAATTTTGAGGAAGAAAATTAATAAGTTATCTACTCACAAAGTAAATAAGTCTTCTACTAGAATGTACTTTCACCAATACTGTCAGCTAGCATTAGAGAAAGGAAGAGAGAAATACATTTTTTCAATCTACCCTTTTGAAGGATTACTAAACATTTTAATTCCTTCTATCTTAACACTGTGGCATTTAACAAGACTGTTCCTTCAGTAACTATTTAAAAATAAACACCCGAGAGAGCAGATAGCACTGAAAACAAGGCTCTCCAGACTGATGAGACATCTAGACAACCGTCCACAAAAGGGCACATTAGAAGAAGAATTCTCCTAGAGGGGAAGCAAACATCTCAAGCGACACTCTCCAAGCAATTGAGCTGTTTTAGACCACAGTTGAGACTATACCATTTCTAAATTAACATTAACTGATATTCTTACAACAAAAAAAGAATACAGCAAGCTGTACAGCTAATCCAGTCCATGAGATATATCCTGCTCTTATATTTGTTCCTACTGGCTCCCCCTGTAAAGAATTATAGCTATTGCTAACAAAATTCAGTAGTTTCTCCTCCATGTACTAAGGGTAGAACAGTAAACAGCCCAGAGGGGAAAAAAGCAAATGACGGTGGGAGACCAGAAACAGAAAAAGAAGGCAGTGGGTTAAAGGAAAGGAAACATGAAAACATGTAAGAGGAGGAAACCAGAAGGTACACTTAGTAAAGAACCTAAGCAGTGCACTCTGCTCTCTGGAGGCACCCAAAGAGCCAGTTCTCCAGTGGCACTATGCCCTGCTACGCAGGGGAGGGATACCAGAAGCACCCCACTGCTGCTTGGATGCCAGGCTCCCTCCTCTAGTGCTACTGAAGTTCAGCCCTACCAGGCCAGAAGGTTCTGCCTCTTGGGGAGGCACTGGGTAGGAAGGGAACAAAAAGATGGGAGGGTAAAGGACAGTCGAAACCAGAACAAGCAGAGCTGGGGGAGATGAGAGAGGAACCACCTGCTGTACGCACCGCACACACAACAAGAAGGATCTCCCTTCTGTGCCGGAGGGAACGTGGATCCGGAGACTCCTCCCTCCCCTCACGAACCACACAGTGAATACACTCATGACCACAACCATATTAAGGGTTATGTCAGCAGTCTGTGGCATTGGCTCAGCATACAAGCTGCCATCTGGAATACTGTACGCTATTCTGGCTTTAGGAAGTCCCATCACTTACTGTCTGGGTAGGATATTAGGCTCAAGGAATATGGGAACAACGTGGTACGAACGCAAACTGCTGCCTGAGGGACAGTTCAGAAGGAAACTCACTCCATGTCACAAAGGCTGACCAAGCTGAGGGAAGCTGGAAGACAGAGGATGTGCCAAGGACATATGCCCTGAATGCAAACTGATTATTCCAACACAAAGGTTCCCACACAAATATATACCTCTCACAGATGCAACCTGTGGGTTTTTGGGGAGGTGTGCATTTTGCTGCTTTAGGAGTGCCCCACAGAATGACTTGCAGGTTGGTTCACATCTTGAAATAAATTCACTGTCAAACAATAACCTATTCAGGGCACCAAATTCAAAACTTGCCAGCATTTGTCACTCTAAACATCAACAGAAAATCATACTTGCTTTCTTTCACTCTCATCTGCCTCATTTAAGCAAGAAAAAAAAACATACTCAGAGCAGGGACGTGTTTACTATGCTCTAATACAACACCTGGCACAGCAGAGCCCTGGGTAAGTCTCCAGGCAGCAGTGTAATGCAGCAGGCATTACATGCAATGCAAAAGTAACATGACTAGTACTGAGACAGAATGATGGTCCCAGTCGTAGCCCATCCGCCTTCTCCGAAGGAACGCTGGGGAGAATTATTAGTGGAGAACTGCTGCCAAGGTCATCGCCTTCGGGATTGCTGCTCCATTATCACACATACAAACTTCTCATTTCTTGAAGTAGTGGAAGCAGCCCAGGTATCACCGACAGCCAGCCTTTCCCTATGTCATCTGGATGTGCAGGCAGTCCTACTCTTCCAGGAAGTCCTTGGCAAGACAAAGAACACTTGTGAGATCCAGAAGAAACTCGAGACACCAGGTGCGTGGCACTGACCTCCCTGGGCTCACCAAGGAAACCACACACAAAGGCTAACTCAAATCTTTCTTTACAATCAGAGCAGGAAGAGGCACAGCTCTAGAGAATTCTCAGTGGGAGCCTCACTTAATTAGTGATTTAACCTGGCTAAGTGAATCACCAAAAGCATGCCACATTCCCCTGAACTAGTTACCCTTCCCGGCAGCCTAAGGAGGCCTTTCTCTCTCAGACTGAGCAGAACTCTGTCCATGGCAGGTGGAGTACCGTACACAATGCACCAACACTGTTGCTAAAGAAATAACTCCGTTCTACAAAAAAAAGATTAGCAAAGCATTCTTCCATTTCACTGTTTAAAGCAAGACTCATAGGCAAGCACCTGCCCCGTTCCTGCGCAGATCACCACACAACAGAGATGTGTTCCCATTCTCCCATCACAAGACCACAGCACTGAAAGCATCGCAGCAGGAGATCCGGAGCAGTCTGTCATATGGGTGGGTACTGAATGCTGCTGGTTTTAGCTGGGTTTGAGCCAAATTTGGTTTCTGTTGCCTCAAGATTCATTTCTTCAATGAAACCTGATGCAAATCCAAGTGTTAACTAGTGCAAATCTTTGCAAGCTGCAGTATCTCAGAAACGGAGCAGAGCTTCTGCAGTCCTTTCCACAGAACCTGACCGAAGAGAAGCCCACTTCAGCAGCTGCATCAGTACACGCTGCATTTCAGAGACTATGAAAAGGGCAAGAAGGACCACCCAACCACCCCACTAGAACCAACATGGTTCTACCGAGGCCATAAAGAGATAGAGATGTTAGATAGGACTTGCACAGCCACAAGCTCTTTTACTTGCATGGCAGAGACAAGTTAAGATATGATCCCACAAAAACGCGGCTGCTGTGCACACACTTTTTTTTTTTTAAACTTCCAGCAAGACGTCTCCCCACAGACTTAGAGGTCTTAATAATTTAAAGGGAGATCACAAGAAGTTATGCTATCCTTTAAGTCACTTCAGTTCAAAAGTTACTTTGATGAGTAGAGGATTATACCCCAAGACTTCCTCAGACACACCCCACAAAGTTCACTCCAAAGCATAACGCAGCCATGATGATAAAGGATGTAACTAAAGCAAAGCTTGAAAGGAAGACACTTTTCTTTCTTACTATGAGTCTTCCATGCACTGAAATGCCCTCTTCCCTCAACCACAGCAGCTCCCAGCAAGCCTTCTCTTGCTTCAAAGCTTTGCAGATTCAGAGGAACTATTTCCAAACAGCAGGGCAGAAAGCAGTAATACAGAACAATTTTCCTGCTGGCCAAAGAGGAAGTTGGTGCAGTAAGTGGGTTATTTCCCAGATTTAATTAAGCTGTAGGCTGGAATACTGATGCAGACAGACACAGCAGAAGACCCAAACCATCAGACAAATGTTCCTAATGTTGGAAACAATCAGCACAGAAAATAGAAAACCACAGGACTGAAGCTTTGTGTTGTATCCTACAGTGATGTTTGAGATCAGCAGCGTAAACCAGAGCTCCACTGCGCAGCATGCTATGCAGAAGCAGAACAGCACAGCACACCTCTTGTACACAGGCTCCAACTCAAGGGACGGGGATGACTGCTAGACAAGTGGATTAAAAGAGAGAAGGGAGCACAGCAAAAAGGCAAATGCATTTGGAACAATAAGCAACAGCCTGATGGCTGTTGTGGTTCAGTGGGTGGCAGGGGATAGCCCTAAGGACTTCCCCAGAGTTCTCAAGGAAGAGGACGAGGTAGCTCCAGCAGTGTTTATGGGACTCTAGTGATGAGGGAATAGCACCCATACCTGCCACTCCTCCTTCACAATGAGGAAGGCAGAGACAAAACCAGAAGGCTTTAGTGAACGTCTGGAGGTTAGCACCATTGACAGCTGGGATTACGTTCAATTTCACCACAGTATGCAACTCTCAATGCCAGCAGAAACTGATGAAGAAGAAAATGAGCCTCTGCCTGTGGCTGTATGACCCATACAGAAATGATTTTGCTAAAAGCCTTAATGGCAAACAAACAAAAACACCGCTTTCAGTAAAAATGGTCAGTGCTTGAATGGCTGAGTGTACAAAAGAAACGCAGACACAAAGCAAGGACAGCCTAGATTAGTTTTAACCAAGTGGCTAGACACAAAAGATCGTATCTCAGAGATGCTATGTAGAAAGAAAGAAAAAAGTTAACATATAACCCAGATAAAGATCTGAGGAGAAGGCAGAAGTGACAGGCTGAGAGAAAGGAACGTGCTAAAAAGATTTTCCTCATAACTTCCATAGCTTTCTCCAGTGCCCTTTCTAAAAAATGAAATGCAGCTTCTCCTACTGTCAATGGCAAAAGCAACGCTTTCAGAACAGCTGATCTGCTGGAGCAAGCTATGCTGCTACTGCACATCGTCAGCAGAAAAAATACAAATTCTCCTTGAGAACACTGGGATGAAACGGGCACCTCTTCTCTGAAATTGAGACAGCTCTACTGTTAATTTACTGCTGTCTAAGAACAGTAAGAACTTGCACTTCCTTTCCTCATCACACTGCCTGTGTCTGAATGGAGATAATTCCAATATCCCCAAAAACAAAGAGACATACCTCAGCTTCCTCTTGCTGCTGAGCCAGAAAACTGCTCTTTGATCAAACTAAAAAGGAATGGGAAAAAAGGAGAAGCTGTCCACAGAGGTGAGCAACCTTCCCTTCCTTAAACTGCTTGTCACATCAGGGCACCGAATTTCTCTCACAACTACCTTAAAATTAGGAGGAAAAAGCCAGAACAGATGACAAATAATTCAGCGTCTGCATCCCAAACGCTCAGCCGGAATCCAAATGTTTTCACACCCCTCACAGAACCTGGCTATGCGCCCATCTCTCCCATCCACTCTCAGAGTGCATGTTGGCTGCTCCCAAATGTGTTTTTCCCATTCTCCCCCTCCCTTGTGCAATTATAACAGAAGATGACATTCAGCATGGGAGGGAGGAGGAGAAAAAGGAAGGAAAGGGCGGTGATTTGACATGCCTCTGTCAGCTCACCTCTTGCTGTCTGTTGTGTTGGTCTCCCCTCCTAACGAACACTGCCTGTCTCTTGCACCTCATCACACCATTTCCAAACTGCAGGATGAATGCTAGATCAAAATCATTGCTGCTTTATTGCCACCAATGTAATTACAATCAGCATCTCTGCAGCTGACATTTCACTTACAGCCTGGGGATTGCATGGCTAAGGTCCACTCCAGGCTCTGGCACTGCTGGGAGACCTGAAAGAAGATGCAGGAAACGCTCACCTGATGGAGCCCCTGTAAAAAAGTCACTTTCTGGAGTTAGCAACGGGAACTTGCCCCTCCTCCCCTTCTCAAACGAAAGGCAAGATGATCATCAGCATCTGCTGCAGCAGAAACACTCGCCCAGGAAAACTCTCTCCGATTACAGTTGCACTGGGGAACATTTCAGCAGTATCAGAGCAGCGTAGTGGCAAAGCCGCACCTCACTGTCACTGAATAACAGACCACGTAGGTAAGAGAAGCCCTAACAGCACGTGTGTTTTACTACTGTTAGCGACTCCGCGCCAGGCCCTCAGATCCCACAGACCATTCCCCTGACCGAGAGCTACACAGACAGAAGGCTGCAGCCGCAAGCTGCAAGATGTTTCAGCCCAGGCTGTTGAGATGCAGATCAACCAGCAGAGAATGCATTCCTGGAACATCAGTGCTGGATGCTGCATGGCTGAGACATGTTCTGACCAGCCCGATAACACAGCTGGGCAACACTGGGAACAAAACACCTAGGTCTGCTCCAGGGTAACAGTGCTGAATTAAAGCCCTAACACCGCAGGAAGTCTGCACATGGGCTCACTCCACTGCTATTCCCACCAGCACTTCCCTGGGACAGTCAGAAGACTGCAAGTTCTCCTCAGGAGCAGACAGATAGCAGCGGCAGGGACAGTTCTCCCTCCGCTTGGACTGAATGCTGCTCTAAGATTAGGTCGGCAACACAGCCCCTGTGCTTGCAAAGCAGGGCGGGAGGGGGAATAAAAAAGGAGAGGTAATCCATGAGTGGATTAAGGAGGTGACTGAGCAGTCGCTCCGACATCCCGCAAGCAGAGAGGAGCACAGCCAGCTGGGAACCAGCTCAGCTTTCCCCAAAAACCACGCAGCAGCAGCAGCTCTGCAGCACCAGGCACACAGAAGGCACCAGGACCCTCACGCAGGAGAGCCACAGTGCCACAACCCTCGTGGCAGGAGCCCTGCATCTGCAGAACAGGGAGCTTCCCCGCGAGGAGTGTCTGCAGGAGGCTGCTAGAGGGGAGCAGAGAGGTGGACAGCAGGATATGCAACACCAGGGAGGTGAGCGAGCTGGAAATAACAGGTCATCCTGACCTCAGCCAGCTGTGTTTAGGTTTGCAGCGGGAGCACACAGTCACACACTGTCGCTTACTGACCCTTCCTTAACGCAGAGCTAGGAGGAACAGGGCTTACATTCACATGCACTGAAGCTGGAAGCTCAGACACACGTCACTCACCAGCAGCACGACCAGTAGCTGCGCTTTCTGCATAAATACTTCAATACAGCTGTTGAAAGGAACACCTTTGTGGCTCTTCCATAACACTTCAGAGGAATTCCCGTGCCCACGACCTCCAGAACCATCGGCTCCCCAAGCTCGCCCGCTAGCTGCAAGGCATGCCTCGGCTCAGTTTCAGACACAAGCACACACCCAGCAAGTGCGCACATCCACGCTCCCGGCTCCTTCAGCACGCTCTGAGCCAAACGCACACGTATCCGTTCCCAACCGGAGCGTGAGCTACTCACCCTCGGCGGTACCCGAGCTGACAGCGGGCTCGCGGACGGCTCAGAGCAGCAGCAGCACCACCACCACCATCATCATCATCACCACCACTACCACCACCGCCGCCCCCAGCCCCGCCCGGGGCTCGGCTCCGAGCGCTGAGTGCCGGCGGAGCGGCCCCTTCCCAGGCAGCCCCAAGCGCGGCCCCGCAGGACGGCCAACCCCAACACCGCTCCCGCAGGGATGGCACTGCAAAGCGGGTGGAATAAGCGCGTCCTCAGCAGGAAGCGAAGGAAAAAGGTGTTCCTGCGACCGCAGCCCGGAGAGGGCCGTTGGCTCAGCCCCCGAGACGCACGGCAGCCGAGGACCCCGCAGCCCGAAGGAGGTG
>WBMW01001041.1:74427-117059 GCA_013396635.1 Penelope pileata | reverse complement strand
GGAGGTGCGCGTGCGGGAGCGCCCCGCCCTCCCGCACCTCACCCTCGAGGCGGTGACATCGAACGGGGGGGGCGGCGGGTCGTGCCGCGGGCCCGCGGGGCTCTGAAGGGGAGAGTTGGAAGGGGATAATATCGGAGACAACAGCCACGTGGCCGGACGCGGCGCAACACCGTAAAAGGACGTGGTTCCCCTCACGTGCCCTTGTCATGCTCACGTTCCTCCCCCTCCCTCCCCCCCCACCTTACTCCGCGGCGATGGTACCCTCCCCGCTCGAATAGGACGGGCCCGGCGCTGATTGGCCGCCCGGGCGGGGCGGGGCTGGGCGCGCTCCAATGGGGACAGGCGGAGCGGAGATCAAAAAGAAAGGGGCGAGGCCAAGCCGCGACCGTTTAAAGCGCCCCGGGCGGCGAAGAACCGTTGGGGCGCGCGTGCCCGTCCGCAACGGACCTACTGCTCTGAGGGTGGGCGCTGCCCCTCCGGGTAAGAGGAGAGCAGGAGGTGCGCCCGATGGGCGGCGGTGCGCAGAGCACAGCGCCTGCCCTTTGGGGAAGGCCTGTAGGGTGCTCTGAGTGCCCCCGTTGTGCATCGTGTGGTGGTTCTGGGCGTTGGAACGTCAAACCAGCGGGAGGGAGATGACACAATCCGCCCTTAGCCGCCTGGAGTGGCGCTTACAGAATCATGGCGGGGAAGAGCTAAATATGTTTGTTTGGGGTTGGCTGGGGAGAAGCTGGGAGCTGTGGTCATGGCAACTCCTCCTGTTTGGATCCCGCTGCGCTCTCAGAACTCGCTGCTTGCGCCTGTGCTCTGTGCAATGAACAAAATGACGTCAGGTGGCTGCCACTCTCCATTGTCATCGCACAGCGCTGGGCATTGCCATCTGCTGCCAGCCACCCCGCTTGGAAAAAACCTTCAAGATCACCAAGTGCAGCCATCAGGCTGCCCTGACGAGCCCCATCACTCACCATGTCCCTTAGTGTCACATCCACGTGCCTCAAATACCTCCAGGGGTGGGGACTGCCACTCCCCTGGGCAGCCCGCTCCAATGCTTTACTAGCCTCTCTGTGAAGACATTCTTCCTGATACCCAATACAAGCCTCACCTGGAGCAACTTGAGACCACTTCCTTGTGTCTTATTACCTGCCACCTGAGTGCAATGCCTCCTCACTACAGCCTCCTCTGGAAGCTGTATGGAGCAACAAGGTTCCCCCCAGCCTCCCCCAGACTGAACAGCCCCAGTTCCCTCTGGCACTCCTCATAACCCCTGTTTCCTGCTCGCTTGCCAGCTTCGTCGCTCGTTTCTGCACGTGCTCAAGCAATTCAATCATCGTTTCCCACTAACTGAGTCAACGTGGAAGACCCAAATACTGAGTAGTCCCTCAAGTGACACTGAGGTAACAAAATCCTGTTCTTCAGGAAGGCACTGGAGAACACACAAACGTGATATCTGTGAGTTGTAGGTTTGTACATACGCACACATTTAAGTGCTCTCAGAAGCTACTGCTTACTGACAGAGTATCCCACATCTGAACTAGCAGTCAGGAAGAGCACTGTCCATTCAGCATCTATGTACCCACACGCCCATACATGTTTGTATGCTGTTTATATAGAAATGCTTTATTCCTGTCTGTACTGTTGTGTATAAGCAGTGCACACATATATGCTGGCTTTGCACACACACAGCCTGTGAGCCAGGAGAGCCAGCTGATGTGCGCCTGAACAGAGCAGGAATGCAAACCAGCACAGAAGCACTGCGAGTAATCCAGGAATTGGGAATTAAGTACAAACCCAGGATGATGTGATAACAGCCATGGTAAAACAGAAGTACGTATTCCAGTGTTCCTTTAAACAGGCCTTTCCAGCAGAGGTAACTCAAACATCTTTCATATCCACGCCCATATAGTTCCAATCTCATACCAAAGCCACAATTTTCCATCTCTATCTTAACAGAATTTTTGACCTCTATAATCTATTAAAAGTTTGGAGGTTGATTTTGGCATGAAAAGTGGTCAGGTACTGCACCAACGTGATCCAAAACAAAATAGATACTGTTCATAAGAGATGCACAAAATGAGCTCCTGGCATGGCTGAGGAAATTCTTACTACAGTGTGGTGTGACAAATATCAACCAGAAGTGCACAATTCCCAAATCGCTATCTATATCTCTGTCTGAGAACAGATGGAGGGAAGCCTTCAGCTGATACAAACTTGGCTCAGCCCACCCTATTTACTGATGGAGTTTCCATGAGCGTAGAAATTAGAGCTACCAGTTGCAATCACTTGAGAGCTGCAGCCAGCTGAGTCAACTTACATGGTGGAAAATCTGACAAAGATGTCTGTCCTTACCTGAGCTTATGTTCCTACACATGCAAGTACCAAATGGCAGTAGGACCTGAATCAATGGCTGTTCCTGCCTTTGAAGTCAGCCAAGGTCAGTGGGGTGGTAGTTCTTGGCCGGGGAGGCGGCAGCTCTTACTAACTTGATAGCCAAAATATCAAGGTGTCCTTCTCTGCAAGGACGTGGGATGAGGATGTGTTAGGTTATTGAAAAACAGAAGTAGAGAGAGGACAGGGTTTACACATGGCAACATGGAAGATGTCTAAAAATGCCCTCAGAGGCCAATGCATACGAGTGTCCACCGATTACTGGCTAAGCACTTGGCCTTTGAACAATCAGGGGGGCTGTCAGTTAACAGTAATCTTTGTAAAATGCTAATAAGGACCCGAACAATTCCCATTAGGGAATTGAAGAGCCATCTGCACTGGAGAATGAAGCTGCCTATGGCATCCACAGCGAGACTTGTTGTATGTTGGCCTTGCTATCTTGGAATCCAACAACAGAGAGGCTTAGTCATATGACGGGGTTATTCGCATCATTATGCTGTCAGATTCCCAGAGGAGTTTTCACAATGCACTGTAAGAGGAAGGGTTTAAACAAGTAGAACTAAAGCAAAAACAAAGCACTGTGCTTCCTTTGCATGTCTCTTTTTACTGCGTGCACGTGGTGTTCAGAGTGGGAGGAGGGTGGAAGGCAATACCAGAGAGAACTTCAGACTAATAAAACACACCCTTGAGAGCACACAAAAACAAGGGGCTGCAATATCAGTACAAAAAGAACTACTTTATATTAAAAAGCTCAGAAAGCTGAAATCCTGCATCTCACCCTAATAGAATACTGATGTTCTAAGCTTGTAATGTTCAAGGTGAGCCCATGGCTGTGTCTTCCCTCAGGCCTTTACAGTACTGCTGTTTTGCACTGGGCTAGATAACAGTCACCTCGCCCCAGCAAAGCGGTGATTCCCTGTGAATGAGTGCCTGTGAGCACTGTAAAACTGGGTGCCTCCAGTAAGATGACCAGCAGTGCCAACCCAACCCAGGGAAAGATATTGTGGCTCAAGATTCAGCTCTTAAAAAGGGGTGAGCTGCTGCTGCTCAAAATAAGGTCAGGTTATGGCACAGTGCCCCATTTTGAAAAATCAATATATAAAAACAGGGCCTGACTTTTTTATATATTCAGTTCCTAAAATAAAAATGGCCAGGGAATCTTGAATTCTCTTCTGACAGCCTTCCAAAACTCTGAACTTGCCAGGTGCATGGCCATTCCTGTGGGAATTTGTAATCTCTTTAAATACTGAGAGCAGCAGATTCCGTTAGAAACCTACAGTCCTGGAGCAGAGTCTGGGACACATCAGGCATTAACAAGTAAAACACAGCAAGTGAATTTTCAAATGAAGAGATGATCACTGAATTAGAGGGCTGGAAGGGACACTGAGAGGTCATCTAACTCCGTCCCTCTGAAAGCATCTCTGTCCCTTCTGTTTTACCCCTTAAAGACCTCCAACGCCACAGATAGCACAATCTACCCAGGCAAGCTGTTCTGTTCTTATGATTCACTCTTTTGCCTTTAGGTTTTCCAGAGTGATTAAGGTCTCTTTTATCATAATTTATTAATTTATTATTTTTAATTAATCTCTTTTATCATAATTTAAATCTACTTCTTATCTTACCCATCGCAGACAAAGGAAACATTTGCTCCTTTCACCTTTGCAGCAGCCTTTTAGATGCATGAAGACTTATCACGTCACTTTTGATTGCATTCTCCGGATGTAAATCCCATTTCTTCTTACCTGTCTTCCTCAGCTACAGTGTGATACTCTGGTGATTCTTGAGGTTAACCTTTGGAGACTCTCACTTTAGGCCACATCTTCCCTAAAGTTCTGCAAACACCCCTCCCGTTTATACAACTTAGTACCATGTTTGCAGTGCTAGAGGGTTTCATGTGATTTCCACATACATGTAACTTTCTAAGAGTCAGGGCAACAACATGAAACCAAAGCACCGCTGAAACATCTGAAATGCTCTCCATTAACCACAGCTCTTATCTCCTGTGCAGAAGTGTGTCTGCTGAAAGTCACCGCATGTACATTGCTGCCTGCTGGAGGCAATGTAATTGGGGATCTCCCTGATGGATTATATTGCCTTATTTTCTGATGCTCACATCTCCTTGGATAGCTGGAGCATATTTGCTGTATGTAAAAGTAATCTGTATACAAACCAGCAGCTGAGTGTTTCCAAAATAAATGTTTCCAAAAAAAAACACTGAGGGACAGCAGAGAAAAGCCTAGTCTACAGAGGTCTCAAAATTTGCTGTCTTCTGCATCAGCTGCAGCTGTTAGGGAAGAATCGTCAAGTTCTGGGGAAAACATGAAGAGCCTAATCCCTAAGCAATAACACAGGTGTTCAGCTTGTGTTTGAAATAGAAGGCAGAGATCATCAAACACCAAGCATCCTCCTGGATGCCTGTGGTTATTTATTGCATGAGCATTTGAGTAACTGTAATATTTATAAAATGAAGCTGTTTAACTCTTTCCACCACCCCTGAACACACAAGTACACCCTAATCTGGAGTGATGTTGTGTAATAGGGGTTGCAGCTGAATTCCAAATAGATTGCATTTCATTACAAGAAAAGAAATACATGTCTAATTCACTTTGAAAAACTACTTAGTGGATCACCAAGAAAAAGTGAAGGCTTCTTTAGGTAAAAACTCCTCTGGTTTGACAGGGAAATAACAAGCCAGCCTACTGATCCAGTAAACTTTGAGCATTTAATAAAACATTTCTCGTCCTTCAGGCTAAGAAAATACACATTCAGATAGGAAGTAATAAGGAAAGTTTCTCTATGGCTACATGCAAATCTGCTGAGTGCTCAGTGTAGACTGAGGGTCTGGGAGCATTTTAGGAATTAGAGAGGCTCTGTGTCTGTCCCTGCACACTGTAGGCAATTTTACTGCTTGCGGGCTGTCCAAGTTGTACAATGTAAAATTGCAGTCAAATTTGCTGCTACTACTCAGGACCATAGGCATATGGAAAGCTAATGAGAAACACACAACTTTCACTTCTTTGCTACACTACATGACACTTTACTATAATGTTTTAAGTAGAGATAACCCAAAACAAAGGCTGTACAAGGACAGAAAATTCGCTCCCAAAACAGTACAGGACACTAAAGGCCAGGAAGAGTAGCCCAGATGAGTCTGACTTCATGGTTCCGTACAGAACAACACCTGGATGCGCAAAGACATGTAAGCTCACCAAAAGCAGGAAGACAAGTGGTGGTCAGTGAACAAAATGTATATATGCAAGAAGACAACCATGGCCATGCTATGCAGTTAATAGCTTAAACAAAAAATCAGAAGTACAGCATTTCCTTTAAGGCAGCTAGTCCTTGGGAAGGACTAGAGAAATGGATTTAAATGTATCTTGGTCAAGCACAATGGAAAGAAAGGCCTGTGACGTCATCACCGAGACACATCATTGGTTCTGGACCTAATTTGGCCTATACCAGTCCTGCACAAGAGCTGCCTGTGCAAGGTCCCCCCGGGACTGCTTTACTCAACACAGCATGCATTAAGGTCTAGAAGACACATTTACCATTTTGAGTTTGGCCTGGGGCATGTTTGGTACACTTGTTTTTAAAGTAACATCATGTTACTCCTTTAACCAAGCTGTGTAGAGCAGCTCCCTTGTGTTGTTTAGAAATAACCAACAGGCCTGATTCTCAAACAAGTCTAGAAGTTTTCTTTGAGCTTGTAACTTGCCCATGGTAAGACTCTAACCGAGCAAAAGGCTCAGGGGTCCTTGCTGAGAACCTTACTGCTTTACAAGTACTATCAGACCTATCCTTTGGCAAGCAATAAAAAAGACTTTACTTATGTGCCATCCAAATTCATCACTGTTTACAGAAATATTAATAAAAAACGGTAAGTAAATCAATGAAGTTACTTTACTGATCCTGAAAACGTGGAACTACTATTAATAAAACATGTTGATATTGTTTTATGGATGGGTCAAAGTCCTGGTAGGGTGCGTTTGTCATTCTAATTTATGTGCGGTTTCATCAACAAAGTATTTGTTATTGCAGTATTGTATTTATTCATCTCCTGTTTTCCTCCCCCACAGCTAGAACATCTGCTAAACGTTTCTGAATCTAAGCTTGTTGGGATAGGGCCCATTACTTTTACATATTTATGAACTGTGTGGTACACTGGCATTCATTCAGCAAAGACTGCTTCCCAAGGCTCATGTACGAATGACATAAACCGGTATGGGCTTATGTGCAGGAGGTCTACATGTGCAGAGTTCACAGAGGGGCTGGAAATCCTGTTACATGCAGAAGTACTTGAACTCCACTGCTGAATAGGAGCAAAACTATCTGCTAATATCTGAGTGATGCAGGAATTCAAAACAAGGAAGAACAGGTACTTAATTATGATCTACGGGATTGTAACAAAGAGTAATTTGATAAAACTGAATTAAAAGAAACATCTCTTACCATCAAAATACTTTCAAATCTGGAGAAATATCCCAAAACAACAGAAGATACAGTGCTGGTGTTAGTTGCAGTGGAGTGGACAAAGCAGGACACAGAAGTTGTTTTTTGGGTGGAAAAATGAACAAATAATTCATTTCTGATTTCTGTTTTTCTTGCTGTAGTCCAGCATCCCATGCCAACACTCACACAGGCACATCTTTATGCTATTTACACACTGGAGGGAGTGTATTCTGCCTTCATTGTGTGGAGAACTTACACATGTGACTCCCATTACCACAAGCAGAAACTACGTTCATAAATTTCCCTTTTGTGCACGGGCTGAGTGGGCCTGTCACCATTCGCTTTTCTGGCTGGGTTGCAAACGGTGCCTTTCTAAAGTCGAGGTTGTAATATTTTCAAATCTCATGAAAAAGAATGTAGCCCATCTCCTCAGCTGTGATAGCCATCCATGTTCTGAGGATCATCTGTCTGCCTAAATCCATGCCAGCAGCAGAACACAAGCGCAAGCACAGCCTAATAGTCTTAATGAGATTGCAGCTACAGATGCCCCAGGGCTGCTGTCTGGCCAAGGAACAGAACAAGCACCAAGTTCATCTGGAGCAAAAAATCCCCGTAACTTTCATGTGAGTGGGTTGCAGTTTGATCATGATTTCAGAACCATGGTGCGTGAGATCCCGTTGATTTCTTTTTCCTTACCATTTTTTGCAATCCATTATTTTTCACAAAGCAACATATTCTCACAGACCTAGAGATTTAGTTAATATTTTTCAGGTGAAAATCTGAAACTGATGCTTGTATTGCTCTGTAGCCCTAATGCATTTACAGATGCCTATTGTTAGCTATACTAGATTGATCTCACCCATGGCTTTTGTATGTTTGCCTACTGTTTGTTTGTATGCTTGCCTATGATATCCGTGTGCTACAGTGGAGTGTGTTGGATTTTTGCCAATACAATCATACTTTTTATCAGCGGTTTATCTGATGCATCTGTTTGGCTCGCTAGAAAGAAATTGTTCGTAACTCTATCCTACGTACGGAGAATACTCTTTCTGCACCTGTTCCAAGCAGCACTTGGTTTACTTACTGCTTAGATTCCTAATCTGAATAAAAACAAGTAAGTAAGTGTGTATAATAAAGGCTGGAATTAAATGAAACAGCTGATCTTTGGGTAGTACCATATCAGCTGGCTAGAATGAAAAACCTGGCTAGAATGAACAACTGCATTAAGGTATGGATTGTGCAACCTGCAGATACTGCCAAGCAGATTCCATTGAGCTTGCCTGGTGCTAGCAGGTGAGAAACCTGCTGCGAGTGGCTAAGCCTGCAGCTCCTGCAGGACTTCCAGTAGTAGCCCCTTCATAGAATTTGCATGAAGACTATCTCAAAGAGCTAGCACAAACAAAAATCCCTCCCCTTAAAATCAGGAAAACCCAAAACTTTATGGTCAGTATCAGACAATAAATAGCATTTTCAGCAGAAGGAACAAGGGGCCAGCTGGGTCAGTACTCACAAAGCACGGCTGTAAACGTCACCTTCTTCTGGCACAGGCCGACTCCTCCCCGATGGGCGCTCGCAGCTCAACCACCTCTGCCACGGCAGCACCCAGCAAGAGCCCCGCGCCTCCCCCTGCCCTGCCTCCGCACGGCTTTGTCCTGGGGAGGCTTGCCCAGACGATTTGCTCTTTCGCTAGGCTTGCAGGATGAAGCCAAAATAAGAAGAAAAAGGGGTCTGGGATGCAAAGCTCCTTTTGTGCATCTCGCAGGGTCTCAGGGAGACGGTGCGATGATGGCTCCGGCTGCCACTTCGTCACTGTTGCCGTGGTAACGGAGCAGTGGTCTCCTGCGGCCTGGTAGCAGAGGCACCAGCACCAAGCGCACACATTGCCCCCTCCTCTGAGGCATCCCCTGACTGGGGCAAGCCACCCAGCCCTTAACACGGGCTGTGTCATACACACAGTACTTCCTCTCCACACACACTCCTTTGGTACTCCCCTCACGGAGCTCTGTGGTGCCTGCCAGCCTTGTTTGTATGATATAGCGGAGCTGGCATGATCCCGAGGGAGCCCGTCGCTTCCTCTGGGAAATACCACGTCGTGAAAACAGGAAAACAGAAACCTTGTTCTGGTAAACATCTGAACATCAGCACATGCTCACCAGTATTTGGAGAATACAGCTAGGATGGAGAAATATCATTCTGCCTCTTTCAGCAGGTGAAGGAGCAGCTGAGGCAGTAATGGGGTATTTCTCTGCCAAGTTTTTCTCTGCCAACATGAACGAGTGCGAGTGTGTCTGTGAGGCCCCGTCCACAGCTACAGGGAGGCTGCACGGCATGGAGAGCTCCTTTGTTGCTGTCCTCTGAAATGAAAAGTCTGGACATTATCCTTTCTGCTACTTAATGTTGCTGTTTTCTACTCATTTGAAATATATTATAGCATTGACATAAACATTATTGGCAATGTGACAGGACAGCCCACAGCAGCGGGGACCTACAGATCCCGTGCTCTGCTGAGAGAAGTCAGCACTGCAGAGCAAGCCTTACTTTGCTGGACAATGAACAATTCAGGCTTGTTTTGGAAAGCCAATCCTTGGATAGCTAAATAATACCACTTGTTTACGAGAGACTATTTATCTCATCTTCTTAATAAAACGTTGCTAGCAGTTCTTTGTTGCTTTCCTTATTATTCTGTACTAATGCCAAGTGCTTCTTTTAAGGTAATAGATTTCCTCTCTCAGGACACCAGTAACAAACACAGCTCTGTGCGCACGTAGGTGGTATGGGCAGAAACAAACATGCATAAGTTAAAACCCACACATTTGTTCTCTTGACTAAATTTCCTGTCCTCATTTTTAACTCAGATTGTTTGAGCTTTCCCCGACAGTGGCTTGTCACCACTTGCTGGAAAGGGACGAGTCTCCAGATGCCAAAATCCAAATATTAAAGGTCCCATTACGACAGTGTATTAAGTACCTTTTTGCCCCAATATAATGGGAAGCAGCTGAGGCAGGACTAGCTCAGGAAAGCAGTGTCAGCGAGAAGGGTTAGAAAGTCTTGAATCAGATCCAAAATGTATCAGTAGGCTCAAAAAATCTCAAACTTTAATAACAATAACAATTAAACTCATTTTATTCATCTTTGCCTCTGCCTTCAGACTCAGTTTCCAAGCTTTCATCAACACTAAAAGGATTATAATTTAACTAAATTCAGGAAGAGTTACATTTCTCCTGTGCTTCTGTGATTCTAAACCGTGTCACTCTGAGAACATCACCAAATAGAGTGGTGGCCACGACAGTGCTGCAGGACTGGGCGGTGTAGAAGTGCCTCTGCAAAGCAGTTAAGGCCATGTAGGGCCAGTCTCAGGAAGTCTGGAGCCTGCATTCTGCAGATATTGGGCTTTAAAAGCCTCCCCTCCCAGTCCTTGTGTGGCAGCTTAGTGGCTTGTTCAGAAATTAGTTAGAAGTACACCCAGAGTTACGAGCATCTGGCTCCATACAAATATGAGGTTACTAAAAATATGAAAGTGTGTAATAAAAATCCATGTTATAATGGGCATTTTATGGCTTCTTCCTCAGTAATTTTAAATGAGAATGGAATAAAATCAGAGACTGAACTGCTTGCTTAATCTTACATAGGGGAAATACTGGCTGGTACGTATAATTAGATATATCTGTCTTGCTGACACAGACGCACGTACCGGCATTTATATGCTTGGCTTGGTGGAAAAGACTTGGTGCCTCTGGGTGTGATTGTATGAAGCCACTCAAAATGAAGCTGTCCCCTGAAGAAGACAATGCTGAGAAGGAACAGTGCTGGGTTACGAAAGCCACAGAGGGACGCAGAGGAGAGGAGGTGGCTAGGCTTGGCCTGCAGCACTGAGAAGCCTTTTCTGTTTGCAGCTTTATCCTCTCACAGCCTCAGCACTAGCTAGAAGTATTTAATGGGATCACAAGGCCTGCTGTACCATTACTCATGGGAGAGGGAATAAAAATGACAGCAGCTAATAAGCACCATTTTCTCATCAGTCGCCTCATCAGGCTAATTTCACGAACAGAAAGCTTCAGAGGCTGAAGGGCTGGCAATGACAATCAGACTGCTGAATCCAGGGCAGTGCAGAGAGCGTATGTCCCTGTGCCTACACACCTCAGTCTCATCCATAAACAGAAAGAGAGCTACGGTAAACATACGTCCACAGGAGGACACAGATTTCATAAACTCAGCTGGAAGGCTAAAGCTGGCACTTTCGTTCCTCCTTAGGATTAAGAGGCAACAGGAGCAGCAACGTGAATGTCCTTTTGTCCATAGATGTCCAAACCACATTCCTGGGTGTGAAGTTCCCTCGCAGAAAGGACTGCTTTGTCTGGAGTTCATGACTGAGGACAGCAATAAACCCTTAAAAAACCCCACAAATGTGGTGGATCAGGGTGGAAACATGCCTGTAATTGAGGAGTTTGTTCAGAGAAGGGGTCCCTGTGTCCAAAGGAGGGGGCTGGCTGATGTGAAGGGCAGAACGTGGTCAGAGATGCGTGTGTGGTCCAAGAGCAGGATAAAGGCAGGGAGTGTGTTTATGAGCGTAGGAAGGGAGTGGATTGTTTGTAGTGGGAGTGCATGCATGTGAATTAGAGATGTCAAAGCTGAAAAAGATCTCGTTGGCCTTTTCACTTTTCATTCTTCTAGGCACTGAAGATTTGAAAAGTTGAATTTTCAAGGTATCTCATATAGTATATCTGCTGTCATCATCAGTCATGAATTAGGTAACTGACACAAAACTTGTGACAAGATTTGTTCTTTTAGATATTGAGTTTCATTTTTGCTCTTAGTGTCACTCTCCAGTTTTTCTTTCTACACATATTTCATTTTTTCACTATGATCTATAGTTAGCATCTATGCTGCTTTTCTATTTTTAAAGGAGGGGAACACATTCGCTCAGTTTTTGCTGGAAAATCTGTGGTGCACGGCTGGTAAAATTAACTCAGAGTGGGATTTCAAGGCCATTAGAAAGTTATCACCACACTAAACAATTTGAGTATGCTAGGCTTTTTTTATTTTCCCCAAAACATTTCCATATCTGATTTTCGTGGAGATCCTTGCTCCTGCTTGTCTGTACTCTTATGAACTGCATATATGCTCATGCCTGTTATTGATGGGTTTCTTGAAAGCTCAGCAACTCAGCAATTCCATAACAGCATTATAAATAATTCAATCAAACTGTTCTTCCCCACATCTCGCTCTCCTTTATTAATGGACTTTCTTTTGAGGCAGTATTTTCTCATCTCTCATCACCATCCAATATATATTCTTGGGGGAGGAATGTAATTAGTTTTGCAGTCCTGCCAAAACTGCCACCAACTTCAGTCAGAAATTTGCCTGAAGAATGCCTCATGATAGGCCGTAGGAGTTGGTCCTATTTCTGTACACCAGGAGCAGGCTGAAGTGAGCGCACACAGGTGGGCAACAGAGTCCCAAGGGCGTTTTAACCCCATGGTAGGTTTTAACCCAGAGGCATTTTAAGAGAACCACGAGAGGGTGGGTTTAGATGTATGAGAAGGTGAAGGACATGGGGGAAACAAGGCAGGGTGAAAAAGCAGAACAAATTAAATATTTTTTACGATTAACTCATGTTAAACCCTGTTGGGTTGCGGGTTTGTTTTTGTTGGTTTTGGTTGTTTGTTTGTTTGGCCGTTTTTATTTTAAACTTTTCAAATAACAGAAGAGTGGATTTTCTCTCTCTCCCCTTCTCTGCCATCAGACAGCTGTGCAAATATTTTAGCATGTGATTGTGGAAGCACAACACTAAAAACTTCTGTATGGTGCCAAGAGAAAAGTGCAGGAAAACAAAAGGCAAAAGCCTGGGGTAGGTCTAGCTGCCAGGATTGTCCATCCCCAGGAGAACTAGACAAAGGAAAAGGAACAGAAAAAAGGAGGTCTGATAGCTTTCATTGCTTACAGTGACAGTATCCCAGGTCACAAGGAAACACAGACTTTTGTAGTAGTTTACAAGGAGGGTAGCAAAGGTATCAGAGCAATTAGCAGTCTATTAAATCTCTCCTTTCTTGGAGTTGTTGGCTTTATCTGCAGCACCAATTGCTTGCGTTGTACTTGTGCAAGATACCGAGTTATCAGGTTGCAGGTACATTGAAAACCTGACTTACGCCGTGCAATAAGTCAACCTTTGAATTTGGGAAATCAGTGCTACGTGCTCAGTCTGAGGTTACATTGGTCTGGCATGAAACATTTCTTCTTCCAGCAGTTTTAGGGGTTCATCAAGAAAGAAGTGATTCAGGTCAGCTGACTAAAACTGCATCTCTTCACAGCTTCTCTGAGGAGTTTATGCCACATACGTGTGGGCAGCAGGTGATAATGAAAGCCTAAATATGTCACAGCCAGGAATCGAGTTGCACAGTGATTCTCTGCCAAAGACTCCTATCTTGTTACTGCAGGGGAATGACTTAGCCCGTAAAAAAAAAAATCAGCTTTCACTTGCAGTATCCTCAGTGCCTTTTACTTGCCACACTCATTCAGCAATTCCTCTGCATCAAATGACAGAACAACTTTGTCTTTCCCTACTGCTTAAGGTCATGCCATAACCATGCCCTATCTCCCAGCAATGGAAAATGCTAAGTTTTGCAAAGGAATGTGCAAAAATTTATCTTGCTAGTGAACAGTTGAAGGAATAAGATTTCTTCCTGAAGCTAGTCATCATTCTCTGCACTGAAACATAGAGCTGGTTATAATTCTCATTTTCATTAGTCCCATATAACTGCAGATGTTACTCAAACAAACAAGGAACCTTTGGCTATGCTGTGTGTCATCTCCTATTCCAGGGATTTAAGCAAGTGGTTATTAAAACTGCATTAATAACACCCACACTGCAACCCTGAAGGAAGAAATTCTTCCTTCCATCAAAGAAAACAAAATCATTTAATAATTTCAGGAAGCTTTCGTACTCCACACTTCCTCTAACCATTTTCATCCCACTTCATTTAATTACCTGAATTATTAATTAAGGTTAATCAGCTAATGTTTTGCTCAGCACTTTGGGTAAGTAAAACACTGTATAAATCCTTGGTATGAATGATTCAGTAGGCTGCTATTTATTTTACTGCTGTTGCTCTCTGTGCTGTTACTCTGTTCCACATTGCCCTTCAGGGGCAGTGGCCAGAATGAAGCCAGTGCTACCATGGTTATTGCTTCCCGCCCAAGCGGTGCAGTCAGCAACACCATCTGACCACGGCTGTTTGAAGACCACAGCTTTTCTGGCACTGCCACGTGTACTTTTATGGAATCTGAGTGAAGACCTCGTGTCCCGTTATTCACTTAGCAGCATTTGCACCTTGCCACCAGGCTCACATTCCAGCCTTAGCTGCAGCTATCCCCTTACTGCACCTGCACAGTGAGGAGACAGATGGAGGCTCTCCTCACTCAGCACGACAGCAGAAACCAAGGGTGGCTGCAGCTTCTCCCAAAGGGAGATCTGCTTCTAGGCTGACTCCTGGAAATATCTGCAATTCTGTGATTCCTTTAGAAAACCTATCCAGTTCTGACATCAGAGAGACTACAGGCTACAGCAGAGTTGCAGCTAACGTGGCCTCAAATGACAGAGAGAAGGCTTGTCTGTGACAGAAATTCCACCCTTAGAAAAAAGGTTTGAGGCCACCTCCCAGCCTCCCCACAGCCCCGTGTGACCCTGAATAGGCCATTTACAACGGGAGGTAGAAGTGTTTCCTTTTGGGTGTCTCGGGTTGTGGTTGTTTGGAGAGACAGAGATGATTTTAAAAGACGACAGGACATATCCCTCCAATGAAATCAGTGAGCTCCATAGTCATTGTCTCTCCAGATCAGATGAGGTAAACACGCAAAAAACCTTGGTTTGCTTTGTTTTTCTTTAGCTGTCAACCGTACAAATTCTGCTTTATAACGGAGAGTCAAGTCAAGTTCTTTCCTCCTTACTCACGAGTAACATTCAACAGGCCAAATCAGGCCACAGCGATGCCAAAAATATAACTCTTCGGAACTTGGTAAACAATTTTGTTGATACTGCTGAAAATGGAGAATCATTTTCTTAGCGTGTTGGCTCTTCAGAGCTAATGACAGCTCATTTCTTTGAGTCACCAGGCTCAGCAGACTCCACTGTGAGCACAGCCGGGGCAGGCAGAGCTGTTGAATCGCATGATCATCTTCTGATGCTCCAGTTTACTTTAACTCCTTCTAGAGTCTCTGAAGCAAAAGGCTGTCTCACATTTAAAGACACTGAAGTCGAGAAAGAAGGGCCCTGTAAAGTTCCTTTCTTCCTTGCTAGTTCACTCCTGGACAAGCGTAGGACTATTTCTAAGCAGCAACATCCAAGCTCAGTGCTAAAGGCAGAACTTCCCTCCCTAGGAAGAGGTGTTGTGCTGTGGGGAAGGGAAGGAAGGCCAAAACTTGTGAGAGGAGGGAAAGAAGAGACGAGAGCACCCAAATCATTCTGCCCTCGCAATGCACCTTTCTTTTGTATCCTCACATTGTGAGCAGCTCTGGGCATGGTTTCGGAGAGACTGTGAAGCCCTGGTTTCTTCTAATTCTTCTTGTCTAGGCCCTTGCTGTGTCTGGAAGTTGCCAGCCAGGACATGCAGGCAAAGTCCCTCCTGCATCTCCTCCATCTAAATCCTGCAGCAATGTCCAGGGGCCTGCCCAGCGCAGGTGATGGGATGTGCAGCAAGCTGGCAGCTGGGGAGCAAGGAGCCAGAGAACAAAATGGAAGAAAAGCAAAGGGAAACAAATGGACAAACGCAGGGAGGAAATACACAGAAAAAACTCTGAGGAAAATCTCTCTGAGCTGCTTGATGTGGTTTAATTTCTGGTTAAAGCACCAGAAAGGTGGCATACTTGTCCTGAGGCCTTTCTGCACATGCAGGCATGAAGAGTTGAAGCCTATGCACTATGCATGTGTGCATGTTATACATATGCAGTACCAACAGCTCTGAGAAGTATAGAATTATGAGTGCTGAAATTGTGAAAATGAAAAAAAAAAAGGTGAGGACAAACAGCAGTGATTGCTGAAGTGTGTCTGTCTGCCATGCATCAGTGCCTGTGCTGGGGACGGAACATCAGCTGAGTTCTCTGCAGCTTTGAAGCTGCTTTATCCAAAGAAAACTGCAAATTTGTGCTCACTGTCCTGACTGATGGACTCTTCTGATGAGCAAATGCTGAGTTTGGATCAATTTGCAGCAAGAAGATGATGATTTGCTTCTGGATTGCCTGATACAGAATGCAAAGAAACAGCCTTGCAGGGGATGTCTGGACAGAAGGAAGAAACCGTAGATAAGAGTTTTGACTTTTTTCACCAAATGAAGAAGGAGACAATATATGGATCTTCCTTCTCTTTGGCCACAGTCACACTGCAAAAGCAAGGGGACTGGTTTCCACGGCTCATCAGCTAGGCTACTGCTGTTTCATATGAAGATCAATGTTTCACTTAATAGAAAGAGGCTTTTCAGCTCTGCAAGATATTATCTGCTGACGGCTACCATGGTATTTATAGACATATCCATCAGTGTAACAGCAGGAAGCAATCCTCTGGGGGTCGAATTGGATGGATTCCCCCCATTTAAATGCCATTATGGATGCAGCTTTCTGGATAGGATTAACCACTTAACCCATTGAATCCTGAAGATCATTGGCTATTGTTCACAGAAATTGATGATCTCCAGGGCTTAGCTGTGGGATGGTTGACTTGTTTTCAGTGTCAATTATCTTTTCAAAGAATAAGGTTCTTTGTTAACCTCTGACTTGCTGAGCAATGTGAAGGGAGCCTAGTGAGTGCTTCACAGTTCTCTTCTAACCCCACGATTCAGGCAGCTCTAGAGATTTAGTCCCATGATTGTCCTATTTCTGGCCAGTCTGAATCTTCAGCTGTCACATGAGCAGTGAGAGCACAGAGCCAGTTTTCATTGCAGCAAACTTAGGAAACAAAAAACAGTGGTTTGGAAGATGAAGGCACAAAGTTTGTGCACATTATGCAGTGTTTTAATGCTTGCAGCCTAACTTTTGGTAATGATTTATAGAACTAAGATTATTTTGCAAGTCAGTTTCTTTGGGGATTTAGCATGCACTGATTCCATCTCCTAAAATTATCTAAGTATCTTTCTGGTATTGAGTTTCTTCTGGTGAACACACCTTTTGGCTTGAGACAGTCTTGCAAGGGGAGCTTAGAATAGGCCCATTGTTCTGGCAGCTCACAGCACCTAGGGAATGTTAGTTGCTGCTTCATTTTACAGAGAAAGGCAGGATGCTGAGTCCTGGCATGGATAAGTGTTCTTGAACACAAATAACAAATTTGAGCTATTTTTGGTTCTGTTTCCAATATCTAAAACTGTCAGCAGTCATTTTTTCATCCACTCTCCCTTTCAAACTTACCACGACCTCCTGATCCCCCTCTTCCTCTCAACTTTCCATGTGTTACAGGGGCAGTGTTGCACTGACCTCCACCCTCACGACTTGGTTGTGTTCCTGGTACCAGCCTGACATGCCAGCATGCAACTATAATATTCCCTCTTTTGCTGCCCTTCTAGTGCTTCCTCACAAATAGATTTCATGAGAAACATGAGGGCAGGTGCTCTTTATCCCTGAGTGCAAAATTAAGTTCCCAGTCTCTGGCAGAACCACCCAGGTTGCCATTCCTGCAGGAGTGATCAACGTTTACGCAGGAGTCTCATTTCCATTATTGTCCTCTCAAGTAGTTTTCTTTGCTGGTATATACAGCTGCAGCATACCTTTGCTTCTTTACATTAGTCCATTTCTTTTCTCCCAAAGTTCTCAGAACACTTCATAAATTCAACATAAACTACAAAACTAGTACACCTTCCAGCAGGCAGTAAAGACAATGACATTATCGTCTCTGTTTTATGAAAAGACAAACTGGTGTTCAGAGAGAAGAGAAACCTGTAGTCAATAAACTCTACATCTAAGATGACTTGAAATAATTTAAATGCTTGCCAAGTACCTACCCAGGACACTTCTAATTTTTATCTAAATCAAGACACTTGTATAAGAAGTTTATTAATCAGCAAAGCTGTTAAAAAAAAGCTACTTTTATACAGTTGTTCAATCATTTTGGAAACGCCTGGAGCAGCTTAGGAAGTCACTGTCTCCACCTTGATGGCACTAACAGATCTAAGTGCCATGCCCAGCCTCACACGGGACTCTTGCCCTGCCCCTTCCTCCCTGCAGTCCGGGGATGGGGGCTCCACTTAAGCTCCATCCCGGGCACCCAGGTCTGGCCTAAGTTATGTTGCAGCTGTGCATGTCTGTGGCCCGGTCTCTGTCTCCTGGCTAGACCTTGGACCTGTGTTGCAGTCTTATCTCTGGCTGCTCTTGCCATGGACCCTGAACTTAATTCATCACCATGCCTTGTCTGCTGCTGTTGATGAAGCTCGTTATCAGCATCTAATGCTGTCAGCCTGCGGGTGTGACTGCACCCTGGTCAGAGGGCACTGCCCCTGCCTCCCCTGGGCTCATGACCTGTCCTCCTCCACGGAGCAGCCTTGCTCCTGCTGTTCCCCAAAGCTCTTGTCCCCACAACCAGGCTGCTCTCACACTGGAGATGCTGGAACAGATCTATCAAGCACCTCAGTGCAGAGTCTGTGAGCCACCCTGGTCCAATCCCTTCTCAGCAGCAGTCTAAAAGCAGCCACTGAAATGCAGTGAATTGGCTGACGAGAACTAAGACATGCTGCTGTGGTGTTACTGCTCTCCACAGAAGAGCCAGCGCTGGTCTGAGGTGAGACTAAATTACGGTGGGAATACCGTGCTGAATTCCCCAGCCAGACCTGCCAAAGGATGACTGCAGTTGGAGGCAGGAAAGTTACAGCTTTGTAAGTTCACTTTGACTAAACCAAAAATATTTTAAATGCAACTGTCCTGATCTATGGTAGAGTTCCAAAATATATTAATTACAGCTTATTAGCTTTTCCATAACATTTCAAGCAAGTTCTTTCAGGCTGTCTACACTGAGTCATTTTTTGGAAATAAACATTTTGGATCTAACCCTAAATGAGAAATTATTTCAGATTTGGTAACACAGGCTCAGTTTTCAACTGTCTCCACGCACGGGCATGTGGAACAAAAATACAGTTAGAAAATTCTGGCCGTTCTCTTCAGGCTGCCTGGGCTCAGGCTGCTTCTAAAGGAGAGACAGCAGTTAGATTCCTTATGGGCTGCCCTTCCCCCAGCGCCAAGAAGTAAACAAGTATGTTTAAGGCAACATAAACTAATTAGACACCTAATCCTACATTTGTCTGCACCCAGTACTGCCATGACGCTGCTGAGAAAGATGAGAAGGACCAGCAAGCAAGAAGGGAACAGAGGGAAAGGGAACGTTAATTCGCAGCAAAACTAGGAGGTAATATGCTGCTCTGGGCACTAACTTTACACAAACTATGATCACACCTCTCAATCCAGTAAGGCCCTAAAATAGCATGCAGATCTTCAAAAGGAGAGGAAAAATCCTACCCTAAAAAGAGATGTTGCTTTTTCATTACCTACGTAAAAAAGCTTGGAGACAATATAATAAAAAAAGCGACAGCTTCTTAATTACTACATCAAGTTTGTGAGCAAAACGTCATGCAGGGAAGTCCTGCCCCACTCCCTGCCGCAGCCCAGGTGCTGGAGGGGGGCACGGCAGCGCGTTCGCCCTGAAACACAAGACACAGTGAGCAGCCCCTTCCCAGCTGATCCTCTCCAGGGTGTAAGATGCTGCTACCAAGCAACTCTGCAGCATTGCTGGCTTTCCTAAAGCAACCTCTAATTACAACCTTTATGAGCATCACAAGACCTGGCCAAATAAGAGCCAAGACCAGCAGCCTGAGACGCAGAAGAATTTGCTAATGTCTGTAACATTTTCTGCAATTTCCAATTCAAAATGCAGAACATGCGGGGTCTGTTTGTGGTGATAGTTAACAGGTCATGGTAAAGTTGCATTCAAAGTGAAGGATAGATATCTGACAAACACTGAAAAAAACAAACACTGAGAAGTCATGAAAATAGGTTAAAGTTTTGCCGTTTGAGAAAATACATTTATTTCTTCCTATTTGCCAAATGGTGTCAGTACTTTCAGGATTCGCGTTGTCAAGCATTTCTCCCAGCTGTGAGAGCACTTTTGAAAAAAGAGGAAAGATAGAGATTAATGGATGACAACTGACTTGAGCAACTGGGGCTCCAAGAAGAGATATTAACAACTGGAAGGGCACGCAGCTCTGAATCAGCGAGCAGAGAGATGCAGTGCTAGGGAAACAGGATCAAACTGACCCACGCTGATGACAGCCCTCAGAATTTTCTCACAGATAATTACTGGTTGCAGAAAAGAAGAAGCCTTAGGCTTTTAACCGAACCGGTCACCTTAAAGCTATGAAATGCCCCACCCAGCACCAATTATTATTATTATACCAGTAACAATGACATAAAAAGTAACAGCTGTTAGGCTTCGCTGCCTTGCCAAGTCTGGCAAGTTTGTTTGATATGGAACAAAGAAAGAGACATCATTAATTTTAAACCAATCTTTGCTTCAGAAAGCTGCTGCCATTGTATGAGAAAAACTCAAGTTCCTGCAAGTTGTGGAAACAACTCTGCGTTTCCAGTTTTCTGGTTTCCACTGCTTGCACTTTACACAGTGCTTGTGTGCCTGTGATGAAGGCTAAAATAGGAATTTGCTCATACTTTAACATCACGTGATATCCCCCCGTTGGACTGTGGCTACGATCAGCCCTGTAGTTTTCTTTCCTGTTTTCTACCACCCTTGCCTGCTCTTTATATGTTTTTTTGTATGGCCAAAATAAGAGGTGAGCGCTTTAGAAACCCGTAACTAGGAGCATCAGCAGGCGGTCTCAAAAGCAGGTGAGTCACCTCTTACTGGTTCTATGTTTAAAACAACAAAATAGGTTTGATTCTGTCCCATACTAGGTAAAATAAGAAAGGTGAATGCCATGCTTGGCCACCCATTCACTGCTCAATCAAAAAATGTTCACCTTCACACAACCGAGGGCTCCAATGACAGCCTGCCAGGAGCTAGAGGGTCTCGGTCTGGGCGATTGGAAAGGGACTGCAGCCAGCTATCTTCATATTTGTCCTGCTTGTGGAAATTACAAGCAAATTACAGGTTCCAGCACGTAATGGTCTAGCCAGACCCAAACAAAAGCACATGGTGGTGAGGACAGTGCTGCACGCCGGGACCTGCAGTCTCTGTGGACCTCCCTGCTTTATATTTAGCTATGACATTCTGCAAAACTCCACAGCTTTCCTAGGGAATGTAATTTCTTCAGCTGTGTTTATAAGGCCTTTTATAACGTGCAGCTCTGCTCTTTGTTTTTATACGGGTGTAAAGGTGTTTCTTTCTCTTCAAATCAAGTCAGAGGGCCTCATTGTTTCTAGCTCCCAGTCGCCCTAATGCTGCTAATCTCGCATTAACAGCCTACTGACACAGAAGAGACCACAGAAAAGACTGATTGCCAGCTCCCTGGCCCTGTGACCGCGTGCTGGTCAGATCTGGATTAATACTTGAGGCGATTTACCCCAGGAGGCCTTGTTACAGGTGCCTGTAACTCTAAACTCTCCTTGAACCGCTTTGGGGGAGTGGGAGGAGGGGAACCTGTGAAGTCACAGCTGGTGAAGACACAAACAAGGTGCTTCTGCAGCTCACCCCATTTCTTTTCTCCTACAAAATCAGGGTGACCACAACCCAGAATCCTAGATTTGAGACCAGAGGCAAGGAGCCAGGCCTCAACACCCCACCGATGGCACAAAACCCACTGTGAAGCTCCCTCTCACCACCTGTCACTGACAGCAGCTTTCCTTGAATTTAGCTTTTCTGGTTACTAGAAATTGCTATCCAGGAAGCAAGATGCAGTCAAACACGTTGACTTCTTCCAGTGTTTTTATAGTGATACAGCCCAGCTGCGTAGGCTAATTCAGGTACAAGCGTGACTCTTGCAGCCTTGAAAACAGTTTACACTGTTCACACTTAGGGAAGGCTGGAAAAATAACATCATTCTTATTTGGCACTGAGTCTCCATGTGACAGCTCAGTTCACCAGCCTCATCTGCCTCATGTCTCTCTGCGGCCTGGCGTGCCTCCTGCACTCGCGGCCCTGCATCACGCCTGCTCCATGACCCTACGCAGCCAGGCCGGGCTGGTCAGCCATGCTGGATGTAAGGAAGGAGGAGGGAGCCCACGCTGCATCTCAGCTCCATGTGGAGCCCGCTCTGCTGCTGGGGAGGGAAATGGAGGCAGGGCCCCCGTGCCCAGCCAGCCGTGAGGTGTTGCAGGCCTGGGCCAGGGATTTGACCATTTCTTGTCTCCCCTGGGACAGTTCTATCATGGGATGATTGAATTTGGCTTATTAACTAATTGCCAGCAAAACAGGTAATTGCTGCTGGCCTGAAGTTAAACCCTTCTGTAACTCGGTTACTATTATTTGCAGGCCAGGGACCTGCTTGAGTTCAGCCTTCGAGGCACCACACTGTCCCCTCTAGGAAGAGGAGTGAAGTACAAAAACATACCATGCCTTACAGAGGCATTATTTGTACCCATAATTATTATTATTACAAGGCTGCTTGTTCCATCTTAGCTTCTTAACCAACTGCCCTGAGACTCACACAGATGTGCTGCCCAGAGCACCTCCTCCCTCTCCCCTGCCCTTCTGCCTCTAACAGAACTGCACTGTTGTTGCAGGCATGTATCTTTCCATAGTTCTTTATTAATAAAGAGCATCTGCAGGGAAACAGGATCTGACTCACCCCACAGCACAGCTGCTCCTGCTGCTTACTTTCCCACCTGAAACAACAATTCCCTTTCCAGAGTCCCCTCCATCTCCACAGCAGCCAATTCCAGTGTCACCCATGCAGTGCTGCGCTCTCCTTCTAAGGAACAGATTATGGGCTGCTCTCCCCAAGAGACGTTCTTGAACAAAATCTTTGCATCATGCAGACTCACCTCTTTTTCATGCTGTCTCGCTCCTTTTCAGAATCTCAGTGAGGAGTATTCGGTGAGTGTGAGGCTTTTCAAAATTGATTCCTTATCCATATTTGGGAATTTGTGCTGGGCACTAGCTGGTACAAGCCAGAGTCTTCCCACAGTGCACTTTGGGACTTGTAGTTCCCAAAAAGGAATGTTGTTGTCCCAATTGCAAGAGCCAAGCAACAGTAACTGAAATCCGAGAGGCCTTTATCTCTGCTTTTGCTTGGCTGCTGGGCCCTGCATTCTGCAGTGTTTTTGTGCTGTGCCTTTGGCTTAACGGGGCTGAATATGCCTGGGGCCTCTTCCACAGCCCGTGGCACAGCACACAGCCCAGCACGCCCTGCAGAAGGTGCTGCTGTGGGGTGCATGCCCTGTGCCAATGGGCCAGTGCTCAGCCCTGCTGCCTGAGCAGCTACCTAGGGAGCTGGGGTGGTCTGTCACTGAGACTGCCCAGACTTCCTTCTGACACTGAAATGGCACAGAAACTCCTTTTTAGAAATCATGCTTCTCTCTTTAACATTTTGCATTAGTATATTTGATTTTTTTTTTAAGTAAACAATCATACTAGGGGACCAGTGTTGCGAAACAGTGTAATAAATCCTGCCTCTCCCGTAGAGATTTATTTTGTGAAGAGGTTTTTCGCAGAGTGCAATACTTATTTTGCAACCAGGACACCCTATTGTTTTAAAATATCAGCTAAAGAAGAACGTGACACATTTTATATTGCTGCTGTGCAGTACCGATGGAGATGCTGTTACTATTACCCACCTCCAGTCCATTTAACAGTGTAATGTGCTTGAAGCATGGAGCACTCTGCCTGAGGAAGAGATCCCAGAGGAACGTGACCTGAGGAGGGGAAGGTGTGTGCCCACCCTGCACAGGACCCCGCTGCCAGATTTGCTTCAGATGGAGCCGTATCCGCGAGCAGGGAGCACTCTGCCTTCCCCAGCCACTCCGAAGCTCTTCTTCCCCGTCTGTTTATGGCGAGGGACCACAGCTGTATCGCCTCCCGTCACAGCAACCCTCCTCCTGCACACGCTTGTGGCGGCTGACACCTGGCGGTCCCGAGGAGGAGGGGCAGCCAGACTGCTGAGGGTAAGGGTTTTCCCTCATCTGAACCCAACCTCTTGGATGCTTATTACTGAGGCAAGCACAGAGACGTCTCCTCCCCGTTAAGGAAAGGGCCAGTTCTCTTCAGTGTTTTCATAAATGGTTTGGATGAAGGAAGGACTAGAAGATGTTTTGAGCGAGTTTGCTGGTGGCACTAAATTGAGAGGAGTTGTTGACTCTGTCAGGGGTGGAGGGGCCTTGCAGAGAGATCTGGAGAAATGAGAGGGCTGGGCAGTCACCAACTGCATGAAGTTTAACAAGAGCAAGTGCTGGATTCTGCAGCTGGGATGGGGCAGCCCTGGCTGTATGTCCAGAGTAGGGGATGAGAGCCTGGAGAGCTGCCCCATGGGAAGGGATCTGGGGGTTCTGGCTGACAGCAAGTTGAACACGAGTCAGCAGTGTGCCCTGGCAGCCAAAAGGGCCAACCGTGCCCTGGGGTGCCCCAGGCCCAGCGCTGCCAGCCGGGTGAGGGGAGGGGTTGTCCTGTTCTGCTCTGGGCTGTGCGGCCTCACCTTGAGCACTGGGTGCAGGTTTGGGGCCACAGTATGAGAGGGACATAAAACTACGAGAGAGCGTCCAAAGGAGGGTGACGAAGATGGAGAAGGGTCAGGAGGGCAAGGTGTGTGAGGAGCAGCTGAGGCCCCTTGGTTTGCTCAGCCCAGAGCAGAGGAGGCTGAGGGGAGGCCTCATGGTGGCCTACAGCTTCCTCACGAGGGGAGCAGAGGGGCAGCGCTGAGCTCTGCTCTCTGGTGACAGCGACAGGGCCCGAGGGAATGGCATGGAGCTGTGTCAGGGGAGGGTCAGGGTGGGGGTTAGGAAAAGGTTCTTCACCAGAGGATGCTGTGCATGGAACAGGCTCCCCAGGGCAGTGGTCACAGCCTCAAGGTGCCAGAGTTCAAGGAGCATTCGGACAACGCTCTCAGGCATATGGTCGGATTTTTAGGTGGTACTGTGTGCAGCCAGGAGCTGGAATTAAAGTTCCTTACAGGTCCCTTCCAGCTCGGGATATTCTGTGACACACACACTGTCATACAGCAAACGCGGATCCAGCACTCAGCTACCTGTCCCTATGCCTCTCAAGGCCCTCTGGCTCAGCCCAGCCCCGAGGGCACACGGTGGGGCTGGCCGCGGGAACAGGTGGCTCTCCCCGGGCTGCTCGCAGCCTGGCGGGCCCCAGCACCCGTTGGGCACGTGACCTCTGTCTTTACCCAGCTTCTCCGTGCCGAGCACCCAGGCCGTGGCACAGGGAGCCCGGACTACGTGTCCCGGCGGGCGGCGGGGCGGAGAAGATGTCGGCGTGGGGCGGCCCTTCCGCTGCCGCGCGGCGCTGCCGTCGGGGCTCCCCGGCGCCTTCCCCCGGCTGCTGAGGCGGGGCCGAGCGGAGCCCCGGGAGGCGATGGCGGAGGCGGGNCCCCGGGCTCGGCCCAGGCGGCCTCGCTGCTGGAGGAGGCGGCGGAGCTGCTGGTGCTGCAGCGGGACTTCTCCGGCGCCCTGGAGCGGTGCGAGGCGGGCTGCGGCAGCCTGGGCCCCGCGCCCGGCCCCGACAGGTGCGGCCCCGCTGGGCCCTTGCCCCGCGCTGCGCGTTGGGAGGGCGCCTGGAGTTCAGCTGGCTGGCTGGTGTTTGGCAGGCGCTGGAAGCTCCTCCGTTCGGGTGTAAGAGCTGTGTGCTGATGGCAGCAGTGCTTGTAGTCCCAGCTGTAGATCTGCTTAACTGGACAGTGGAGGTGGAGTTCCTGTTGGGAGTGAATAAGCGCTTGCCACCTGCCCTCTTTGGACTGCTCTTTTGTAGCAGCCTGTCTGTGTTTACATAGCTTGTGTGGAGGGCTGTGTGCTGGAGGACTGACAGGCACGTGTACAGACCTTCCCTGCCTGCTTCTCTCAGGTGTACCCAACTCCCCTTTGTTCGTGGGTGGGAAGGAGTAGGAGGAGAAGACGAGGAAGAGCAAACAGCAGGCAGAGAACCACAAAGCACTCAGGCAGTGGTATCGCTCATAAGAACAGATACGGGGGAAAATTTGGTTATAAGAAGGCGTGTATTTATTTAGGTGTGTCTTTGTTTCCAGTTCTGCGGAAGTGAAGTGCTCCCTTTGTGTTGTGGGGATTCAGGCACTGGCTGAGATGAACAGGTGGAGAGAAGTCCTGTCCTGGGTCCTGCAGTACTACCATGGCCCCCAGCATCTGCCTCCGAAACTCCTGGAGCTGTGGTGAGTGCGGGTCAGCGGCTGCCGGGTGGACAGGGCTGCACTGGTTAGGTTTAGTAGTAGGCCAGACTCAAATATTTTATTTTCTCCCTTCTAAGTTCATTTTCAAGTGCCAAGCACAGTGTGCCTGTTCTCTCAGGGATGCTGAGAAGGACATCTGGGCCTGTGCTGGAGCATGCCAGCAGACAGCTTTAAGGGGATAAAGTACAAAACTCTGAGAGAGAACTGCTCCTCTGGGAAATCTCTCTACCTCCAGTGTAAACCTTAACATGTGCCTTCGTGGTAACTGCAGCCATCTTGACTTCTACAAAGTTATTGCCTTCTAATATTTCTTTCTTGTGTTGCAGTATCCTGTTATACAGCAAAGTGAGAGAGCCCCAGGTGATGCTGGAGGTCGGCAGTAGCTGGCTGAGAGACCAAACCAATCAGAGCCTCCCTGAATACGGTTCATTGCTGGAGCTCTATCTGTTGCATGTGTTGCTTCCACTTGGCCGGTTTGAGGGGGCAGAAGAGCTCGTGTACAGCTGTGATGTTTTTGACAGCGAACAGAAGCTGGCATTTCTCGAGAGCATTTGTGAAAGGCGATGTCAGTGGGCTCAGCAGGAAGAAATGCACTCAGATGATGAAGAGCAGCAAGACAAAGCAACAGAGACTGTTTTGGGTAGGCTTTCCCTCTGTTGTTTGTACTTCTCTCTCAAATTTCAAGTTTTAGAGATACACATATTGTAAAGATTACCAGAAGAGTTCAATCTAGACTATGATTGGTCATCAACATCTGTGTGTTCTGCATCCTCAACCCATGAGCTGTCTGCTCTCTCCCTTATAATCTGTGATAGTCCATCCCAGGAAACCTGCTTGTGCCCTAGGAGCTGTTGGTGAGACAGCTTTCACGAGTGCTCAGGGCTGTGCAGTGTGTAGGGGCAGCAAACCCTCACTGGCACATTAAGGGAGGAAGCAAGTTCCAGAAGCTGTTCACAGGCCCTATGAGCATTGAAGCTCTCTCATTTGCTGATGTCTAAAACCAGACTGAGAACAGAGGTTTCAGAAGGAAGCAGTGTATTTTCTTGCCAACTGTGCCGTTGCTTCTTCTTTGCTTTTATAGTAGTGGTGTCCTTTAACCAGTGAGATGGCATCCCAAGCCATCTTGTAGCAAGTATTCAGTATGTATAAATACTATTGTTAGGCTGTACCAGACACAAGGAAATCTTGCTGGGTATCGCAGAAGGAAATAACGATTTGTTGGCTGACAATTACAAAGCATGCTTGGTCTCCACTAATGTTACGAGATGACAGTTATTTGCCAGGTTCTAAAATGCTTAAAAAAAAAAAAAAAAAAAAGTACACCAAGGAAAATAAAACTGGCTAGTGATCCTTTAAGAGCATGTTTTGTTGGTTCTGTGTGTTTTCTACTTCTACGTTAGCAGTCGAGCCTGTGTAGAAGCCACATCTGGCATTTAATTAAAGATGTGCTTCTCCTCCAGCACTGTAAATCACTTTATCTCTCAGGAGAGAAGTGGGCGCTACTGTGGTACAAATTCATATACAAAATAGCTATAGCAAATTGTATTATGAAATTGTACCACTTCTCTATATTAACAACAAAAACAAAAACAAAAAACAAAACCCACAGCCAACCACAACATAAAAAACACCAAAAACCCTCTCAGTGTAATCAAACTAAGAACGGTCTCACCGTTTTTATATAAATTTGTTAGTACCTGTGTGATTAGTTATTTTTATATTTTTTACTTTGCCCTAACAGCTTTTCTGTTCTTGTGTTCTAGGTGCTCTGTCTCAAAAGCTCTTGACCATGGTGACATTGTTACGAAGAACACTGAGGTCCATGTCAAGCCACTTCTATTTACTTCCTTACAAAAAGATGCTCTTGGCTACTTTTCTGCTGTACCTGGTGGTGGTGAGATTAGACCCAGGTAGAGTATTAAGAGTTGTTTTTTAATTACATTTTGGCTGCAGAGAAGAAAATTGTTGATTTTTAATAGATATGTTGTGTATAAATGTTTCATCTTAGGGAGATAGAAAAATTATGTGGCTAGGAACTTGTCGTTTGGGCTTATTTCACACGTTTTCAGTTGCAATCCATGCAGAAAGACGTAGCTTTACAAAAGCCACTTTGCTGTGAAGTTATTCCATCCTCAGTTCTTTCCAGCAAAGTGCTGACTGCGAGAAGCACGCTGGGCTGTCCTAGATGCAGCCTCTGCCTCAAGCACTTTGAGGTGCTTACAAGGTCAATGTCTTTTGGAAGAGCGATTGCCTTCTAAGGCTGTCCTGTCAGGAGAGCACAGAGTTGCCCAGGATGGCAGCGTAGTCACACTTTTGATCTGCTTATGCTGGGGTCTTGGAAGTGTGATGGCTGGAGCTGGCACTGAAAAATGGGCTGGTTGCATGACACAGACGTGGCTGCAGGGCTGTGAAGAGAGTGGCTGTTTTTCCTGTCTGGAGACACCCCTTCACCTGGGTGACAGGTGCTCCTTAGCTATTCTGCAAATAATCCATTGGAAAATACTGAAGAACCCTTGCCATGTATGGGAGCAGTGCCCTGGGTGAAGGCCTGAGTACTGAACTGAACAGAAGGACGGAAGACACCTAGGTTTCCATTTACTCTACTTGGGTTAGTTCTTTCTTAATGTGTTTGGTGTGTTTTAGTTTTACCTTTTATAATGAAAGGCTGTCTTGCTCTTTGTTTTTTCCCCAGCTTCTCCCACATCACTGCCATTCATCTGCAAACTGGTCCAGCTCTTCCGACAGGCTTGGGCAGCTGTATTATCTCCAGTCCACCGGCCTCCAATTCAAGATTAAGTGTCTTCCACCACAGAACATGTTTTTCTCTGCTCCTGTATCAGTTTGTCTGGAGGACTTCGAGGCTTTTCAAGGACTGTTGAGATAGATCAGTGTCCTAGTGGAGATGACCTCTTGTGATCTCTGGTGTAGCAGTACCTTCCTTTCTTCAGACAGGGAGCAGCGATGTATGAATTTTGAAACCATGCCAAGTATTCCTGATATTTCCTTGGCTACTCAGCACCGTTCTGTCCAACACTACAGCCACTCCTTCTGTAATCTGCAGCTGATTAAGATCCTCCTTTTAAAACGGTTTGCTTTGGATGTAACTCTTGCATGAGAGTTGTGTGGGCAGTTATGAAGTATGCTGCCTGAGATATTTTGGAATACCATGCAGTTCCCTGAACAATGGAAAAAGCATTGGAGTAGGCAAAGGAGTATCAGTAACTGGGGGAATATTCTGTTTTACCTGAAGACATTTAAAATGCCTGGTTCCTCCAGCATGGGATTTAGGACAAGTATGTGGAAGAAAAACACGGCAGAAAGTGAAGCCTGTTGTATTTTGGACACCATGGTTTCCTCTGTGACTGATGCCTCCTCAGTAAGGCGCTCTTGATTTTAGTCATACCTAAGCCAGACAACCTAGGCGGTGTGCCACAAATACTGTTGTGCTGCACCTACTGTTCTTAAATGCAAATTACAGTACTTTGTGCTTGCCTGGTGCATAGTAATCCTTAGAAGCACGTGGCAGTGGTAAGGAAATTTATTTTTTTAAACTATATTCCATATTATTGTCTACTTGATCAACTGAGGTTGTTGCATTGTTTTACTGTTTCCCTACCTCTCGCTTTGTTCATGTAGATGTCAGAAAGTCTCTATGTCTAACCCCCATGAAGTTCTGATTTACATGGTAACCATTTAGCAATGCTCTATCATTCAGAACAAAAGCTTGTTTGGTAGAAGGAGATTTCTCTGAGATCCTCTAACCTTGCAAAGCTGTGGCAAGAAAGTTATTGTCTTTGCAGAAGGTCTGTTACCAGACTGACCCTATTTCTGACCACCTGGGGCAGTAGAAAAATTAATTTCTTCTCCATCCTCTTCTCCATCCTCTCATCCTCAGAGAGCGCTGACTATTTAAATACTGCTTCTACTGGAGCAAACTGCATGTGTGTTGGAGAGAACAAGTTAGAGGCACAGAGCCATTGTGGCAGATGCAGCCAGCCATTCCAGCATCTGTGCCAAGATGATTCAGGTGACCAACATCAGCCAAAACTACAAAATGGGGGACAAAGCCACCTTTTTGGTGGGCAATTTCTATCCAACAGACCAAGCTTGTGAAAAATTGCCAATATAGATCCCGCTGCAGTGTACAACAGTACCCTCCTTCGAATTGAGCATTGTTTCTAGCAATAGCTGTACAGTGAGATGGTGGCTATTTCAGTTTTATTTACAAGGATAGCAGCCTGTTGGTGTGCTCTGTTGCTTTGCATTTTACCAGGCCACTTGGAAATAGCCTGCATCTTCACTACTAAAAATGATGTTGTGTCTAGTTCTTGAGTTATCTTGGTAGAGGAATACTCCAGGGTTGGTGTGGGATCAAGTGGGGCAGGTCACCCATGCAGAAGGCAGTGCTCACCTTGCCTAGTTATCTCAGGTAATCAACAAAACCCAACCACAAAACATTCCCATCTCCCTCCTGCCCGCCCAGAATAACCCTCTTAGTTAAATGGCAGGTCTGTGTTTGGGGGCTGGGTTCAGTGCACAGACCATACATTGTGTTTAGAGTTCTGTTAAATATCATAGCCATTCATTTACCAGAACTCTAACTCAAATGCAATTGTAGGTTAGCAACCTCCGCTTCTTTGGAGTACTGCTGATTTTGCGTTTGTATTGTATTTAGCTCATCATGAGAGGGAAGAAGGCAGAAACAAGCACTCTTTCTTTTTAGCAACTAATACTAAACCTGCAATATTTAATTTTCACAATAAAATGACGACTTATTTACCTCTTTGTAGAGTTGCGTATTTGTGCTGTGATTAAGTGTATCAAAGCTTTAGCATTTAATGTGTTGATGCTGTAGAATCTTGAAATAATTTCTGGAAATGTTTCAGTACATGTCCCTGTTGTACAAGTGTATTTGAATTAAGTAGAGGAGTGGAGACTTACAAGTCTGCGTTTTCATAGGAGTTCAGAAAGTGATAATTACTTTCTGTGAAAGAGGCAGTGTATTTATTTTTTTTAAAATATTTAAGTGTCTCTGTGTACCTTGGGGGATGGCCAAGATCAGTACTACTGAGAATAAAGTACCTGGGACTTACCTTAAGCTGTGTTTTTCTTTGCATTGTCATTGTATCATGGAGGGAAAAGAGGTAGTTGTGCATAATTCCATAGGAATCCTACTATGTAAGGCTTGTTCAGAGAGAACGTGTGCCTGCCATGCATATGTGAACTTCCTGCTAGTATCTCCAGGTGTAAGAGCAAATGATAGTTCTGCTTTTTTGTTTTTGCATCCTCTTGTTGGATGCAAAGAACTTCTGTTAGCCTATAGTGTAGGCAGCTGAAGCGTTGAAAACCAGTTGTCTATAATCAGCTGAACAGATGTCACACAGAGAAGGAGGCAAGAAGATAACCCCATGTATTTTGTCCACAGATGACCAAATAGTCAATCAAGTGGAATCCCTTATACTCCGACCTGTTCCCCAACTCATTTCCATCACTGAAACTTGGGCGAGCTGACTGTAGATGAACTGTGGACATGGAGTTATCTTTGTCAGAAAGACAAAATGTGAAAATGATGCCACGTTTTGGAAGAGTTAAGAAATTCAAAGATGGTTAATAATCTTTAAAACGAGTTACCAGTAGCATATTCACCAGTTGTGTTTTAATGAAGGAGAACTGTTATTCAACAGTATATCTGTTAACATTCTGGTTACTAATACCAGTTGTAACTTTTTTCCTTTTTTTTTTTTTTTTTAACCAACATTCAGTATGGAAAACTAACTGGGAAAACTTGCTTAAGAGCAGACCATGGGTCTGGGTGAAAGCAGGCTGCTGATGTAACAGGTGAGTGGGTGTGATGGGAAGGTTGCCTGGGAGACATTATGACCTGTTCTGCCGACACTGTGATACTGCAGGGCGCCCTCCAGCAAAGTATGAATACCAGCCCTCCTTGCTCCAGATTGCTTGTACAACAGTAGAAACATCAGTGGCCAAAGCTTCTCCATCCAGTCAAGGAAGGAAGCTCTCAGGAGAAACCATGGTAACAAAATAATCGTTATTTAATGAGATAACGAACAATGAGTTGGGCCTTTGTTTTCCCCTACTCTGGGCAAGATCTGAGGGAAGGGGGGAAGTGACTATTTTACTTCAGTGTTAAAACTATGGCTAAGTGAGGGGGACCAGAGATGAAAGTTCACGATCTGTGGTCTTCCCAGGCTATCACAATTCTCCAAATCTTTTGAGTGGCATAAACCAGGGAAATTCTGTAATTCCTGTACTGTGTCCAAGATTTTGCAATTGAGAGGTTGGGTGAATCTTACCAAAAGACTTTCTAGCTTGGTTAAAGTCCTTGAATAATGAAGAGATTACCGTAACCTCTCATAAAAGAAAAGTCAGTGTTTGTTTCTTGTTTCCCCTCAAGCACACAGACACAAGCAATAGCAGCGCTTCACTTGTATTTATCTGTGTTGTTAAAGTTTTCTGTTTGACCTGGATGTTCAAATTGGCTTTAGCAACTTTTTTTTTTTTTTTTTAATAAATCACACTACATTTGTTTCTTAAATGTCCAGAGTTTTGAAGTGGCTTTCAGACTGCTGCAGATCTGTGGCTATTAAGGGAGAGCACGCTTTGTTCTACTCAGGCTTAACTTCATGGGAAGACAGTAACAAATCTAGACTTGAAACTGTATGCTGCTGTACTGTTTTGTCACTGTGGAGGACAGGAAGAAGAGTGTAGCTGGAGAGGTGAATCCTTCCCACTCAAAAGTGGGTATAGCCAGGCTGTATGGTATTAACTGGTGTTCAAACTTCGTTTGGCCCTGGGGTTTGGGTTTTTGTTTGTTCTTTAAGGAATAATACCACACGTAAATGCAGGTGGTGCAATAAAGAAATTAACTGCATATTGAAAAGCTACCATGCTGAAGTATTTTTGTATTTTTATAGTTGCATAATTTTGGTCCTAATTTCGATCAATAACAGAGTGGTACACCCAGATTACAAATTGATGGGTTTCTATCAGAAAACAGACTACAGAAAACACCAAATGTTTCCCTAAATTGCACAGCCAGTTTTGAGAACCTAGTAGAAAATCCTGGATACTGGTAGAAGGGTTCTGTGATTAAATTCAGTTTTCAAAAGTAGTTGGTTGCCTTTGAAATTAGGCAGCTGAGAAATTTGAACTTTTCCTTCCCTTTTAGAAAGGGCTGAATACCTTGTTTGGGAACAGCAAGATCTGCAAAATGTCCTAAATTAGGAACTCCAAATGAGAGAGAACTAAAATCAATTCCTTTTGAAATCATGTGTCTTCCACGCTGGCTGGAAGAAAGTGGTACAGATTCATCCTGTGAAGCGTGCCAATTAGAGAGTGGAATTACACTTAGGGATTAATTGGATACTGTATTTTTTTCTTCTTTTTTTCCACACGTTTGATGCCTGCTATTTCTACATCTTTATTTTCCTAGAACAGAATCAGGAAATGTTATACATTTATGCAAATCTCCTGATGGTCACTGTTTTAAAAATTAATCCAAACTGTATTTTTCTTGATTTAATGGGGTCACCATCTCTTTTTCTTTATTCCTGTGTCCAACTCTCATTTACTGTTTAAGTTTGCTTGGGATATTACTGCCAAATGTAAAGGAAGCATCAGAAGGGTTCACATATCTTATGTGCTCTGCAGAGGTCCTTTTAGAATACTTTGCTCAAAAATTGAAATTGGGCGCCTTAGGAGAAGGCACAACCCCTCCTCAAACACAGACTAAAGGGAAAATACCAAATGTATTCATTCAAAATCTGATAAAACAAGAAGATGCCTGTTTGGTGATTATAGAGGGATAGCTTTTTATGAAAATGTTTTCTTGTAATTGCCACGGGCATATCGAGCTACCAGGTTTCTAAAGTCAATATGAAAAAAAGCCATTCCCAATCAATTTTCTTTCATTTATTTCACTTCCGTACCTTTCTGCTCCAAGAGGTTTTATTTTTAAAATCCACTGACACCTCGGCTCACTTTCAGCATTTACCTAGGTAGGGATAATACACGTGGATTTATGCAACATTTAAAATGTTTCACACTTCAGTGCATACCCCCAATTAGGTTGTAATTAATACACCTTCAAGCTATGGTATCAGGGCTTGTATCACCATAGCCTTGATACGGTTACCAGGCTAACTGTGCTCTAAGCTGACTAAAGACAGTGACATATGAATCTGAAGAGGGATTAAGATTTGGAAATCCTCTGCCAGGTTCTTCTGCCAGGTTTTCCTGTCCTGTAGCTGGAGGAAGATGTGAGATGATGATGTGCAGTCCATGGGGAAATCTCTAGGGAGAGCTGGAGAAACCAGCAGAACTGAAATATCCAGGAGAAAGGATTCAGATTAGGGAGAGAGATAAGTGGAGCTGCATCTTTTAGGAGATGGATAGCAAAATGAAAAAATGTTTCTGTGTTTCTGTCCAGAAAATAGTTTTTCCCTTCACCTGAACTAATAAGGTTTTGGGTTTTTTTTCTTTCTCTNTTTTTTTTTTTTTTTTGGATGGGCAAACAAGAATATTTATCTTATTTTTTTAAATAAGTGTTAGAACATATTTCCTTAATTCCACTTCCGTGGAAAATTTAGTAATCACTAGTTGATTTGAGGTTTCGTATAGGCTCAGCTTATAGACTGTTAGGATATTCATTGTCTCTTCTCACCATCTCCCTTGTCCTCCCACTTTAGCGCGAGTGCATCTCTGTTCACATTGGCCAAGCTGGAGTTCAGATCGGCAACGCGTGTTGGGAACTCTTTTGCCTGGAACACAGCATTCAGCCTGATGGCACCTTCAGCGACCCACCCAGCAACGATGACTCTTTTGCCACGTTTTTCAGAGAGACAAGCACTAGAAAATATGTGCCCCGGGCTATCATGGTGGACTTGGAACCCACCGTAGTAGGTCAGTATTGAACTAACCTCGGAAAGCTGAAACAAATTAACCTTTGGATCATTGAATAGAAGGACTGTGTCCTCACCTTAAGGGATGATCCCAACATCCAGGTAGAACTGACATATTTAAAGGTTTTAATAGCAGGTATTACTAAAAGATGTTATTTTCAATGAAAAGATGGAAACTGACTATGCTCTGTTGTAGATGCTTCAACTAATACTAAAATGAGAGGTTTTCTACTGTCTAAACCCACACTGGTTATGAGTGCAATTTAATTTACTTAAAGACATTGTTTTCCTCACATTCACATGGAAGACAGGAACATGAAGAATCAGAAAGCAGGAGTGTCATGAAAGATGTTTTACTTCTGCAAATCCCTTTTAATAATTCCCCTGAAGGTTCTGACAGATCTACATCCGATCAGTCAGAAGAGCTGAAATTCATCACACCATAGCACAAACCTCATCTGCCAAATGAATTTACTTGCACAGCACAGCAATTTGCTCTCAGATAGGAGTCCAATTCATTTCTCAAAACTGAGAACATCCCAGGTGCTCCTTACCTCTGTACTTGTTTTTTCAACAGGCAGATCTTCCATACCATTTGTCTGCCAACACAAAATGCTCCATTTGCTTTGCAAACATTATCAGCCTTGGTGAAATCTCTCTTCTAAGCTTATACTTTTTCTCTCTTGTTCAGACGAAGTGCGAACTGGCACCTACCGGCAGCTTTTCCACCCAGAACAGCTGATCACTGGAAAGGAAGATGCAGCAAATAATTATGCACGTGGTCACTACTCCATTGGCAAAGACAAAATTGACATGGCATTAGATCGTATCCGCAAACTGGTACGTGCTGTTGCATTGACAGTGAGACCTTTGGTGGGTGGGAAGGGAAATAAAACGTCATGAATATTTTTGATAGTGGCTCTCATTTCACTTTTACTGTTGTTGTTGGCTCAGAACAGAGAAACACAGTTCCTCTACATCCCACTTTAGTTTTCAAATGAGTGAAGACTTGGAAAACCTCAAATATTGATGGGCCATTATTAGTGTGAGGAAAAAATAGTATTATTCTAGTGATACTCCAGCCTGAGATTTCAAGGCAAAAAAAGATGACGGGTTTTCTAGATAAGCTGCTGATGTTTTTGCTGTGCATTGGCTACGGGTGTTGCTGTTTCTATCTGAGAGTGTAATTTGAAGATGTGTTCACTTATTCTTTCACTTTTCCTGTTGGCTTTCAGGCTGATGCCTGTTCGGGACTGCAGGGATTCCTCATCTTCCACAGCTTTGGTGGGGGCACTGGCTCTGGCTTTACCTCCTTGCTGATGGAACGCCTCTCCGTGGAGTACGGGAAGAAGTCCAAACTTGAGTTTGCCATCTACCCAGCTCCTCAGGTCTCCACTGCCGTGGTGGAACCGTACAATTCCATTCTCACTACGCACACCACCCTGGAACACTCAGACTGTGCATTCATGGTGGACAACGAAGCCATATATGACATCTGCCACCGGAACCTGGACATTGAGCGCCCAACGTACACCAACCTCAACCGCCTGATCAGCCAGATCGTCTCCTCAATCACCGCCTCCCTGCGCTTTGACGGTGCCCTCAACGTGGATCTGACAGAGTTCCAGACAAACCTGGTGCCCTACCCACGCATCCACTTCCCCTTGGTGACCTACGCCCCCATCATCTCTTCTGACAGGGCGTATCACGAGGAGCTCTCGGTGGCTGAAATCACCAGCTCCTGCTTTGAGCCCAACAACCAAATGGTGAAGTGTGACCCCCGACATGGGAAGTACATGGCTTGCTGCATGCTCTATCGTGGCGACGTAGTTCCCAAAGATGTCAATGTAGCAATTGCTGCCATCAAGACCAACAGGTCCCTTCAGTTTGTTGATTGGTGTCCAACAGGCTTTAAGGTGAGAAGGGGTGCATCAAGTTTCTCTTTAATATTTTAAGGACAAGTTCAGTCTAGCTGAAAACTTGTATTTAAAGCTTTAGATCTTGCATGCTTTTCACTTGAGAAAAGAATGAACCTTTTCTTGAGTGAGAGCAGGAATTGATTTGCACACAAAACAGCATCTTGAATGACATTAGACTTAACAGAGATTTCACTGATGTAATCTGGGTTTTTCCTTACCTGTGTTCTGTCCCCCCACCAGTTGCTTTACAGTTTTCTTAACCTGTTTATTGTAATTCTTTTTATGCAACCATTTTATCTACTGTTGTTTGCAGGTTGGGATCAACTATCAGCCACCCACAGCTACACCAGGGGGAGACCTAGCCCAGGTTGAAAGAGCGGTCTGCATGCTGAGCAACACCACAGCTATCGCAGAGGCCTGGGCAAGGCTTGACCACAAGTTTGATCTTATGTATGCCAAGAGAGCCTTTGTGCACTGGTATGTAAGTGAAGGCATGGAGGAAGGAGAATTTGCAGAGGCCCGAGAGGACTTATCTGCCCTCGAGAAGGACTACGAAGAAGTGGCAACCGACTCATTTGAAGATGAAAATGAGGCAGGGGAACCTTAAAATTCACTCTGCCCTTTTCTGTGCATGAGATTGTCTCTGTGTCTCTTTATTATATGTGGCTACATATTTGCTTTTCTTGCACACACTAAGTTACCAACCCCACCTGCAGTACTGTGCCCAGGCCTGGGGCCCCCAGCACAAGAAGGACATGGAGCTGTTGGGGCAGGTCTAGGAGAGGCCACAATGATGGTGAGAGAGCTGGAGGACCTCTCCTATGAAGAAAGGCTGAGGGAGCTGGGCTTGTTCAGCCTGGGCAAGAGAAGGCTCCAGGGAGACCTTATAGTGGCCTTTCACTATCTAAAGGGGCCTACAGGAAAGATGGAGAGGGATTTTTTAAAAAGGGCGATAGGACAAAAGGTAATGTCTTTAAACTAAAAGAAGAGAAATTTAGATTAGATATTAGGAGGAAACTCTTCACAATGAGGGTGGTGAGGCACTGGCACAGCTGCCCAGAGAAGCTGTGGATGCTCCACCCCTGGAAGTGTTCAAAGCTAGGTTGGATGGGCCCTGGGCAGCCTAATCCAGTGGGTGGCAACCCTGCCCACAGCAGGGGGATGGAACTGGGTGGGCTTTAAGTTTCCCTCCAACCCAAGCCATTCTGTGGTTTTATGTTTCATTCTAAGTTCATTGCCATTTTACTGGACTGTAAACTGTGAGTTCTTCATTACAAAATCACAAGACAGTAAGTGTAGGATAGGTAACCTGCTAATCATTAATCACACCGCCTTAGGAGGCAACACACATCATACTAACTCAAAACATAATGTTAGTTAGGCTGTCCCACTTTAAGATGCAATGAGAACTCTGTCAGTGCTGAGAACATACAGCTAGTCCTAGTGCCCTTGTTTTCACACAATTCACAGTGAGGGGTGGTCGGAAGGTGTGATTTTGCCCGGTGCCAAGAGCAGGGACACAATTGAGATACTCTCAGCTTCAGCGGGAGTTTAGAGCATGATATGCTTATGCAGCTACTGTGTAGCAATCATAACTAGACTGATCTGGAGGTGCAAGTGTGCTGACAGTTCTGCTGTAAGGCTAAATGAATAACATCTATGAGTTAATGGCCTTGAAGTGATCAGCTTGTGGCAGGCTGGACGGAAGCATTACCAGTTCCATCAGACTTACTGAGATACAATAGATCGGAACCATGACAAAGACTGTGTGGTACAGAAACAGGTAGGATCTCTGAGAACAACTACGGCTTCACAGTTCAGTCTTCATAAGGTATATTTTCATGTATTCCCATTGCTTTAAGATATTGGAACGTGACACTGCTAAGGCACATGAGCAGATGGCCAGCTGCAGCCTGAGGTAAAACTGGTAACGAGGTAATAGGAGAAAGGGTTGGATGTTACAGACAACAGAACATGCAAAGTGGCTGGCTAACCCTAACCTGTGCCTAAACTAATAGGAAAATGGCAGCAGAAGCTACTGGACATTACACACAGTGAAAGGGAAGTTCTGGAGACTCTCCCTGAGCGTAAGATGTCAACAGAAAGTGAAGGGGGTGTTGGCTCACCTTGGGTACCAACTAAAGCTGACGTTACTAAATAAAGGTGTAAAATCAGGAGAACAGGAACAGTGAGGAAAAACTGGCGGCTCGTGCATCTTTTTAGGAGGGGCAGAGGAAAGGTAACAGAAGGTAAAGCAGATCATACCTGTTTGGGGGTTACTGCAGAGCAGCCCTGTGCTCGGGCAATACCTGAAGCAAGACAATAAGCCTGTTGTGCTGACATTACCATGCATGTCCAACTTCCTAATGTGCTCATGCTTATCTGGAAGGTTTCCCTTAACACTGATGAAGAGACACCCTGGAGGAGACGGAGGACAGGCAGAGCCCCTTTAATACATACTGCAATGTTATTGTAATGCTGGATTTATTATTGATCTGTAATAAATAAATTTCTTTCAAAAAATCAGTGCGTTCACTGAAACATACACTCATCATATACAAATTGAGCAGAACAAGATACATTATTTTTTGCTCAAACTGTTGAGAGGAAGGTCGCACCCTTCCTGGCAGCTCAGTTTGTATTAGGTTTAGCTAAAAGGTCTTAAAGAAAAGCAGACGTATCCAGAAACATCATTGGTGTAGACTGCCTTTTGGTCTGAAAAATGAACAATTTTGGTCTTTATATGTTCTATGTTTCTATGTATGCAAGTTCTGAAATTGCAGAACTGGAGGAGATAATTCTGCATCTAATTCTACAACTTTTAACAGATATACAACAATTCTTACAAAAAAGGAAATAACTTTTGAAACTATCCCAAGATGTACTTCATGTTTCTTTATTTAAAAGTCACCTTAAAAACATATGGCACAGGTCTCTGTTTTGGGGGATAATGCCTAAAAGCCAGTCTCTTATCAATATAGCAAATTCCTATGTAGATACTAAAATAGTAGACAGGGATTTCAGAAACAGCTGAGATGAGATGCTGCCAATTCTCCCAGTCGGTGGCTATGGAATGACAGAATGGAGCTCTACAGGGACAGGAAAGCATCTGCATCTTCATTCACCTAAGAAGGTATCATAACGTGTGGGAAATGCAAAGACTTCCATGCACCATGAACTGTCTACAGACACAAAATTAAAAGTGAGAGAGGTTTTTGTGTAACCACCAAAGAACTTCTTAGGAGTGCATTGTTTTGGAAGATGGAACATTGCTGTCCTAAATTGATCTACAATTCTTCCACTATTGAGTGAATCACTTAGATAACTATCTGCAGTGCATCTGAGTGCTGTGCATCTGGCAGAGGAGTTGTCTTTCATGAGATGAGGACGTTACTGTCCTTCATTTGCCTGGTAACGTTTTGATCTTTTGTCAGAAGAGAACTGATAGATTGCAGGACTTAGTGGATCTCTTAGCTCAGGATCTGCTGCACAGTAACTCTAAGCTCTAGAGTATTCAAATATGCTGTGGTGCAATTGCAGAAGCGAGATTGCTTCAGATAGATTTCTAGTGATCCCAGGCAGAGTATTAAATGGTTTAATGATTGTGAACAAAATATTTCAACTTACACAATAGTGATCTCCCACCGAGATGACAAACAGCCAGATCCCATGTGAGAGATCCTTTCCCCTTGGTGGCTGGCTCTTAAGCGAGCCCAGGATAGTTCCACCCTGGGTCCACCCCTCCTGGTCACATGGAGGGGGGATACAGGTGTTCCTTAGGCCAGCCACCGCCCTTCACCAGGTGCTCAATCACTAATTCAGGCCGTGAGCTCATGTTTCCCTTACATATGCTATTTTCAGAGAAGTGTCTGTCTTTAAATAGAGAAAAAGGGGCTGGGTTTTGTATGAGAGTGTCAGGGGTGGTTCTGTGTTGTTTTTAAAATCCTTTTAAGAGGCTGACTTTGATAGTTGCATGAACAGTTGGAGATGATAACTCACAGCTGCACTGCTGTGCTGTGTTGTGCTGGAGGACACCTGTGGCACAGCACCCAGTCTGCACACAAGGAGCCCTTAGAGCATGGCCAGACTCTTCCAGCTGCAACCTGTCTGTGTATCGCCCTGAGGAGTAGGGCCTCCTCACAAGCCCTGTGGTGCACTAGCAAAGCCACTCTAGCACTCACACCCCATACCTTTCTTTGCACGCCTCACGACTCCGCAGCAGAGCTGTTTGTAATTAGCCCTATTTAGCCCTTGCCATCATCTAGCAGCGTTGCATAGTAAAAGCTGAAGTGAGCAGCCTTGACGAGGCCTCTGGGCTCTCAGCCTTCCTCATGCAGGGCATCTCCCAAGTCTGTTCCACACAGGACAGAGAGGCTGAGGGACTGCCCCTACAAACTCACCATCTGCCCACACAGGCTGAATGACAGCATTGAGCAAGACGACTTGTTTCCAGGCCCGGGATTTTTGCCTAATCTCTCTCCAGAGAAGTCCTAGAGGTCTACTCTAAGAGTCAACAAAACTCACTGGTACCTGGGAGCACGGTCCCACGGTGTGCTTTCAGGTTACTCCCTAAATCAAGACTGAGGGCTTTCTGCCTAAGCACTCAGAAACACAGGTGGACAGAGAAACATAAGGAAACCCACACCTCATGAAAAATAACATGCCCATCTTCTGCAGGTCTTTCAGGTCTGTGTCTGGCCTTCACACAAGACCAGCAGATATTTCCAGCACTTGAGTAGATGTGTTGTCCTGGGACAGAGCAGGTCTTGGTTTAAAGCAGGTCTGCAAAAGCCATTTTGTCAGCTATGTGTCTGTGAAAAATGCAAAAAAAAAAAAGCAACTTTAGTCCCAGAATCTTTAATCCTTGAATTTCCAAGCTCAGTTGGCTCCAGACAGAAGGGCCATAGCCATGGCATGCACCCTGCTGGCCAGGGCCACCTCTCAAGACGCTGTCACTCCCTGCAATGGACAATGGGGCAAGGGGGAATGGGGCAACGAAAGAGCAGAGAAAGTGCAGGTATGGACTGTTGCAAATGTTTTACTAATTCACAGAGCTCTTTTGGCTTTTGTAGCTGTGAAATCTGACATGCTGACTCAAAGAATGCCTAAGAGGTTCTGGGTAGTGGGCTGCCTTGTACTTGCTTTGAGACATCTTCCTGAGGTGATTTTCTGCACAGAAGTCTCCATCTGGTGGAGTTGTAAGCATTAACATTTCAGATTGCTCAGCAGGCTGGAGCAACCTGGGCTTTAGGAAAGCTAAAGCCCAGGTAGAATTAAATCTAGCCAGGGACATAAAGGGGAACAAGAAGAATTTCTACAGGTATATCAATGATAAAAGGAAGACTAGGGAAGATGTGGGCCCTCTCCGGAAGGAAACTGGAGACCTAGTCATGAGGGATGTGGAGAAGGCTGAGGTGCTCAATGACTTCTTTGCAACAGTCTTCACTGGCAAAGGCTCTAGTCACACCACCCAAATTGGAGAAAGAGAAGGTAAGAATGGAGAGAAGGAAGAACTGCCCACTGTAAGTGAAGATCAGGTTCAAGACCACCTAAAGAACCTGAAGGTATACAAGTCCATGGGGCCTGATGAGATTCATCCACGGGTCCTGAAGGAACTGGCGGATGAAGTTGCCAAGCCACTATCCATC
>WBMW01001041.1:0-73787 GCA_013396635.1 Penelope pileata | reverse complement strand
GAGGGCTGGAGCACCTCCCCTACGAGGACAGGCTGAGAGAGTTAGGACTCTTCAGCCTGGAGATGAGAAGGCTGCGGGGGAACCTGATAGCAGCCTTCCAGTACCTGAAGGGGGCCTACAGGAAAGCTGGGGAGGGACTTTCTACAAGGATAGATAATGACAGAACAAGGGGTAATGGTTATAAACTGGAAGAGGGTAGATTTAGACTAGATATAAGGAAGAAATTCTTCCCTGTGAGGGTGGTGAGACACTGGAACAGGTTGCCCAGAGAAGTCATGGATGCCCCCTCCCTGGAAGTATTCAAGGCCAGGCTGGATGGGGCTTTGGGCAACCTGGTCTAGTGGGCGGTGTCCTTGCCCGTGGCAGGGGGGTTGGAACAAGATGATCTCTAAGGTCCCTTCCAACCTGAACCATTCTATGATTCTATGATTCACTGTAAAGTTATCAGCTCTGTTGGAAGAAAACTAGACGAACCTACTCTTCAGGCTTAAAGCTATGATCTCATGGTTCTCCGGAGAAGTGTGAGACTCAGCTTAAACAAGGCAGTGGACAAATTGTCACGGGAATTCTTCCTCTTTACAAAATATCTGTGGCTCTAGAAACCTGGAGCTTTTCCTAGCCAAAACCAGAGAGGGCAGATTTGCAGGTTTATGTAAAGAACACCTAAACAAGAGTATACCAAAGTACATGTGAGCTTATAAGAAATGGTACGAACTACTTCGCATTGTTAAAATGTAGGATTTAAAGCAGAACATAGGTGCTGGTTGCCAACAAGAGCAGAACAACCTATTGATACCGTGTTGTCAAAGTAGACTAACCTAAAATTTAGGAATTGTAAATTTAAATTTCTGCTGATTAAATGTAATGATAAACAGTATATTTCTAAAGATGGGATAGATAATACTCAGATTCAAGAAATTGTGTGCCTTCTGCTTTGTAACCTACAAGCTGAGGACTTATTTCTCCACTGAGAGAAGCTGCTTCTTTCCAATGCTGCGCCAGTGCAGAAGGAGAGAACAATGTAACAGTGGAGGCAACTGCCCTAATTTTGGTGTGCAAGCATCTGTGTGTTGCCTCCAGCTATTTCTTGCAGTAAGTACCACAGCGAGAATCACATTCCGCTCTGTGTTTGGACAGACAAGTCAGACTATATTGAGTGCTGCCCCCTACTGCTGACAGGATGGATGGCTGTACATGGAAAGAAGCAACAGAACTAACTGAAACACTGACAGAGAGGCAGCTGGAGCACGGACGGAAAGAGGTCAGGCCAGCACTTAAAAGCACTGGCAAAGGGCACTTCAAAATGGGAAGTATAGATTTACTTTCCAATTCTCAACTTTTGCTTTTTCTTCTGTCCTTCTCTATTCCATTCATTCATCCCTTTGTGACCTGTTGGTATTCCATACTGGAATTTAGGAATGATTCTTGTCTACACATGCATGCTGGCAGAACAGGGAGCTGGGATGGCATGTCTCTTGTACATGACATGTACGTAAAGTACTTAGATCTTAGAAAGTATAGTGTGTGGCATGTTACATGGCCACAATCACATTTAATAATCATGCAGAACCAGATGGGACTAAATGTGAAATCTAGGGTATGTCTGAGCCCTGCCCGTCTGGATGAATTTGCGTATTTGGGGCGGCTGGGAGGGCAGGAGGCAGTGATGCAGCAGGCAGAACCGAGAAGTCTGTGACCTATCGCCCAAAGCACTGTGACACTGAAGTGCAGCAGCAGGTGCCCAGTGCTGGCCCAGGCTGTCTCCTGCCCTGCAGCTCAGAGCAGGTCTCCGGTAAAAACCTGCCATCACTGATCCGAGCGGGAAGGAAACACCACTGGAGACACCATGGTAAGGGTGAATGTGGGACCACCACATAGAGGGACCGGGAGGGTTATGGGCAAGGGCAGTCAGGGGGATCTGCTGTTATCAGCGTTTAGTGCCACAAAGTCTGGTTCCAACATAAAACGCCAGGAAAGGACTGCCAGAATATCTCACCGGAGCTGTAAGGCACGCTGCGGCATGGTTTTCTCAGAGTCTTTAATTAGTGGAATTATAAGACAAAGCAGATCTGGAGTCTCAGCTTTCTAGTACTCTCTGTCGTGAGTATATTTTCTCAACACAGGTTCATTTTCATACAAGATAATATTTTTTGCTTACATTTTTGTCTGTTTTAATTGATTTATCTCCGATGTCTGTACTGTTCATAGCTACACAATGCATGTGTGTTTCTGGAGTGCAGGAAGGTTTCTGTGTGTATAAGCATTTAAGTAAGTAAAACAGACTTTTAAAGTTTTTTTTTTAATAAAAAATCACTCAACACCTCTTATAATGTGAAAAAATGATTTCACTTGGTACACCAATTTATGTCTATGCCTGAGTCTTAGTTTGGTGCAGAGAGCTATGTAATTTTCTGTCAGTACAGCTGCAGGTCCAAAACGAGCAAGCTTATTTCACAAGCAAAACCCATGCTTCCATGCATTTATCATGGCTTACAGCAGACCAAGCCATCCAGACTAAGGGCAGTGAGTACATTTCAGGAACAGCTGTATCTGCAAGACTAACACCTGTTTTTTTTCTACAGTAAATACTGAAGCCAGGTAGTATTCTGTATTTTAACAGTCACAGCTGTCACAGGTGTAACTTCATTAAGAGCCTGGCCCTTTCTACTGTCTCCTGGTGGATAAAAGGTCAGGCCCACAGTTTGTAAGATAGGTTCTAGTACATCAGTGATGCAATGTGAAATATGAGTTTGGAGTAGGCTCAAAATTTAAATATCGCGTAGAGATCAGTTTCCTCTGCCTGTGACTCTGAAGAAGGCCCACTCATTTTCCTGCTAGAAGTCTAATGTCAATTTTTAAGCTGTTTACTATGCAAAACGAGAAATCTCTTTGTTACTATTTTCTCTACTTGTCAGAATATTTCCAAACAGTCGCTGGGTTAGGAGGAGATGGGAGCTGAAGCCAGGAGCCACAGTAGAATGCCTGGCTCAAAACGCAGAGTTAAAATACTGCTTCAAACCAGTGGAAGTGGAAGCTCAGTCTGAAAGGAAGGAAACTCGTTTTGCAGTTTTCATCTGTAGCCCTGTACTAAGCTCTACAATATTGACATTCTAAGGCAACATCTAAAAAAACCCCACCAGATTGATTCTTCTACTGATTTGAGAAGAGGTTCCAAGTATTGCTTGACTTCTAATCATAGCTTTGCTCTAAAAGATATTCTGTTAAAAAGTCACCTTGCCTCATTTCTGTGTTTAAAAGATGAACTACTTTTTATTTTTTCTTGCTGTCTGTGTCGTGGATTCACACTGGGATCTAAATGAAAAGCAAGAGCCTGTACTGTGCAAAATCAGCATGAATGGAACTCACTAAACCTAAATTTACCTTCAGTGTCTTCTGAGTAATCCTCCACATTGCAACCTCACTGCAACACATTTGCCTCTGCAGACTCATCGGCACTCAAATAACTCACTTTTGCAAAACTCAATTGAAAAAAACAGGGCTGCACAAGTACACTTGAAAGCATGTTACACATCCTGCTGCAAATGATTTCTCAGTCAGCAACTTAAATTGAATACTGAATAGAAATAATGTATTCCCTTAGATGAAATAATTAGACTGATTTTCCATATTCATCTGAACTTCTGAGGATGACAACCTGTGGCAGTAGTGACTTCTGAAATTCCACTTGCTTATGAAAAAATATGTTTAATTCTGTTTCTAAAATGCAAACATTGTCAATTTGTGAAGAAAACTGCTCTAGAGATGATGCTGGTCATGCATGCTACCTGAGGATTTGTTGTTTGGGGAAGATACATTTGTCTGTCAGGTCACAGGATGATTTTGCAGGATAAGCACTTTTATAATTAAAAACCACCACCACCAAGTTAACTGGCCACATCTGCTCTTATGCCATTGGATGTATTTACATCACAAACTCAAAAGGAGTGGGGACAGCTAGAATGGACTGCTTCATGTTTAGACATCTCTATCCTTCTCCAAAACCAAGCAGTGGTCAGCAAGCCGCTGACTGGAAACCATTCTTGACAATGAGCTGTCCTCTGAATGGTACCCAAGCATTACCTGGAAAGTATGAACTGGCACAAGCCAAAGGTGTGCCAGAGTATGTGTTAATTATCAACCAGTACAGGCTATCCTGACTCCTCCACTCACTAGTATAGACAGGGCCAGTGAGATCACAGAGGTGGAACTCAGAAGACTATAATTACAATTGATCCAAAGCAGAAAACGAGGTTGAAAATCTGCATGTGGTCTGAAACCACCTTGACTTTCAAAACTGCCTTTCCCTTCACTCCCTGTCATAGTAGTCAGAATCAGCTCAGAAGTATCGGCTTTATAATTTTCTTTCTGAACTTACAAAATCCAACAGCAGGCCTGTTCTCTAAATGTAAAGGCTTTTGAGCAATTGGCATCTGCTTAGTTTAGCCTGGTATTGCCTGAGTTTTCCCTTCATTGGTGTTCCAGGCTACCACAGGAACTGTGCTCAAGGTTATGTAAATAAGCACGCTATATGCTGTGACACTGCCTTAATCAGCAGTGGACCTGCAGTGTTAAATTCACAGCTGGTTCAGGATCTTGAAAAAACACTTGTTTCAACCAAGACAATCTGAAATCATTTCCTGAGGTGAATATTGCTAAAAGCATTTCTTCCAAGTTTCCACTCTGGTGTGCTACCAGAGGGTAAAAGGGTCAAAAGATATCACCTGTCTTGGGTTACACACGGTTGAAAAATACCATATGACTGTGTCAGGTTCCAGCCAGAAGTAAAAATAAACTAAAGTGGGATGTGTTCCTCAGTACAGCCAATTCAGAGGAGGTTTTCTGTAACTGAAATTATTATTTTTTGCTTGCTTTCATGTACTCAGGTTCTACAGCATGAAGACATCAATTTTTAAAAAAATTGTCCCGATCTTTGGTCTGTATATGTATAGTCTCACTGTTGTCACGGGGTTGAACAAACAAATGAAATGCCGCCAGTGACAATTAAATACTTTTTGGGAAAGTAATACTCTGGGAAAAAGTAACTGTTAGGAATGAGGCATGTTAATGCACATTGGTTTTCCTGACCCCATCTCTGCTCTCTCCCCCTAGCGTGAGTGCATCTCTGTTCACGTTGGCCAAGCTGGAGTTCAGATAGGAAATGCGTGCTGGGAACTCTTCTGCCTGGAGCACAGCATTCAGCCAGACGGCACCTTCAAGGATCAGAACAGTCAGCTCAGCTATGATGACTCGTTTACCACATTTTTCAATGAAACAATCACTGGGAAGCATGTGCCACGGGCTGTAATGGTGGACTTGGAAACAACTGTAGTAGGTCAGTATAAACCTGGAAAATAGAAAAGAGCTTACTCTTCCTAAGTGTCACCACAGTGTGCCACCAGTCTTTGCTGGGACAAAGAAGCACACCCTTTGTACTGTGGTCTACCATGAGACTGCATAGAATTAGTTTTACTGTGACACTGAATGTCAGATTCTGTCACGATGCTATTGCCCCTACAGGTGTTACAAACCCAGGAACAGCAGGATCCTCAGCAGTTTAATAGCTAGGATAAATGCTTGACCTTTCTTTGCAGAAACTTTTAACTCTTGGTTTTGTTTATCATGACATTTTTGCCGCCTGAATTCTACTTTTTTCCACTTTGGATTCAAAGTGAGAGCCTGACCGTTTCCTTCCAGGAAAAATGGGATTTCTAAAAATTAGGCCACTTGAGAGGAACCTGATTGTCTTCTTCCAAGTCAAACTTTTTTCCAGCAATTCATCCTCTTGTCAGCTCAGGCTGTAAAACTAACAAGTTCTCCTTGAGAAAAGAACGGCTTTTGCAGATGTCCCACAACAACTAAACAGAACACAACAATGGAAAAAAAAAAAACACATCTTAGGAAACAGTTTTCCCTTCTCCATCTGCTTATGTTTTTTGGGTCACTTTTGGGTCATGACCTCCCATGACTGAAAGCTTGCACCACTGCCAACAACAACCAGCTTGTTGGCACTGGAGCACAGTCCTGCAGCTTCTTAAAATTTCTCTTTCTTGGTCAGATGAAGTGCGGACTGGCACCTTCCGGGAGCTTTTTCATCCAGAGCAGCTGATCAGTGGAAAGGAAGATGCAGCTAATAACTATGCTCGTGGCCACTACACTGTTGGCAAAGAAAGCATTGATGTGGTGCTTGATCATATTCGCAAGCTGGTAAGTCCCAGTCGTTTTGTAATAGCAGTTTGGTTCTGCTGAAGGAAGAAGTGTGCAGTGGGAAGCTGGACCAACAGTTCAGAAAAGAGACTGCAAGACATACAGGGCCACCGTTACTGCTCCAAGAGAGAGAAGCCAGTAGTCATCTCCCAGCTGTGAAACTGGGACTTAAAATATATTCCTGAAGGACAGTTCTGAATACACAATTTTTCATCATTAGCACAGCACTAAAGCACCAACCCTGACACAGAAGGGTGGAGTAGGTAGTTCTATGCCACTGTTTTCTCTTAGTCTAAAAGAAGTATGGAGTTCAGAGAGAGAAGCTCCATTGGTAAGAGACTAATTTTTATGTCAAAAGTTGAGCCAGTAAAAGAAGCAAAGAACAGGATTATCATCAGCCCTTTCTCAACAAATACTGACCTGAAATCTGTGCTGTATGTTGCTGATGACTGCACTCTCCTTCACCTCAGAATAGGCAAATGTAGAAGCTGTAGGCTTCTAATTATTTTTCAGCCCCTATTCTTTATCTTTTGCTTTCTAGACTGATGCCTGCTCTGGACTGCAGGGATTCCTCATCTTCCACAGCTTTGGTGGGGGCACTGGCTCTGGCTTTACCTCCTTGCTGATGGAACGCCTCTCCGTGGAGTACGGGAAGAAGTCCAAACTTGAGTTTGCCATCTACCCAGCTCCTCAGGTCTCCACCGCCGTGGTGGAACCGTACAATTCCATTCTCACTACGCACACCACCCTGGAACACTCAGACTGTGCATTCATGGTGGACAACGAAGCCATATATGACATCTGCCACCGGAACCTGGACATTGAGCGCCCAACGTACACCAACCTCAACCGCCTGATCAGCCAGATCGTCTCCTCAATCACCGCCTCCCTGCGCTTTGACGGTGCCCTCAACGTGGATCTGACAGAGTTCCAGACAAACCTGGTGCCCTACCCGCGCATCCACTTCCCCTTGGTGACCTACGCCCCCATCATCTCTTCTGACAGGGCGTATCACGAGCAGCTCTCAGTGGCTGAAATCACCAGCTCCTGCTTTGAGCCCAACAACCAAATGGTGAAGTGTGACCCCCGACATGGGAAGTACATGGCTTGCTGCATGCTCTATCGTGGCGACGTAGTTCCCAAAGATGTCAATGTAGCAATTGCTGCCATCAAGACCAAGAGAACTATCCAGTTTGTTGACTGGTGTCCAACAGGCTTTAAGGTGAGAATGCTATGTGTTTCTCTTTAACTTTTAAAGTCTAGCTGAAAACTTGTATTTAAAGCTTAAGATCTTGCATGCTTTTCACCTGTGAGAAGAATAAACCAATATGAAATGTTTATTTGTATAAAATGTGCCCATTCTCCTTCGGATATCCAAATATGACACAGATTTGTAAATATTTATGTAAGTGGAAATCTGAAGTGTATGAGTTAAAATCTAATGTGGTCTTAATTTCAGACCTGAATTGCGAAAAAGTCGGTGAAATGTCCTCTCTGAAGCATCAGCTAAAATTAAGGAAATACCAAAATCAATACATTCAGTAAAGGAAATGCTGATGTTAGCGAAGCTGTTTGTTAACGCCCTCACAGAGAAGTACTATACAGCCTCCCCCCTCTGGCTACATAGTAGTGTTGAGAAACATGATTTCTACAGCAGTACAGACAGTAGCAGTGGAAAAACATTTGTCATACAAATATCTGGTTTAATAAACTGAACACTTTTAACTGGGAACCAACTTTCTTTATTAGTTTGTATAGCATTGCTTGGTGAAACTATGTTCAGTGTTGAGTAGCTGTTAAGAAAGTTAGGAAGTTTCCAGTGTGCATTAAAGAGAATAATTATACAGCTGTTAAAATGATCATGTATCATGTATAACCTTATTACTTTTTAAGGTATTTGCCATTTGGGAGTTTTGATAGCGGCACCACTCAACCACAGCATCCATAGCTCTAATTGCTTTTTCACTCCCTGACTGCTTTCTGCCCTTGCCTTTTTCAAACTTCTCTCATATTCCCACCTCCAGGTTGGGATCAACTATCAGCCTCCTACAGTAGTTCCTGGAGGAGACCTAGCCCGGGTTGAAAGAGCGGTCTGCATGCTGAGCAACACCACAGCTATCGCAGAGGCCTGGGCAAGGCTTGACCACAAGTTTGATCTTATGTATGCCAAGAGAGCCTTTGTGCACTGGTATGTAAGTGAAGGCATGGAGGAAGGAGAATTTGCAGAGGCCCGAGAAGACCTGGCTGCCCTCGAGAAGGACTACGAAGAAGTGGGAACAGACTCATTTGAAGATGAAAATGATGGGGAGTAATTTTAAAATACATCTTGAGCCTAGTGAGCACAGAATTGTCTCTGTATCACTGTATGGTATATGCCTACCATTATGTCACATCTTTGTAATATACAGTAATAGAGGAGGGGTCATTTACGAACATTTTTTCGTTCCATAAATCACAGGTAAATTGTCCTGTAAGATATGATTAGCTGTAGTAATGCTTCACCATTCCCAGCAATGCACAAAGACTTGCTCCTCTTTTTGCACACCCAATGCCAGCCTTTTCAAGCTCTAATATGTGTTAAAAACACTATAATCCAATAGATACAAACTTGTTATGGAGCACAGTGGAACAGTATAGTATTCAATTTTCAAATTTGACATACCTTTGCCTTTTGCTTGTTAGCACATCAAGAAATAATGGAAAAGGAGAAATGGATCCTCTGTTCTGTGGCTTATTATCCTCTAACTGACCTCCAACTGAATGACCTAAAAGGGACATTTCACTCTGCTTTGAAATACCATTTCTGATAAAGCAAACACTTTTATCAGAAATGTTAAAGCAGTGCATCTTTTCCAGATTTAGAGGATAAATATCTGTGTTTTGAAAACAAAAATCCCTTTTGGTTGGGTCCAAAAGCTTTACAGCTGCAGCAGGTGAAATATTTTTTTGCGTCTCTGAAATTCTTTAAATGAGAAAATTGCCTCTTTTAAAAACAAACAAAAAACCCCCAAAAACAGAAACTTTTTTTTTTGCATCATTCCTATTGAGTCTAAAACATTTCACTATTCTTTACCTGAATGGTTCTTCCTCTACAAGTAGCATTCTCTACTTTATCCATCAGACCATGGTGCCACCTGTGGCAATCTTTACTCAGCGGACCACCTGCGAGTATGCAATACAGGCATTTGAATGTTCACTCAAAGATCATTCAAAGTAGAGATAAAAAACCTTGCATTTATAGCATTCACATCTTACTAGGCAATGACAATCTTTCTTTACTAGGAAAACCCCCAGCAACTTTTTATCTAGCTATAGTGATGTACCCACAAGTGCTGAGGGAGCTGGCAGATGTCATTGTGAGGCCACTCTTGATAATCTTTGATTGATACTGGAAGAAATGCCCATAGAATGGAAGACAGCAAATGTCATTCCTGTCTTCACAAAGGCAAGCAGGAAGATCCAGGGAGCTACAGGCTGGTCAGCCTCACCTCGATTCTTGGGAAGGCAATCCTTAAGCAGCTCATCCTGGACACCATTTACAGGCACATTAACAGCAAAAATACCCAAACAACGTAGTAGTAGTCAGCATGGATTCACCAAGTCATGCTAGATGTATTTGAAACTTCTGTGATTAAATGACTAGCCTGGTAGACTAAGGGACAGCACTGAATACAGTCTACCTAGACTTTGGTAAGGCTTTTCACGATCTCTGGTAAGATCCTTACAGAGAAGCTGTTGAAGTACAGGCTGCATAAGTAGACACCGAAGTGGACTGGAAACTGGCTGAACAGCTGAGCCCAGAAGGTGGGGATCAGTGGTGCAAAGTCTACCTGCATGCCAGTAACCAGCAGTGCACCTCAGGAGTCAATACTGGGTCCAGTTTTGTTTAACACCTTCATTACTAATCCGGACCATCTCAGAATCACAGAATGGTTTAGGGTGTGCAGCAGTGGACACAGGACTCCAGGTGTGGCCTTACCAGTGCTCAGCAGAGGGGAAGGATCACCTCTCTTGGCCTGCTGGCAATACCTAACGCAGACCAGAACACGTGTAGCCTTCTTTACAGCAAGGGCACATTGCTGGCTTATGTTCAACTTAGTGTCTATTAAGACCTCCAGGTCATTTCCTGCTTTCCAGTTGGATGGCTCCAGCACGTCCTGGTGCCTGGGGCCGTTCCGCCTCAGGTGCAGGACTTTGCACTTCTCCTTGCTGAACTCCATGAGAATTCTGTCAGCCCATTTCTCCAGCCTAACAAGGGAGATCTCCCTGTATGACAGCATCATCCAAATCATGAATGAAGATGTTAAACAGAACTGGACACACAGCAAGCTTGTATATGGCACAAAACTGAGAGGAGTGGGAGACAGATCAAAGGGTTGAGCTGCTCTAGGTAGCACTGTTTGAGCTGGAGGGATAACCTCCAGAAGTCCCTTCCAACCTTAACCATTCTGTGATTTTGTGATTCTGTGATCTTCCTCATGTAGAGATGTCTATTTCTGTTGGCAGTTACAGTTTGCAGTATGTCACATAAAACATGTGGTCACTAAAACACTGAACTGTGTAAGTATGGAGTACCAGAAATGCTTCTCTTTAGGAAAATATCCCTATTCAGGATACACTTGATTATGTACTTGAACTGAAGCAACATGAAAAAGTATTACCCAATCCAATGGGATTTAGACTCTTAAATGGCTTCTCTCACAGATCTCTTCTGAATGACCAAAGTAGCAGATGAAGTGCTTGCTCTCTTCCTTGAAAAACTGCCAAAAATGATGCAGTGAAGAAGTGAAAGATACTCATCCAGAGTGGAGTGCTTTATACGCTCTAAAACAGTGGATGTGGAGTTCCTAACTCCCAGAATGCTTTTTAATTCTCATCCTGGTTATCAGTTTTACTGTTTATTTTATTTTATTTGGAAGGAATTGGGATGCCAGTTCTCTCAGCAGTCAATGCACTCTTTAGAACGATTTGGAGATTACTTCAGAAGTACTACGGCAGTTACCAGGAGCAAGCAGGTTTTCTCAAAGTGACACTGCAACATGACGTTCAACAGGCAGCGTATTTGGAACCAAACACTGAATCTACTCACTTTCAGCCATCCCTTCATCTGAGCGCATTTTCCAGGTTCAGACATCTGCCCAATACCTGTTTTGGAATTGGAGTGTCACAACTGACTTCCACAGGCAAACCCTACAATATTCTGAAATCAGATGTATGCTCCTCTTAATCTAGCACCCAGGCTCTCGCAGAGGTCATTACCAAAAGCCATGTCAGCTGCACGCTTCCTCACTGCTTTACGCAGATCTGTCAGACCTAGTTCCTGTTAAACCTCTGGTGTCAAAAACGACTCTGCTTAGGTCATTTATCTGCTTCAAGGCAGCTTACAGCTTTGCAGATCTTCTTTCTCTCTTCCTTTTATCAGGCAGACCCCACACCAGCCAGCAATAGAAAGCGAACACCACTAACCAGATGTCGTTGCCAACACAATCCACAAGAGCCACAGGAAAGACACTGAGTCATTTGTACTCTTCCGATCACACGCCTCTGCAGATACCCCAATCCGCCTCTGTGACAGTTCAGGGAGATTTTCCCTGCCACTGCTGCCTCGGCTGAAGAGCTCTCGCTGCCAGAGCCAGGCTGTGTGCCCAGAGGGTGTGAAACCGGGACCTCTTTGGCACAAACAGTACCTCTCCTGCCTCCTCACTGGGCTGAAGAGCTGCTTCCCAACAAGCAGAACTCTCCAGCAGTTCTGCTCCCGTGCTGCTCCCTTCCTCCCGATGGTGCCCTGGAAGAAGAGGAAGGTGGCCTGGGAATGCAGGAGAGGAATGGGCACCCCAGCACTCCTGCTGGCCCAGATGTACTTGGGCTTGCTGAGGCCAAGCGCCACCCAGCACGGGCTGGCACTGGGGCTGCTCTGTGGCGGGGCAGTTTTGTTCCCCGTTGTGCTGCCATTCACCTGTCCTTCTGGGGACCACGGCCCAGCTCAGTGGGAAACTGCTTAGGATGGAGGCATTCAGGGTCAGGCTGGATGGGGCTCTGAGCACCCTGATCCAGCTGTAGGTGTCCCTGCTCACTGCAGGGGAGCTGCACCAGATGGCCTGTAAGTGTCCCTTCCAACTCGATTCTATGATTCTGTGACTTTAGGTTGCCACGTGGGTTAAGTTTCTAAGCCAGTTACTTACTTGGCGTTATTTTAAATGAGCTACTTCTCGCGTCTAAGCAGGTTACTGTAGGCCTGGACAAGAGTGTGGCCTTCTCGTTGCTATGAGGAGCAGACACTGTGCTGAACAAACGCCGGCTTCTGAGAAGCGGAGAACGAACGCTGCACGTTCAGGCGGAGCCAATCGGGAAAGCCGAGCCCCTGGGGCCGGCAGCGGCTCCGCAGCGCGGTTTCACTTTCTGTCGCTGGGCAGAGCTAAGCGGGAAATCAAAACTAAGCGCTGCTCGCTGCCCTCTGACGCAGCTGCGAGGGAGGCGGCCCCGCCGCGCTCCTTCAGGCAGTGACACTGCGGCCGCCGCTCCCGCCGCGCTCCCCTCGGCCGCTCCCGGCCGCCCGCGGGCCCCGGGTGCCCTCCGCGCTGCGCTGAGCCGGCGGCTGAGGGTCGGCAGGGGCTCCCAGATCCCGAGGTCCCGCAGGAACTGGTAGGAAGCCTTCTCGGCTGCTTGTCGGGAGAGCCAAAGGCATAGGGCGCCCGGAGAACAGTCCCGTGCGCAGTGCGTTGGGGTCTTCCTGATTCCAAACTGCATCAGGTTGGTGAGCTGTTATTTCTTTTAACTGATGAAAGTAACTTTTGAGCTGGTGGAAGCTGTAGGTTACTGGGCATGCAACCAGAGGAGCACAAGTAATTGGCGTTTGTAGCATCTGGAATGGCTTCTCTGGTCTGTTCCAGCAGAAATATTCTGTAATGCACAAAAAAAAAATATAAAAAGGGAAAGAAAAGAGGGAGCTGAACAAACAGGCAGTTTGGCAGAAAGGTAGGAAGTCTCATTTCAGTCATATCAAGGGGAGCATGAAGGTGAAGGGCTCTGGTCCATCTCAGCCATTTCCTCAGGGAGTGCCTCAGGGCCACCTTCACCTCCTGGGGCCACCACCCGTCCCCTTGGCAGCCTGTGCCCCGAGATAGCCGTGAGCAGAGAGTGGTGATGGTGGGATTGGGGATGGATGACAAGGGATGGAGGCTGTCCTCAGGCAGAGAGGGCCAGCGGGCAGCATGACCACGAGGATGTTGGGGCTGAGGGGTGCCATGGTACAGAGCTGTGAAGGGCTGTGGGGATGTGTTGTGTGTGAGAGGTTGGTGTCCTGAGGGGACAAAATGGCTGTGGTGCGAAGCGAGAGTGAAAGGGAGGATGCTGGGCCGACTGAGAGAGTGGGAAGAGGTGGAAGGTGGAGGCAGGCATGGCTGCTGCCTTGTCTCTGCCCGGAGTTAACGTGGTCGCTTGGCTCTGCTGAGCCACATGTGCTGAGGGAGCAGTACTGAGTCACCTCCTCTTCTGCCAAGGAAACCGAGAGGGGACCCTGCTCTTCCAGTGAGAGGGGAGAAATCAGGGCTAAGAGGGGAGCCCGCTCCCCGAGTCCCCTGCCCACTCACCAGATTTTTTATACATTTATACAGCAAAAGGAAGGTCATGTGCAGATCTTAGGAATGCTGTATTTTTTATAGCTGACACAAGGCACTTCCGTGCAATGGTTGCGGAATTCTGTTCCCATTCCTGCTCCCAAGCCAGGAGTCCTGCTAGCAGGACTTGTGTGCCTGGAGGAGAGTTTCATCAAACCGTAGACCCAAATCTTCCATCTCTGTAGATCCCTGCACCTTCCTGCCCTAGCATCTACCTATTTCTCAAATCATGCGAAGCCTCTTAGCCCTGAGCTTGCTCGTTCATAGAATCATAGAAACACCGGGTTGGAAAGGACCTACAAGATCACCTAGTCCAGCCGTTCTCCTACCACCAGTATTACCCACTGAACTAATAAACCATATCCCTTAGCACCTCCTCCAGACGCTTCTCGAACACTAAAAGCTGTGCCTTACATGTTCTCTCATCCCCAGCACACCCACAGCTGCTGCTCAGCTCTCTCTGCTCTGCTGATCGTTTCCCCTCCTTTCTGTCCCGTTCCGCGTCCCCACTGGCTGTTGGCATTGCTCGCCTTCTTGCTGATGATGTACAACAAATAAACCTGGTAGCTCCTGCTGCTCAAGCAAAGGTGCACTCCTGCTTCGGATGGGATTTCAGAAACCCAAATGCCTGGTTAAATTGCTTTCCAGGAAAGAGGCAGTGTCAGTTCAGACTGTTTTACCGAAGAAGAAATTTAATCTAATCATTGCTTTTCCATCATAGCTGTTCTAGTCAATGCTTTTTGGTATAAAAAGCATATAAAAAGTTCTTGATAGAAAGTTCTTCAATATAAAAGGTTCTTGAACCTGTCTCTGAATATCTGAGCTTCTTCGTTTATTTTTTTCCCCAAATAAAACTCTTCAGCAAATTTGATGATATTTGGTGAATCTGAGTATATGACACTTCGAGTTCAAAAGAAATCCTGATAAACTGTGGTTGGAAAAAAGTATCCTTAAGCTTAAAAGTAGTAAATGAGAAAAAATTTTGAAATTTCCTCGATAAATTCATCAGAAACTTTGAAATTTAGCATTATTAGGCACAGTTCACCTGAAAAATAATAAGCCTTCAAAGCAAAGGTCTTCTTTCCATGAAAGGTAATTTTTTGCTGTTCTCCCTTTCTTAGTAGCTTTTCTTCATTCTTTCAGCACCTGGAATCACCTCAGGTTCCTTTTACTGAGGTTTAGTGTTTAGTGTTCATTTACTGCTGTTTAGTGTTTGTAAAATAATAATTCCAGAGCATTTGTTTTGTGTGCTTTCTTTTTTTTTTTTTTCTGTGTTTCCCTAAGCATACAATTTTTTTTTTCTAATTCTGCCCGATATTGGATGTGGGCTTTTAAAAATGTTTCATTTTTGTTTAATTGAACATTCATCACATTGTTTCACCAGTGCATTTTTTATTCCACTTCAGTGATTGTTTGGGGTTTTATTTAAGGAGTCAGTTGCTGAAATCATAGAGGACTGTCAGAGTAATGGTCTGTTGAACCTCGAGGCGTTATGGTTGTTCCCTTGCTTAAGCAGTTCCTTTGCCTGTGGTCGTTTGAAGGAGCGTGAAACGAAAATGATACTTCGGTGCGTAAATGCCTTTAAAAATTAGAATCTGAAGTGCCACAGCAGAGCTGTGACTGGGGCACTGAAAAACAATGCAGAGAGCCCAACCAGAAAAGAATTGCTTATCAGCTCAAAAAGCTAGAGATGGTGAATTTTTCCCCTTTGAATACTTAGGGTACTTTAGGCTATAAAGCATTACTTATACTGAACAGCGGAGTTTTGCAACACCTGGCATTTGAAGAATTATGTTATTCACGAAATCTTCTTGAACAGGAAGGTATGTCTGGAGTTCCCTGGGTAGGAGGAGCTGTTTCTGTGGAACCAAAGGGTTGTTGTCACAGAAGGAAGACGAGATGTGCAGTTGCCATCAAGCTGCACGTCTCTTACCTTGCTGATATATTGTGCAACTACCATGCCTGTACTAATTTAAACTTAGAAAATACTGTTGCAGCAATCAACTAACTTTATTGATATTCCATCTTTTTCATCATGAAAATATCAAAGACAAATCTTGTGTTTCTGGCTGTTGCCTGTCTTTCTGATCTTCCTGTGTCCTTCTGCAGCCCTTCTGTGGTTGTGCAGTACTGTTGATGGGCCAAAGAGGTGGGCATCAAGAAAGCAGCACGAAACCAGAGCTGTCCGTAAGTGAGACCATGGAGGCAGAAGAAGAAAATTATAAAGAGGAAAACAAAGACAGGGGGCTACCATCAGTCTTTGGTGTTGCAGACTTAAAAAATGGTAACAGTTTTTTTTTCTATTCTTCACGCTCATATTTTCTCTCTAGTGCTTTTGGTTCCATTCTTTGTCCGTAGACTAAATTTTCCTCTATTCTTTACCTCTTCACTGAGGAATATGCAGATGAGTCTCATTTTGCACTGCCAAGCAAACATTTTGCTTTTTGAAAAGGGATTACATGAGGGTCTTGGAGCTTCTGCCCCTTCTAATTCCTCATATTGGGCATTCCAGCTGAGAATGTGTAGATGCTGGCCTCTTCCAAGCACAGACAGCGTTGCCTCTGCATTTACTAAATCATAGAATCATAAAATCATAGAAACACTAGGTNCAGTACTCAAGGTGCGGCTGCACCAGAGCTGAGTACAGGGGGATGATCACCTCCCTGCTCCTGCTGGCTATGCTATTTCTAATACAGGCCAGGATGCTGTTGGCCTTCTTGGCCACCTGGGCACACTGTCAGCTCATGTTCAGCCGAGCATCAACCAATACCCCCAGGTCCTTTTCCTCTACACAGTCTTCAAGCCAATCTGCCCCAAGCCTATAGCATTGCATGGGGTTATTGTGGCCAAAGTGCAGGACCCGGCACTTGGCCTTATTGAACCTCATCCCATTGCCCTCAGCCCAGCTATCCAGCCTGTCCAGATCAATCATGGACTAGGTCCTAGTTATTGTACTGCATCACTAGATTGACCTCACAAAAGCTGCCATCAGTATTTCAGGTGTACATTCTGTTCTATCCCAGATATATCTCTCATTACCACTGACTGTATGTTCTGAGTTTCTGTTCCGTTTCCTCTGTCCTGGCTTCAGAAGATAAAATTTTCGTTCCTGATTATGATTCACTAATATTGCTTTGGGGCCCAGAAAATGCTTTCTTTCTATATGCAATGTGAACAGCTGTGACTTACTTTTTCCACTTCTCTCAGGCTAGTTCCTTTCTTCAAAACTGAGTCAAAAAAAAATAAAATAAATAAAAGCGGAGGTAGGCTGGAGGGATATCTCAAAGCCTGTGTGGTAGACAGTTAACATGTGGTCCCCACACGTGATCCCCACGTAGCTCCTCATTTTGTTGTTAGGCCTGGCTGTGTAAAAGGCTGAATAAAAATGTTCATTGAGGCAGCCTTTGGTATCTATTTTATTTATGTTTAAGCGTGTTCTGAGAGCACTGAAAGCAGAGGAACGGGGAGACATCTCAGTATAATAATCCTGGCTGACTTGAATTTTTCCTGTCAGTTTGCCAAACAAAAATAAATGTTATGTGCTTGAGGAACATAGGTTGCACTCTCTCTTATGTCTGAGCAAGGTGTTGAACTTGTGTTCTGAGTATGTACAAAGAGGAGCTTGACGTCTTTTAAATAATTTTCACTTTCTTTTCTTGTACCTGTCTTTGGACTCACTTTTTTCCTGTGCCTGCAGGAGCTGTTGGACTGTACAACATTGGACAGACCTGCTGTCTGAACTCTCTGCTGCAAGTGTTCTTCATGAACATACACTTCACTAGGATCCTGCGAAGGTACCGCCTGTTGGAACTGCCTCAGATGGTTCCATTGTTGCTCATTGTGTCTCTGCTACTTTTTCACCTGGGACGTACATTTGAAGGGTTGACTCATCAGGAGGTGTTGGGTACTTTCAGCTCACTCAGCAAGATCCCTGCCTTGTTGCACCTCTCCTGCAGACTAGGGCCTGCAAAGGTAGAAGGTGCAGTTTTCTGACTTGTTAGTCATCTCTCATTCATGTAATGTTTGCACATCAAGGCACTGCAGTCTTGAACTGAGTCTTCATGAGTTGTGCCTCTTTTCCATAGCAGGATATGATTTTGTTCCAGGTATTGTCATAGCACATTCTAACTAAAGCGTGTGCCATGTATAACCATATCCGCTTCATAACTGTAAGCATGTACGTGTGTACATTTTGGTGATCCATAGCCTCTGGCCCCCCTTGCCCTAGCTAACGCTTGATGGAGATGAATAAGTGTGGTATCAGACAGCAAATACAGTGTTATTTTGTTTTGCTTGACGGTGCTTTCTACTTGTTTGTGAGCAGGGCATGGGCTTCTGCTTCTCTGCCTGCCCCACTTACAACTAGTTTCCAGTTTGCTCAGTTCGTTGTAGCTTTAAGAATCAAAGTGGATAATTCCTATTCAATCCTTTCTCCAAATTTCTTACACATTCAGCACTATGCAGAGGGGGAAGGAGACAAGTTACAGACATGCAGAGATGATAAATGTTCTACATGGGCAGAGCTAAATCATGTAGGCTGTAAGTTACTGTTGTTATTTGAAGAAAGAAAAACCTATCTACTACAATGAATTTAGTGAGGATAAAGAGCTTCCCAGTTGGCATATGGCTGAAATACAAGCATTATGGTATGCCTGCCCATGAAATTTTGAGGGTGTGTTGAAAATGAAGGGAAGAACAGGTGAGAGGCAGGAGCAGCTCTGAAACAGCTCTGTAAATAATGTTGCTTCTAGAGCACGGAAGATACTGCAGGTTCTGCTCAGTTTGCCCATAATTCAGAAATGGACCAACTTAAAATCACAGTCTTTCTTTAGAACTGTCAGCCTGCTTTGTGGGATGAGCTAGTGCAGGTGTTTGCTTCCTCCTTTGCTTCCTCTTTTTCCTTCTTCTGCTGAAAACATGCCCATTCTGGTTCTTCTCGAGTTCCTGTCTGTGCCATCCACCTCTGCTCCTTCAGGTGTGATGTCTAATATGTCTCCATTGTGCTGCTTGATTGCCATTCATTTTACTCCTTCTCTTTATAGGATCACAGTGCCAAAATATCCTACACAGAAGACAAAGAACGTCCCATACCAAATGCTTTTGCTGTTGGAGCAGATGCAGTGTGGCAAGCGGAAAGCTGTTCCTCCCTTCGATCTTGCTTCCTGCCTTGTAGCACACAGACTGAAATGTAAGCAGCCCTCCTCCCATGCCCACCTCTGTCTGCAGACTGGGATTGTTTATTATCAAGCACTAGAAAGCACTGCAGACCTCGACATCTCTTTCAGAGATTCAGAAATGTGAGAAGTAGGTACACGATGGCATAGTGCTCCTTATAGCTGCCTCCCAGTCATGAGTGTGGTGCTGTGTCTTACTTCTGAGGAAGGGAGAAAAGGCCCTGCCTGATGTCCTTGCTGGTGTCCAAAGGATGTGAAGGCAATCAGCCTGCTAGAAGACTCAGCTGCTGATACTGGTCAGAGCGAAAGGGCTGTGCAGGGTGTAGAAAAGATGGCTTGCAGCTTAATTTGTTTTTCTGTATTGGTATAATAACAGTGAAACAGCTGCTATTTCATATTGGAAGGAAGGGATCATGTGGAAAAGATACTGAGCTCACCCAGATCCCCAAGGATCCCCTTCCTGATCCTTGCTGCAGGTGCTAAGAGATGAACTCAGTGACCTACCTTCCCACTTGTAGATGGCCCTATAGAAAAGAAATTGTTGAATGCACAGGTGATCACTGAGGATGGGTTACTGGGAGTCTGATGATGTGTGCCAGCATGAGTGGTAGTTTGCATACAAATGCTCTGATCTTTATCATATAAAAGCCAAAACAGGGCAACACTGAAAGGACAGACATTTCTGTGTTTGAAATAGATGGATAGGTCTCCATATCATTTTTGTCTCAGTTCTCATGGGTATGACAGCCTTAGAAAGTGGATGGGGGAGATATGTTTGTGGAATAAGGAAAGTGAGATGGGGAACAGAAGTTTCCCTGTGTTGCTTCTAAGAAGGACTCAAATAAATGCAACCCTTAACGAGGCGTCAGAGCCCTGTCCGCTGGTAGGTGCTGGGTGTGCTAGGCTCTGTGCCCTGCTGACAGGGCATTCCATTGGCACTGGGATGTACGATGGGGCACTCAAACCCTCTCATCTTTTCCCATTGCTTGCTCAGGTCACGTGAAGACATTGCAGCTTGTCTCCAGCCAAAGCTCTGTCCCTGGTGGGAGGTGGCAACAGAGCAGAACACTGGTTCTAATGGGGGAGAACAAAGCTACTTCTGCCGTCTGTGGGAAATACGCGTGGTGCTGCTGATAATCCTGACTGAGGCTGTGTTTTCTGTTTTTGTCCAGTGTTTGTGCAGTATGATGCTGCCCAACTCTTCCTGACTCTTTGGAACTTGTTAAAGAGGCAGATGACAGACCCAGAGCTGGTAAGGCTGATCACTGAAATAACACCAGGCCCCTTGGCCTTTCTCATATGTGGTTTCCTCTGTTTCTCCAAGAAGAATCCCATTCATTGACAATGATCTTAAATGAAATTCTTGGAATTATCTCCCATCTGATTCTTCCCTCTCATATTTAAAGGTGAACAATCTTGGTCTCATAGACTTCATCAGTTTGAATCACAGGTTTTTTTTGTCGTATGTTTAGAGCATGCCAGGTTCTCCTTTCTAATGGAAGAGTTTATTAATAAACAAAAAGACTGATCTTTTTGCGACACCAAATTTAGTTAACTTTACTTCCCAAATTTCTGTAAGCATTAAATGGCATGTCTTGGCACAGTTCCTTCATTCTTTGAAATCAGCCATGTGCATTTCATTATTAGTCACTGTTGGCATGTTTATGACGGTTTCTCCAAAGGGAACAGTGTAATGTAAGAAAAAAAATGGCTGTTCCTTAAACCAGTATCCATAGTTCTGTTCATGCGCAAGGCAGGCTCCTCTCGCAATTCCAAACAAAACAATAAAACTCTGCATTAAAGCAGACATTCAGCTGTCTTGTTATAGGATATAGTGTCTTTCCCCTCTGCTAGGGGCTGAGGGGAAGGAATTGTTTCCTTTAAATGGTGGGAAGTGCCCTGTCCACATTAGTCAATGTCGGATCTGAATTCAAGCCTTAAAACAGAGACACTGAGGGAAGCAATGTATACACGTGGTCCTTTTCACCCACAGAGGGAAATACCTCAGTTGTGTTCTTCACAGACCTTGTTTTGGCCATTTTTACCTCCTCCAGGTTAAAAAGCTGAGTGATTTGTACACTATCTGTGTACAGGAGCACCTGGCCTGCCAGAGATGCTCCTCTGTAATGAAGAGGAGCAGCAGCATGTTAACCCTTCCACTCCCATTGCTGGATTCCAGTTTTCACGTGCTGAGGACTCTGGTAAGTTCAGTGGCAGCACTGTTTCTTTAGGAAGAAGGTTCCCTTCTGTTCACTCTCCCTCTGCGACTGCTATCTCCCAGGTCTCATCTTGAGAATCCGCAGATTGTCTGGTGCCTTTTCTCATTCACATTTCTTTTTTGTTTTGTGGGCTTCTAAATTTCTCCAAAAAAAAATCTGTTTGATTCTGGGGATGGAAAATAAAGTATTTTCCATCCTTTCTGAGAAGGCTGTTGACTAAATACTCCGTAAGACCCAAAGACTTTTACTGTATGTCCATGCGTACCTGTGAGAGTTTAGTTACCACAGTGAAGTGCCCTAGATAACTTGTAATCCCTAGCCAGGTACAGTGTGTAATCCCTAGCCAGACACACTGCATTTGCCCAGTGCAGTCTTCTTTTACTGTTTAATCAGTTCTGCGGTTTGATATCCAGATAAAGCAGTGATAGTGGCTGTGTGGATGCTCTGACAAACAGAGAGTGGATGTTTCAGGTGTCAGTGGACAATTGAACCTTTTTCTGATCACTTTGTACTGTTCCGGAATAAAGGAACCTTCTTCAAAACCTCTGAGGCTTTGAGATGGTGTAAAATACCCCCATTTATCAACATCTTTCTCGTGCGACGCTCTACTCAAGTAATGCAATCACATCCAGAGCTAGGGAGGAGGGGTGCACCAAGAGTTGTTTGTTTATAGCAGACTTGCCATAGCACAACCAAATTTAAAGAAAAGCAACATGATGGGGATGATCCGGTACTAGGTTGCATGCTGGGGAAATGACGTTGCATTGGACTGCAGGATAGGGTGAGGACTGAATCTGGGATCCAGTCACACTTTTGCCTGTTGCAAGGGTAGAAGTGCATGAACTCTCAGGGCTGTGGTAGGAAAAGGGATATATGGCATAATATATGTCCTGGGTGAAAGATGCACAGCTAGTTGTTGTTCATACTCCTTCTAAAATTGGATTTAAAACAATGTATTTCTATCAACGTTATTTTGTTGATACTTTGTGGATTTTTTTTTTATATAAAGAAGATACTCTTTGTCATGCTGAAATAATGGGACAAGTGTCTGTTACAGGACTGTCCTCGTCCCACTGCAATAGAAATGATTTGACACAGAGTGTATGTGTATGCATGTGTAGGTATGTGAATGCACGCTCAGTGTAGTTTGACTGTGATTATGGCTGTATAGTTGGTTATAATAGGAGGGTCACTGTGTAAAGGGAAGATTTAAAGTCATACGTTTGCTGACTTCAGATGGTGGAAGATAAAGAGCTGAGGCTCGATGACGATCATACTCAAAAGTCACCAGTGACTTTGCACCTCTTGGTTTTGGCTGTCCCAGATTAAAGGCTCTTTATTTTTGGAGGTCTGGTGCTAAATGAGAGCTGCCAGTCCTAATGCATTGGAAGCAGGGCCTTTGGAAATCAAGGCATCTAATGTCACTAGTCACTTAAAAGCAGGTAGATCAGAACATCCACCAATCCAGTTTTTGGCATTTGGCTAAACTTCCCAGCTCTGCATTACCCAGTCTTCTTACCCAGAAAGTCTTCTTACTTCCTTCCTAAATTCCATCCTCGTGTTTGGAAGAATCAGCGTTATTTTGCTTCTGTCACTCTCCTGTGTGCACAAAACCAAAATAAGCTGTGTTGTTAGAGCTCATGTTAGACAGAAAAAGAAACCTTTTTCCATACAGTATCTGTATGTGCTGACATGACCAAACCCTCCCTCTGTTTTCTTTGGTTAAAAAATGGAATGCATTAATGCTGCTGTGACTAGTGTGTTTTACAGTGCCACTTGGTGCTTGGTGTACAGGTCACCGAGCACAACACATTTTGTAACGGCTTGTGCAGTTAGTTATTCAGGGAGGAGTCTAACTTACAGTATAAAAACCAGAAGAAAGCACAGCAGGAAAAATCTTTTAACACTAAAAACAAGCAGAAAAATTCACACTCAGTAGTAGTACTTGATGTCGCTCTTCAATTCATGACAAAGGAGAGAAAACGAATTTTTCCTTTGAATAAAATATGCCTTCTGTTGCTTTGCTGTTTGCATATTCCCAATGAAACAAAGTAGAAATAGAAATCTAGCTGGAAGGAAGGAATTCACTGAAAGAAAACTGCTCTGTCTTCCTAGGAGGACTGTCTACGATACTTCTTCCATCCAGAAGAGTTGACTGGGCACAACATGTGTTTCTGTGAACACTGTGGAAGGAAAACACCTTTTCTGCAGGTAACCAGAAGTATTTCCCCATATGTCTCTTATACGCAGAACTCCCTTTAGGACTGGGAAGGGTAGGGAAGGGACTCAACCATATCAGTTTAAGAGGAGATCAACAACTCAAAGGTGTGTCAGCTAGGTAAAAGCCAGATGCAAAGATCTCTGCTGTGAATGTAGCTTGAGTGACAGAAGAATGCTTTCATGGTTTTTAATATAAGCCACCCAGGGGTAGACAAGAGTGTGTTACTGGTGCTGTGCATACCTTTAGGAGCAGGGTAGAGCGGGGTGATATCCTTTCTGCCCTGCTCTCCACTGGGCTCTGCATTTCCACAGGGTTGATCTCTGCCAGCAGATGAACTAGCTGTTCCGTGCAGAGCCAAATGTATGGAAGAGAGAGGTGTGTGCAGGGGAGACCATCCCAGCTCAAGGTGTGGAGGGGGCTTTCCACAACATTTTCAGGAGTGGTCCACCCTCGTAGGCCACAGTGCATACATGTCTTGGCGGCAGCCGAGGCAGCAGCAGTCATATCGACAAAGGCAGTGCTGGGTGGAGTGAGCTGGCAGCGTGACATCGTCCACAGAGCTCTGCTGGCCACGTCACAAGGAAGTTGGCTTGTCTCTCCTCACGAGGCGCAGTGTTTGACTATCCACCCATCTGTCCAGGACCTCACCCAGTTTATCAATGGTATTGCGGTGCTCGAGTTTAAGGAGGTGATGAACCCGCCAGGTGTTTTGCCGCTAGAGTACAGCCAACCAAGCAGGTGGCAAAACTGCTCAAAGTAATCTTCACAGACAAGCTGTGCGAGAGGGAAATCACTTCTGAACGTGACCAGTTTTTGTTGTGTAGAAACAGTGTGCTGCTTGTGGCAGCTGCGCAGCATGCTGCACCGCCCAGATCAGTCTTCAGTGCCGTCGTCTTCTGGCCGTGGGTTAGTGAACAGAGGGAACAGTTATGGGACTGCCACCAGCCTGGGGTTAGGAAAGCAGCTTAGAAATGAAGCAGCCCATGATACACCCAAGGCTCAGTGCTGATCATGCTGAAGTTGAGAAGCCTGGTTGTCACAGCTCTGTTATGTGTCTGTCTCTTGTGTGTAGGTGGGCTGCTGCACTACGCTCGCTGGGTGGCGATGGCTATCTCCACCCCAGCTTCCCTGGGTTTGCTCCTTGGTTTTAAATTGCATTATTTATTCCTTTGCAGAGTGTGAAGCTCGTCCACCTGCCACAGACCCTGACGATACACCTGAAACGCTTCTGCTCTGAAAGATCAGCTTGCATCCACAAACTTAGCCACAGTCTGCCATTTCCACAAGACCTTGATTTCAATGCAGTTTTGACAGAGCAGCAGTGCCAAGCAAATGACAATGAAAAGGTGAGATACTCATAACGTCCTGCCTAGAAGAGGCAGATTTTCTTTTCCCCTTTGCTCAAATTTGATAAAAACTTAGAGATCAGACCAGTGCTCACTTCATTTCGAAGCACTGTTAAAAATGTATGTCTCAGGCTTTACCTGTGCTTGGTGTTGTCTCACATCCCTTGGTTTTGACTGTTTCAGGCATTACTCAGGTTCCTGTGCTGAGATTGAATCTCCAGAGTTGGCGTAACAGGAGCTTTCTGTCGTGAAGATAAAAAAAAACCAAAACCCAGTCTTTATGGAAATTTAATCTTTTTTTTTTTTCTGAGAGTGGTTAGCGTAACTTTTTTTCTTCCATGTCTAAATATGCTACAGAAAAGACTTAAACACTGTCGATTTAGATGACCAAGTCCAGACGTTGTCTTAGAGGCAACTTTTGCTTTACAGTTCAGCTCCCACAGCAGAACAGCCTCTGTGAGCAGTGGATGTATGTTTGCAGAAGTCAGCAGCCCAAGGCAGGAGAATGTAATTCCTGGCAGTTTCATTACAATGTTGTTTGGTGCAGAGTTGAGGTTAGCAGGGAAACAACAGCTTTGCCAATCAGCTGAGTGATCTGCTACGTTGTACATGTCTTCCTTTTGCTTCAAGTGAAATTGTAGCAACTGCAAAACCTTGCTGGTGCAGAGTAGCCCCTTGGTCACCCTTCACTGCCTCTGTGCTGTCCTACTGCCTTTTCCACATTCCTGTGATCTCCAGGGAGGCTGCCAGTCCACAGCCAACAGGCAAACTCTGAGGATGAGAGTATAAAAGGCAGGATGCTCAGGGCTAGTCTAATCCACTCCTTTTTCCTTATGAAATGCACATTCTTGCTGTCCTGGCTGCTGCTTGTCTTCAGCGGTGGTAGATGAACATTGCCTTACTAAAAGCTGCTCTCTGTGGCTCTTTACAGGCTGCCTGGCAGTATGAGCTTTTTGCAGTTGTCGCTCATTCAGGCTCAACAAACTTTGGACATTACTGTGCCTATATTCGAAGTCTCACAGAATGCAAATGGTATTGCTTCAACGATTCTACTGTTCAACAGGTAAGGAGACGAATCCACATTCCTTTTGTAGCTTTCCAGACACTCCTCTAGATCTCACTTAGTCTGACTGACTGCTGATTAAAGAGAACCAGGAGAGAAAAACAAAGCTGCAGAGCTTTGTGCACCTCTTTCCTCTTCTGTAGCATACTCTGAGCTGAGGGCAAAATGGCTCTAGCTCTGAATCACAGGTTCTGCTTTGCATTTTGCATTCAGAAGAGGCAAAGGAACTGACTTTCCTCAAAACGTGAGAGCAACCAGCTGTTGCTGAAAGTACCACTTTTATCACTGTCATGCAGACTGCTGTGCTGCTGTCACAGTGTGTCCATCTCTTAAGAGTTTTTACCACCCTCACCTTGTGTGTTTTACTGCAGGTATCGTGGGATGATGTTAAATGTACCTATGGACACTCAGACCTCAACTGGTAAGCAAATGCCTCTCTGTTTTTACCTTATGTTGTTCTGGGGTCTGGAAAGTTATGGAGCAAAGAGAGGGAAAACGAATGCTTGGAACTGCATTTTGCCTGTCATGAACTGGGGATGCAGGAGTGCAGAGGCAGCATTCTTGTGTTCTGGTTACTTGGTACGCCTCTAATGACTGCGCCTCGAGCCTGCGGGATTAATGAGTGGTCACAAATGGGGCTGCAGGAGTGGTATTGTTACAGCTGACCCTCAATCCTGACTAAAGTTATGTATATCAGACAGGATTCCTCCACGCTTTTTGTTTTGGTGAATCATAAGAAAATGAGCGTGGAGAGGGAGTTCCTCCTATAACCTGTAGTGCTGTTGGAGGGGGGGGGGTTAGTGTTATATGCTGCTGTAGGAACACTGGGGAGGGCCGCGTCAGCTGACCTAAATCTTGAAAAGATGAGCAGGAGCAAACCTAGGAGGTTACTTGCAACCAAGATCAGTGAGATCTTCATACATACTGGTTTTGCTTTTTCTTTTCTTCCGTAGGGGACAAACAGCATATCTCTTGATTTACATGAAAAAGCACTCCCCGTAGCCTTAAACAGGTGTATAGGAATGTTTTGGAAAGCTGTGCCTTGCCCGTGGAGCTCAGCATCTGCGAGCCAGTGTGGATGTGTGCAAATGCTCCTCGAGAAAGACCTGCACTCAGTCAATGACCTCTGTGTTCCCTTTTTTTCCTGTGAAAGAAGTGCAGGACTAACTCAACTAGAGAAGGGACCTTGGAATTATTGCACCTTTTCTTTCATGCCATGTGATTATTTATTTATTGTATCCTTGATATTTCTGTGATTCTTTGTATTACTTTTCTCTTAAAAATGGTAAAATCAGTTCTTGTCTCTGCTGACTTATCATCCTGATGTCTAGATTCCAATAGAGAGGAACTTCCTGTCCTGAAAGCCTGCACTGATGTTCCAAGAGGGCACATGGTATGGCTGGAGAGCCATGGTAGCTGGAAGACCGCCAGAGCTTGAAGCTTACTCTGCCCTTTTGAGGCCATGTTAGATACTGGCAAGCTGGGCAGGGGATCCTGAAAGTCTTGAGAAGCAGCTGGAACAGGGACCAGGGCCCTTATCACACATGAAGGTTTTTACAAGTAAACATCACTCCTGCAAGGAAATCAATCACTGAAGGGTTGAGATGTGGTTGGAAGTTGGTGTCAGCATAAAGAGATTTTTTAAATCAAGACTTATTGTAGTAGTTCTGATTTAAGAGATATAAGTTTGTGTGTGTTTACATAGATGATTATTGTTTTAGTATGCCTATCAGGCATTTATATGTTTTGGTTTTGCTGCGTAGAGGAAAAGATTCAGAACAGGATTCAAAGATTATGAGGCTAGTTAGTGATTTTGTACAATAGACTCCATGCAGTGTGGTAAGAGGAGAAAGGAGATGCCCTGATACGCTTGAACTTTTGGGATTTTCCTTTTTGCTCTCTCCTTTCCTTCTCTGCCCGTGAAGTGGAAATATACCTCAAGTGGCAAATGTTCTGTAGAGCACAAGTTTGTAAAGAAAATGAGTCATTTTAAAATCTCCTGTTGATTCTTGTCGTTTTGTGCTGTTGGTTCAGCCTGTGTTCCCATGGCAAGACTACACAGCTGGAGGGAAAATGCAGAGGAAAATGGAAAGGAAGGTTGGTAGGATGTGGCCATCAGAAGAGTGGTGTTCTAAAATCTCATCAGAGGTTTCAGCTTTGAGGAAAGTGTACAAAGTTTGGCTAGGATGCTTTTAAAGCACTTGTTGTGGTCTTGACCTACCACAGTCTGTGAAAGGATCGGTGATTCCAGTAGTGTGATGTCTAAAAGAGCTTTCCAGCCTAGCCATATTGACTGTACCTTTACAATGATGCTACTTCTGTGGGACTGAGAACGACTGAAAAATACTAATTTAGTTATGATAGCAGCTACGTATAGTCTCATTTTATTTTATTGATGATGATGAAGCTCCCGAATCATGTCTGTTTTCGGTTGGTATATGAAAGGTAAATAGACAGCTTGGAGCAAAGCTGTGAAGTTAAATTTTTGTGAACCAGCTGGTGCTTATTTCACTGTGTTGGCAAGGTCCATCATTCTGTCCAACTCTCTTCTATTTGCACTCTTCATTTTGTTTTAAAAAATCATGATGTAATCTTTGTCTCCAGCATGAGGAGTTTTCAGTCCGTTCTTCTTCAAGAGTGATTTGCACTTTTTCTGAAGTACCTTGTGGCTGATGAATAAGAAAATCAAATTCCAGTCTGCTTTATCCGTATCTGAAGTAGCTGGAAGATGTGCAGTTCCAGAAAGGGAGAAGTTGGTAGTTTAAAAGACCAACAAAACATTTCTGATCTGACATAACCTGAAATTTAACAACAGGTTATGTTTAGTAGAAAGAATGCCTGGAATGTATCACAGCCTTACAGCTAGATCGCACAGTAGGGAAGGAATTGCTGACATAGATTAAGAATCTTTTCACTCTGTATCTCAATAAAGAAGAAATCTCTGGTTTTTGTTTGGTGAATTAAATAGTAAGGGGTAAATTCCCTAGAGAATAAGCTTCCTGGATTGTTCTCGGCCTGGTTTTCCCCAGTTCCTGCTGCTGATGAGCTCTCCTGACCTCTGGCGGCAGCGCGATCCAACTACTGAACGTTCCTGTGAGCGCGGTGTTCTGTCAGGCACTGAAGTCAGGAGCTGTCAAGTCCCCGGCATGGTGTAGCCAGAAGCGTGCACAAAGCTTGCAGATTTAATATTGGATGTCCCCGTGAGGTAATTCTAACAATCTGGGCACCTGATTTTCAGCATTAGCAGCAGGAACACCTCAGAGAGAACAGGTGCTGCCAGGGAGAACACATGCTGTGCGGTTTGTCCTCCACAGCTGGCTTTCTGAACTTCCAGAGAGCCCATGGCTGACAAGGAGAGAGGGATTTAGCATCTCGCCGTAACCCTGCAGTCACCCTGAGCTCTTCACTCCTCTCTGCTACTCACCCCAGGGCAGAAGAGGTGAGATGAGTGCTGAACCTGCTGCAGGACCGCCCAGGTTCACGACTTGGATTAACAAACATGGAGACCAGTTCTGGTTCGCTTTGCTACAGCAGGTCCCCAAAATCTGTAAGTCCCTGAGTTCTACACAGTTGAAGTGCAAGCTGCTTCAATGGTCATGTTAAATGTATTTGAAGTCCTGAATCAGCACCCTCTGAGGTCAGAGGATTCCTGGCCCCTGAGCTTCCTTCTGCAGTCTTTTCAAGTGCCAGGGAGCAGCTGTTGGCATAGCTCAGGCAAGGACCAAGCGTGAGGGCTTGAGTTCAAAGCCAGCCCTCAGAACAGAGTGGAGGTTTCAGATAAGGCTTTTCACAGCTCTCTCACAGAATTTGGCTGTTGGATCCAAAATTGCGGCTGCCATTTATCAGCTCTGGCCTTGGACGTTGTGTGCCTGAGTCTGGGAGAGGAAGAAGCAACTTTTGCAGTCAGCCCAACGGCAGGGGAAAAGAGGCTGCAGAGCCTGTCAATGCGCTTGTGACCCTGGCAGGTAGGCTTTATTGCTCAGCACGAGGCAATCACGTTTGATAAGCATCAATGCATCCTGCAGTTCTTACCAGGGGTGGAGCACATGCTGCACTCAATGGCTTCATTAGGGAGAGAAGGAGAGGCTCTGGTGCAGGCTCTGTGCTGGTCACCACGCTTCCGCTTCCACACGTTGCTGCTGCCGCCAGCACAGCGAGGCTTGGGGCTGCTTTTTTGACACACAGCCCAAGGGTGAGTGGGATCTCCTGACTGACACGTTTGAGCTATGTGAGTTTAAGACTAAACTTTTATCTCCTTGCTTCTGATTTCCTTGATGCAAAGTCACGTAAAGGTAACAGTAATCACAATCTTACAGACTGCGCATTTTTGAGGATGAGGAGGATTAACTTCTCTAGTTCTAAATACCATGCTCCTCTTTGACCTCTTTGCTGCTGCCCTTTACAAATTTCGGAGTAGCACAGATTTGGTGATTGTCCATGGCATTATATCCAGGAGGAAGCTGAGCACACTATTGGGAATTAATAACTAGTAATAATGTAGTTCACTTTGCAAATCCAGGGTCACCGCTTACAAGACTCTGTCAAGGAGACGTATGCTGGGGAAGACTGACTGTGGGCCCTATGAAAAACTGCTAGGCCTGGAAGATGTGTGGAAATAAAAAAATAAAAATAATAATAATAATTAAAAAAAGCATCTGCATTTCAAGAAAAGCAAGGGTTGCGCTGCATAAAAATGCCCCCTTTCCTCTGTTGAACAGCACAATAGGGGATGCCAGGAGGCCCAGGGCCACACAGAACTCGTGCACTGGAGGAACTGCACCTCAGAAGTATTCAGGACAGAGCTAATGACTGAGAAAATGAGGCTAAAGCATCCTGGGGCAGGTTGCCTTTGCACTGGAGGTACAATGAATTTATTGCCAGGTTTGTTGTTGGTTTGTATTGCTTCCAGATCCAGCTGGGCCATGGGAGGAGTGGGACTGTGTTGCATATAGGTTTAAAAACTGCCAGACCTGAGCTGTTTTTCCTAAAAGCATCCTCGGGTGCCTCTGTGTCTGCAGCTGTTAATTTGTGTGCTGGATAAACACCCCGAGGATGACTTCTAGTGCATGGGATGAAGTGCTAGGCAAAACAACCTGTGCTGAGATTCTGTACCCCGCAGTTACAACCTCACATAGGGGCAGGGTGAGGAAAAACACCTCCTGGATTTCTGCCAGAAGTCCCAACACAGCCATAGGGTCCCTCAGAGGGGTTGGGATTGTTTGCCCTGTGCTGCAGCCACTGTGCAAATGAAACCTAGCCCAGGTGGCAAGGTCCTTGGGAAGCACGATAAGGCCAAGACAACATCGCTGGAGACGTTACAGGAATGGTTCTGGTAAATCTTCATTTCCTTTTTTTGGTTTGTTTTGGGATTACCAAGACTTAAAGGAAAGAGTCTGTGAGGTAGGAATAGAACCATAGCAAAATATACAGACTCTGCTTCATCTCTGGAAGACGCGAACTCAGATTCAGATATTCCCCAGTTTCAATAAACACAAAGAACAGAGCATTTTAAAATAAATATGTACATTTTTATGTAATGTGTACAGCCACATGTGTATTCTCTAAAAGTTCAATACGTTATAAATCACAAAATTATACATGAAAGTAAAAAATAATTTTTTTAATGCTATATTTCAAGTGCAAGGGATGCTCCGAAAGTAATGCATCCTATTTTGTTATGGATGCAATGTCAATCTGCAGATTAACTGCAGAGAAGGGTGAAACTCACACCAGGATTTAGCATGACCAGTGATTTTAGAAGCAATGGCTTTGCTGGTAATTTTGGCGGTAGTGGACCACAACACTCTGTGCTGTCCAATTGATGGATTCCAGCAATGAACTCTGTGGTAGCGCTCCTGAGGAAGATCTGTAGTTTTCAGCCATCAAAGGCATCTCCCCACAGGGTTTGCCTTTGCTGAGCAGACTTTCTCAAGTGCAGACACCACCTTCTTGCCCTCAGAGCTACGTCTTGTAAAAATCCAGCCTCTGCTCAGCCACCTGAGCTTCCAGCTAGTGCCTTCAGTTTGCACCACAGCTTCATCTTGTGCCACACTTGAAGCCAGGCCCTCTGCCCCCAGGCCTTTCCTACAGCTCTTCCTTGCAGGCCTCCTGTGTTAGAGCCGAGCTCCTTGTGAGGCCCACGCTGAGGCCCAGGGAACAGCAGCGATGTCTGCGTTCCCCCAGGAGGCCAGAGAAATGGCTTGTGCCCCTGCAGCGTGCCTGCCCAGGGCTGTGGCAGCCCGAGGGGAGGGAAGGCTCCTCTGGGGTTCCTCCTGGCAACAGGCCTGTGCCTGGAGCTGCACGTGGAGGGCTGTGCTGTGCTTTCCTTGCAAGTGCAAACAGACCTCAGCCAACCTTATCATATCTTATGAAGCAATTAGCCATCAGTTTAGAGCTATTTAGCTCTGGCTCCGTGCTGCTTCCCGCATGGCTGGCTTATATGTTACCAGGCTGGAGCGGGCAGACAGCGAGCTCAGCGTTGTTTGCACCTGCCTGTGAAAACAGGCCCAGGAGCCATAAATGCTCCACAGAGCTTAAAAGATAACACAAATTTCTGACAAAAATGTGGTCAAGAAACTGGAAGAGAAATGTTTCTGAGGTAAATCTACCAGAATTAAAAAGCAAACAAACAAACACACAACATAACAAACAGGCATAAGTGCTGTGAAAAACTGACCGAGGACTTGAAAGCGAAGTGAACAAAGACCTACATGCAGGCTTAAGAAAGTGCTGTGAGGTAATCATTGCTTTCCTAAACAGACCGATGACTGAAAGCCCTGCCACCAGTGGGATGTGTGGTTTGATTAAGTATGGATTTGTGCTTTGCGGAGTGAGGGATTGCCAGAGCAGCGGATGGGCCAGTGCTGCTCCCCAGCTCTGCATCAGCAATGAGCAGAGCAGCACCTGGAAGATGAAAAAGTTCTTCTTTGGCTTGTCCCAAATCTGCAGCAAGTTCACACTTCTCATCTAAAATCCTTGGCCATGGGATTGAGGGACCTGTGGCAAAGGCCAGCATGGTTCTGACTGCTGTGGAAAAGGTCTGATTGTAGGAGGGAGCTGTGAGGAGGTCTGCAGTGCAGAGCTGTGCAGGAAGCAGCAGGCTGCGGGCAGGGAAGGAAGCTGCTGGTTGAGACAGCACAAGCAGTGACAGAGCATACAAGGGGAAAATTACACCATGTGAGAAGGCACAAAATGCTCAAAGAAAGGTGGTAGTGGAGGACAAGAGCCAGGTGCAACTGAGGACCTCCTGCAGGGATCAGCACGGATGACCCTTGGCCACCATGGCTGATGCCTGCTGGCCTGTGGAAGCTCTTTGCTTGTCTGCCCTGTGGGTGCTGAGCACACTTGTTCAGCTGCTCAGTCTTTTCTGTCTTTTTTGTGTGTTAAATGCGAAATGATGGGTTTATGCTTTCAGCTTGAGCATATCCTTCATGCCGGGACTGCATGCAGCAAAATGAATGAATGAATGAATGAAGTGACCTGCACTGGGTCGCTGGGCATGTGAGGCTCTGCCTGTTGAAATGTGATGTTACCCTGGGGCTGTTCTTTGCTGCAACAGGCAAAGAAGTGTCAGGGAAGGAAAAGTTCGTTAATGGCTGGGTAAAAAATTTGTGTTTACCACTCGTATCTTTGAAATGTCTCATTGCGAAATTTTGGGCAGTGCTCTGAAACCAGATAGCACATCAGCTCCTTCTGGCAGGACACGGAAGCCTCCAGGCTGAGGTCAAACCCACTCTATGTAAAAATGAGAGGTTTGGGATTTTCCAGAGTAGGCTGCTATTCTTCCTGAAAATTGTTATGCAATTTATGCTGAAGTTTTTTGGTTGTGAACGACAAACTATCCAATACAGGACAGTATGGAAACAGCAAAGGCTGCAAAGTAGCACTAACAAAACATCAAGGATCAAAGCACCTACCATTACTAATCATCCATCTTGAAGATAAAATAACTTTGATTTTGAAGAATCATTCAGAGCTAGCACAATAGATCTCGAAAAGATAAAGCTTTATTTATTTCTTAGATCCTCTTTCAAGCAGAGTAAACCCTTACTTAAAAAATCTGTGGTTCTTGGCAAACTACGTTGTGAACATTTTTCCAAAAGTTTGCCTTTGACAGGTGAATGGGGAATAACCCACTGTCTATTTGGTTATTTTAAGGATATTAACAAAACTGCACCAGGACATTTTAAATGTGTCAAACAATCACGTAGTTTGACCTTTGACAAGATACTGTCATTATTACATCCTGGGAATGCTAATAGTAATGGTGAGAAATGCAGGATTATAAATGAATGGGACATAAGAATGGGACATTAATTTTTAGTTAATATTCCCCTTTATAATATTGTGTAATGCAGCAAATTGTAGCACAGGTAAGCTATCACCCAATCTTAGAATTTTATGTCAACGTGAAATATTCTCTGTAGGCATGAAGTTCTTCGCATAGATGAAGAAATCCCAAGGAAGACTTACATCTGTCTTTAATGGCAATGTTGATTCACTTCCTCATTGAACCGATACATCCCTCAGCTGAGGCTGAACATTTTGCAAAGTCTATTTTCCAATATTAGCAATGAGAAATTGCTTTTGTATGGTAAGGACGGACTGTGGAATTGCAGATTTCAAGATATGTAGAATGATGATGAGAATGATGGATAGTTGAGAAAAAAGTTGCACACAATGGAAAATGAATCAAGTGAACACCCTCTGTACAGTGGTTGAGGGCAGACACTGAAGAAACTTTGTTTCCTCTCTGAGGGACACAAGAGATAAAGTTGGTAAATCTGACACTTCCACCCTAAAACTTCTGTCAAGAGGCAGGGCAACAACTATAGGCGACATTTAGATCTCCCAGAAACCCTACAGAGCCAGGTATTTAGATGATGAGGTTTGGTCATGTGCATCAGGCAACTCTGGCGTCACTATCTGTGCTCAGGCAAGGGAGACGTAGGCTGCTGCCCTATGTCTCAGGAGGAAAGCTGTGGGCTGCAATAAAGGCAGCGAAGAGGAAATATGTGATGTGGGTGCATGGTGCTGTGAGGATGAAGTGGGACTGGAAAATTTTAACAATGACCTCTCCTGTGGGCAAAACTCTGCTTCCTCAAAGACAAATGTCTTTGTGGCTTCTTCTAGTGATGTGCCTGGGAGAGGACAGGTGAGATCAGAAGTGGTTCTCTGAGGGTGTGTGAACTCCTCAAATGCATTTTTATTTTTATTTTTTTGTCCCCAGAAAAATAGAAACTATGAGGTATGCAAAAAGCTGCAACTTCAGTCAATGCAATATGTGTAACTGGAGTGACAAACTTACTCAACAAATGTGTGGAAGGAGTCTGCAGTAAGTTTTGGCATTCTCCAAAGAGTGACATAAAGACGAAATCCCTTCCTTATTTTGCTTATTATATTTTTTCTGCCCATTTTTTTCCCCTCATCTGCAGTCAACCACAAGAGAGGAAGGAGGAGCAAAGGCTGATTAAAGGCTTTGCAAGAGGCTGTAGCTCCTGCTTGCCTGTGGTATCTGGAAGGGGACTGTGCATGGCCACCTGCTTGGAGCTACCCACCCATGCAAGGATGCCCATCCCGGGACTGGGCACCTGGCAGGCACACGATGGACAGGGGACCTCTCCTTGTCCCTGCACCTCTGGTCACACAGGTGACACCGAGAAATTGCTGAGATAGGCAGTGGACTTTTTCAGCCATCTCTTCTTCAGGTCAGGAAAATGCAGAAAATCCCCTACCCGGCATTTTTTGCCTCTTAAAATATTTCAGGTATTGGAGGTTTTTTATACCTGTACTTTAGGGAGTGTTCAAACTGAGCAGATAGTGATGACAAGGAGATTTTTCTTAGGTACAAAAAAAAAAAAGCCATACTACCAAAGTAAAATTTCTGCCTAGCCTGTTTTTCTTTGCTCTTGCTTTTGCCATTACATATTAATAACCTAGCATGTTGCGTAGGTGTCATCTTCGATGAGTGCGTGTAGATATGGAAATTTAAGTGACAGGTGGTGGATTTGAATTTACAATAACTCCTTAGAGACTGTGGATAACTTATTTGTGTGACAGCAGATGAGTAGTACATCGCACTTTGCAGAATTAAAGTTGATTGGGTAGTTCTTTACCTGCAAATATACTATTATTGAATTTAGGTAAGGGAGAAGACGTAAGGATGTACCAAATTATAAATGTAAAATGGGAGAAGCAGTTAAAAGGAGAGAAAATTAGCTTATGAAGAGAGAAAGAAAAAAAGCAGATTGCCCCTTGAACTGGAGACTGTAAACTAAGTATGCTGAATTGTAAACTGCTGAGTCTATGACACACTGTTCAGTCAGCATAGAAGTACCTTAAATTATTCTTGTTATATTTCTTGGTCAGCTGCTGCTATGCATCACATAAGTAAGAATTAGTTCATCTAACCCTTTCAGTCTCGATTGGTTTGATGACAGCAGATACTAAGAAGACTAAACAGTAACTAAATAGGCTTGAATTGAAAAGTGCACCTTGTGTGGGGCCTCTTAGGGCATTAATACTATGATTCATGAGCTCTCTGAAGGAACTTGTTAGGACAGTAAAAGGAATCTATTAGGACTACATAGAAGGAAACTTTTGGACACACGATCTCTGTCACCACAAAAATCTCCTGTGTAATACAGTGCAATGTAGTGCAATGAAAACATGGCCCAAACCCACTGAGACTGATTAATCAAAGCTATTTGATATCAAGGTTCCCATGCAACTGGAGCTGCAACTCTCTGTGCTTCAGTGGGACAACAGGGCATTCTTTTGCTCCATCACTCTGACTTCAGGAATTTGAAGTTCTGTTCAGTGAGTACAATATAATATAAAAAAATAGATTATTTTTCTGAAAAGCATCTCATGTTTCACAGCTTTGTGTAAATGACAAGGTATATTGTCGTCATTGTTCTCTACCGACTCCTCCTCCACTTGAACACAGATTGCTCCCTGTTGTGGTTTCTCTCCTGCACAGAACCACAGAATGTTTTGAGTGGGAAGGGACCTTCAAGACCATCTAGTTCCAACCCTCTGCTATGGTCAGGGATACCTCCCAGTGGAGCAGGTTACAATACTAGACTGGGAGAGAGATTTTCACAAATTGGAGGACTGGGCAATCACCAACTGCATGAAGTTTAACAAGAGAAAAGTGTTGGATTCTGCAACTGGGAGAGGGCAGCCCTGGCTATATGTACAGAGCTGGGGACGAGAGGCTGGAGAGCTGCCCTGTGGGAAGGGGTTTGGAGGCTGTGGTTGACAGCAAGTTGAACATGAGTCAGCAGTGTGCCCTGGCAGCCAAAAGGGCCAACCATGCCCTGGGGTGCCCCAGGCCCAGCGCTGCCAGCCGGGTGAGGGGAGGGGTTGTCCCACTCTGTTCTGCATGGTGCAGCCTCACCTTGAGTACTGGGTGCAGGTTTGGACACCTCAATATAAGAAGGATGTAAAATATCAGAGAGGGTCCAAAGGAGGGCTGTAAAGATGGGGAAGGGTCAGGAGGGCAAGGTGTATGAGGAGCAGCTGAGGCCCCTTGGTTTGCTCAGCCCAGAGCAGAGGAGGCTGAGGGGAGGCCTCATGGCGGCCTGCAGCTTCCTCACGAGGGGAGCGGAGGGGCAGCGCTGAGCTCTGCTCTCTGGTGACAGCGACAGGGCCCGAGGGAACAGCATGGAGCTGTGTCAGGGGAGGGTCAGGGTGGGTATTAGGAAAAGGCTCTTCCTCAGAGGGTGCTTGGGCTCTGGAACAGGCTCCCCAGGGCAGTGGTCACGGCTTCAAGCTGCCAGAGTTCAAGGAGCATTTGGACAATGGTCTCAGACATAGAGTTGGACTTGATGGTCCTTGTGGGTCCCTTCCTGCTCAAGATATTCTATGATTCTACAGGTTGCTCAAGGTTCCACACGACTTGGCCTTGAACACTTCCAGGGATGATGCATCTGCAACAGAGAGCTCACCCATGCTCCAGCAGCACCCAGAGATAAGACACCTGTAATGTGTCGTCTATATATTAGGGTGTCATTGATAGCCTGCTTTTCCATGAGACACGAGGAGCAGTATCATTTATACATCAGCAGGGGTGGGATGGGGAAAGAGGCTCCAAAAAGGAAAACTTGTACAGCTTTAAACTTACTACTTGGTAACATGTAGGCTTCTGGGAAAAGCAAAACAAAAACAATCCTGCTGTGGTTTCTATGTGAGGTTGTTTTGATCCAACCAAGCATTGGAAATACTTAGAGAACAGAAATTGTTTTTAAAAAAAGGTGATGTGTGGGGATGTAATTAAGCTAAATGTAGGCAGTGGTTGTTGTTTTGGATCACATTTCCTTTTTTAAGTGCCTTTTTCCAGAATTGGCATCCAGCTGTCAAACAACACATCAGTGTCTCTGAGCCAAGAATCTGAAGTGATTTTCTTTGCTCTTAAGTGCCAAGTTGTGCATTTTACCCAGGAGGTGGCACTGTCTGTAGCGGTTTGCAGTCCTCTTGTGTCCCTTGTCCTGTGTCAACAGGAGCCAGCTCCTTAGTGTGCAAGGCCAGCAGCCTTTCCAGGGGCGATTCAGATTCTTACACCATCAGTATTTCATACTGGAAACTGCTTTTTAATTTTGGGAAAATGTGAACTTATTTCAAGATATCCTGGCGTCTGAATGTGAGCATTCAATCCTTATGGAAGGACAGATCAGCTCAGGCAACTCATCTGTGACTGTTGTGATTGCTGCTTAAGTGTTCATTTTAATCCAGAAAACTAACATAAGCGAGATCCAGATCAGAGCACCGCAACATTTTGGGTTTTATAGTCTTCAGATTTGGAGGACAGTAAACTTGTTTTCCTGTTATATTTTGGCTTTTCTTCTTGTTTCAGTCTCTCCAAGGAAAAGCAAGAGATGCAGTGAAGTTTGCTATTGATGTTGGGTACCACCACTTTGACTGTGCCTACGTGTACCGGAATGAGAGTGAGATTGGGGCTGCACTACAAGAAAAAGTTGAGGGGATTGTGAGGCAAGAAGACCTCTTTATTGTCAGTAAGGTATCTTGCCTTGGGTAACTCCTCTCATGTGAGGCCACCGGCCCACAACTGGAACTGGGCTGGAAGTTAGCTCCTCTCTCAGGTGTAAGCATTTTGTGGATGGAGGGAAGGAAGAGGTCGACTGTTGAAAAACTGGCTTGAAGTGAGAGGGATTTTTTTTGTAGTCCATATCCATTGTCAGCAATGGAGACAGGAATTGAGGCCGTGCTCTCAGCTGCCTCTGAGATAGGAAGCACAGCTATTGTGTTCGTGGTCACTCCTGCTGAGATGCTGGGCTCAGCCTCTTAACTCCCGCGTGTTATGTTTTGTTTTGTTTTTTCCCTCAACAACAATGGTAGGAAAAATAAAGTAACTTCTATCTGCTGGAAACTGGTAGGTTGATTTTTGCCAGTTTTGCTTTTTAATTCATTTTGTTTAATCGTGGTCTAAATTTCTAGAATTTTAGTCTCTCAGTCTCGTTTTACTTAGCTGACTGACATTGCTGCAAATAAAATAAGGTGCACATAACTGCAGCTTCCTCAGGATGAGGAGCTGTCTTTTATGGTGAGCTGCCTCTGTCCATGCCACATGCCCCCTGCTTGGGATGCTCTGCAGCCGTAAGGCCGGGAGAGCAGCGCCCAGCTCTGTGTCCCCTGCAGCTGTGGTGCACCTTCCATGAGAAGCCCCTGGTGAAGGAGGCCTGCCAGCAGACACTTGCTGCCCTCCAGCTGGATTATTTGGATCTCCACCTGATGCACTGGCCCATTGGATTCAAGGTATGAGGCTTTAACCCTCCTGAGCCCTCTGTCAGGGCTCTGGAACTTCTTCCTTGGGGATCAGATAAACCCTTGGTCCTCTTTAATGAGGTTGTTAAACCTCATTAAGACATAATGACATAATGCAAAGTGCGAAGGAGGAAAGGTGAGATTATGGCTGTTGAAGACAGGTTTTGTAACAAAAATCACCTTACTTTCACCTGCACATCATTTCCATGTCATGGATCAAATCACCATCCAGATCACATTCCTCTTGAAGTCTGGGATTTGGCTGTCCTTTGCTTACCCAGGATCAAACAGTTGTGAATTCCCTTTTTTCTCTTCTTTCTCTACCCCCAGGTTAAATAAATCCTCACTTCCCCATTGTGTCACATCCCCAGACTTCCCACAACCCGAATGGAGCACATAAAAGTGTCTGCCCTTCCTCTGCCCGCAGGACGGATTCTCCAGAGGCAGATTTTCTTGAAGATTACCGTGTTCATGCAGATTACTGTTCTTGGCCACCTCTCTCCGCAACACAAACATAAGCCAGGATATCCACTTGCTTGTTGGATTTCTATGTGATTTCTTTAACTACTTACAATTCAGCCTACCTTAACCCCACTTACTTAACCCCTACTTACGACAGCAACTTCAAATGAAAAGGATTTCTGATTTGCTAGAGGTGTATCTTCTACTAGAAAGGCAGTACATTATTTTTCTCCTGCTTCTTTTGTGTTGGAGGTGCCAAATGGAGGTGCCAAACTAATTAGGGCTGTCAAGTGGTTTTATTGTTTGCTAGTGTGAAAGAAAACAGGAGGTGGGAGGAACGTAGCACTGCTCGTGCTATACTGGCACTGCTAAATGGTGCGGCTCCCATGGGAAATTAATCAGCAGCGATAATCTGGTTTTCTGTTCTGGCTCCCTGGGAATAGCTCCTCATTCAGCCACTGTGTTCCAACTACAGGCCATTTGTCATGGGAAGATTATTTTGTTAGCTGAGGAATTATTCTAAAAAAACCCACTTCTATTTTGGTGCAGAAGGTCTACTTAAGGATAGTATTTCAAAATTGTTGCATTCTGCTGAAATAATCTTAGTGTAATAACTGTTCGTCTTGAATAATGCTGTTATTTATTTATTTCATGGCACATGACATGAGAGCCTAATGCTGTGGTATTTCTAGGCTATGGAAGAGCTGGTGGATGTGGGGATGGTAAAGACCATCAGAATTTCCAACTTCAACTGTAAGCAGATAGATTGTCTCTTGAGCAAACCAGGCTTAAAACACAAACCTGCCAATAATCAGGTAAAGTGTGCTTCAGCTCATCAGGACTGGCATCATGGCTGTCCGTGACAATTAATGTCTTGCATTTAATGGAACATCTCTGGCCATGAATTAGCTTTTGCTATTGCAAGGCTGTGGTTTTTGATATCTCTGTGAAAATACACCTGTCTTTGGCTGAATTATCAAGAAACGGAAAATGCAGATTACCTTTCTCTACTCCAAGAGCCCAGGGCTCATCCCAGGTGCTGATAGAAACGAGACTGCATGAATAGATTGGAAAGGAGGCAGGCTGCACTGTGGGGTCAGGGGGAATGGGTGGGACTGGATAATATGACAGGTGGGTGCTCCAGCTGGACGTAGACAGCTGGACCTTGGCATCCATTGATGAGAGGTCAAAAAAACAGGGAGATATCTGGGAAGGAAAACTAGTGTGAGAAGACTGGGACATGTTGGGCATAGTTGAGAAGGGGTAACAATCTGACATGCCGGCTGACATTCTTAAAAGCCACGTGAATGCAAAAAGAGTAGTCTTTCCAAAGATGATGTGGGGTTGGTAGGCCACCACAGTGATGTTAAACCTTGAAGAGGCTTCTGCTCCCAAAGAAGTTGAATATTTTTCTTTGTAGATTGAAAGCCACCCACATCTTTTTCATTGTTCACCAGAAACATGCATTCATTGTGTGCTTTCTAGTGGTTCAACAAATACAATGCTCTTCTGTTTTTGATATTCTTTCTGCATATGTACTTACACTTGTCTTTTTGCAAATTGTAAATCAGCTATTTGGGATCTTCATTCAGGTGTTTGACTTTGAGTTGGCTAAAGAGGAGATGGAAGTCTTCCTCAGTTTCAAGCAGGAATACCGAATCTGTGCATTCGGTGAGTGAGTACCTCCTTCTCCATCATCTCCTCCTCCATCATCTCCTCCTTCTCCTCTCTGCTTAAGCAGGACTGGACCGTCATTGGATATCTTCTTAACAGACACATCCATAGCCTCACTTAAAAAAAGAGAGAATCTTAGCTAATACCAGGTCACATCTCTATCTGCTGGAATCCAGCACCAGGGTTTATCAGAGTACTGTCCGTCTTGTACAAGCTGGTAGCACTGGGATTTATGTGGAGATGTTGTATGCTAAGGCACCTTATAATGGATTTCAGACTGTTGTCTGAAAATCAAAATCGGCTGGAAACTCCAAACTAACTAGGCAGCTTTTTTTTTGTTTTGTTTTCTTTGGCTGCTTTGTATAACGAGACAGGAAGTGTAAATAAACTCCATTTTAAGAATGAGTTTCAAATTTTTTTGAAGTGAAAAGCTGTGCCTGTGTATTTATGCCAACATTATTAAGGCAGCACACAGATAACAAGGCAGTTAGATACAGGCCATGATCTGCCATTTACTCTGTTTCCCCAGGTCGCTCACTTATCTAATTGAATTCTGTAAACTTACCATTTCACAAGTCAGTGGTTCAATACTGCAGAGAAGTTTGGCAATTTCAGCTAAGCATGAGATACATTATCTTTTGAGAACAAGGTCATTGGTGCATGCGAAGGTCACAGAGCATTAACTTCCACTGCCCTGTGTAAACTAAGCAGGCTCACGCTCATGTTTTTGTTGTGGTTCAGTGTTAGCTCTACAGAGCTTTCATCAGGGGAAAAAAACTCCTTCTTAGCACTAATATCCTTTAAGCGTTTTAATCATATACTCTTCTTCTAGATGCAAAAATCACAAGGATCGTAAGGACTATCCTCTTTTGGAAGACTAATGTGGGCATTATCTTCAGATCCTCTGGGTTTCATTTTCCAGGCGATTTGCAGTACCTCATGCATATTAAATCACAGTGTAAGTTGAATACATATTGCACAAGAAGGAAGACCGTAGCTTATGGGAGTACTCAAGGGTAAGCTTTGAGCCGGCATGGGTTTGCTTCTTTTATCATCATCTGTAATTATATCAATCCTTCATCTGTATCTTTTTTTTGACCTTGTAAGTACTCTCAGTTCTAATAATATATATTAGCATTTAGTGATGGCAGTTGAAGACGTTTAATAACCTTGAACCCACGAGACTTGCAAAAAGTACTCTACCATAAATACAAATCATGACCAATTTTAGAGAAAATTAAGGATTCTCCTGGTGTCTGTACATTTAGACAACAGGTCAAAGCATGCTTTTAATTGCTAATACAAGACAAGCCATTTAACATCAGAAGACCTTTACGAGGTAGAGCAATATGCTGTTTTGGATTCTCACCACATTCAGTAATATCTGTGCAATTGGTTGAACGTACCTCAGAGGATGCTGCTGAATTACGCTTCTGGAGCGGTTTTCTTAATGAGGTTTCCCATTTATGAACTGCTGAATACTAACAAACTGGTAGGAGATTTGTATGTTTGGTTTATCATATCTACAAAAGTATATAAATACTGCCTTTATCAGTACAATAGCCGCAGTTAAGGCTGTGAATCTCTCCCAACAAATCTAAAGTCTGATAAAGGAAACAGAGGGATTATTTTATCTGGCAACTATCTTATCTTAAAAGCAGAAAAGGAAGGTGGATTTCTAGGAGATAAGAGTAGATTTTCACTCCTTCCTACCACTCCCTGGTTACTGTCACCCTCTGTTTTGACCCAAAGGACATTAGTGTTGTTCTCCATAGGGATTAAAAGTCAGCGTTGCTACTGCCTGTGCACCTGCTCAGGTTTCAGTGGAGCGTTGGTTACTCAAGGCTTCTTGCTCCTGAACTCTAATACACAGAACTCTTGTAGCCCCTGTGGGTTCTTCCAGTCCAGGAAGAACAATAATGTGGACCAGCATTGCCCACAGAGCAGAAGGATGATTATGCAATTAAGATCCAGGGATAAGATATGTACTTCATGGACATCCTTTGCCAACTGGTTTCCTTTGAACTGGAGGTTTTTAACCCTATAAAGGGAAATGATGACATATCTTTGAGCTACTTTAGACTTCTGCAAGACATTTTAATAACAGGTGCCCTAGAACCAGGAAAGCAATTCAATCAAATTGGATTTCATACAGCAACTCTTCTAAAAAGGACACTGGTCTGAAATACGAGCAGCAATTGATCCCAAATGGTTATAATGCAGTGGTATGGGCAGGAAGGTGCTTGCAACAGATACTCTCTTTTCCCCCTCCCTGAGGTGCTACATTGCAAAGGTCAGTTACAGTCTATCACCACAACCACAGCAAGAAAACAAGCCATGGAAAGGTGCTGTGCTTCCAGGCACTCAGACTGGGATCTGGTTCTGCCAAAAAGACCCCTGAGCAGAACCTGAGCTGTTCTGAAGCAGCAATCAGATCTTCAATCCACAGCAGCTGAAGAAATGCTCACTCAGGGCTGTGGTGCACAGCCTACCCAGGAATATACTCTGCTTCGTAGGACTTTTTTTTTTAAAAAAAAAAAACATTGTCTGATAGCTGTGATTAAATTGGAAAGTTATTTACAGGATGTTTATGGACTGCAGTAGGGAGGAAGTCAGACAAGATGATCACAGCAGCCATATAATAGTGAAAAAATTCAAAACAAGCTAGAAGCCAGAGATTGTTCATTTGTTGTTCAGACAATAGATATTTTTCCCAGCTGCAGAGACTTTACCAGAGGTAGAAGAAAAATGTAGGTGGTATCAGTTATGAGGGAATAAAGTATCTTCTATTTTGCAGCAGAGCTGCAGCCATATGACTTAATCACAGTGTCTTTCTGGCTAGTACTGCCTCACAGCAGCCCACAACAGGAGAGATCCTGCTATAAGCTGCTCTAGAATTATGCTTCCATAGCTGCATCAATTCACCTACTCCAACAGGTATGCCACCAGGGCAGCACTCTGATAACATGTAATCTGTGCTCAGTTTTAAAGCTTCAAAGAAATCTGGTCTCTTGTGCTTTTCCAAGCTCAGACTCTGCCTTACGTGGAATCTGCTTGTGAAGAAAATAAGAACTGTGATGAGAGACTAGAGAGAAAAAAAAAAAAAAGATGTGTACATATTGTCGACTCAGCTGACAAGAAAACCATGTGTTGGTCAGGCCATTTTAGAAGGAGAGGAAAGGACGAACTACAACCATTTATTTAGAAGTTTAATTTGTTCTGTCAGAAGAGGGATCTGTGCAGACAAATTGCCACACACTGACACATACTGGAAACCATTTAAACACCCTCTCCAGATTCTTCTGAGTGCCATAAGGATGTGCTGATGGATATTTAATCCACTCCACACCTGCACACTGCTATTTAGATATATGCATTGGCATTGTGTCTCCACCCTCTTCCCAATCACTCATGGAGCATTTGCCTGTTATTAGTCTCCAGGCTGCAGGGATACATCACACAAGGAGCAGATGTGCAGGAGGCCACAGGTCTAACACCTCAGACTCGCACATACCAAGGCTATCTCAGAGCCAGGAGACAAGTCAGGCTACTGCAATATGCTTCAGGAAAAAAGTATTCTTCGAACATGAAAGACAGCATAAACAGGCTTTAAGGAGTTAGCAAGTTCCATGAAGGACCAGCAGCTTCTCTTCCTGTGTGCCTGCTTCACAGCAGCATAATCACCTGCTTTCTGTTGGAACTACAGCAGGAATCTTTTTCCAGTTTCCCTCAGCTACGACACAGTACATTTAGAGCAATCCTGTGGATACAGCTTTCCTAGTCAGCAGTGAGATTACCCATGCCACTGGACTGAACCCAGTAAATGAGAAATACCTTAGCTTAGCATTTTGCTATTCTATGACAATGTGTTACCCCATGACTTGAGCTTTTATTGTGCAGCTCATTCATTCCGGTGTTGTCAGCTCTTGATTAAAAGTGTTATGCCCATGTTTTAGACAGAGTATAGATAATGAACAAGTACCAAAATTCATAACACTTCACTAATCACTGCTGCTCAGGTTTTCTATATATAATTCTGACCTTTCCCATGTTGAACTAGATGCCATTGAAAAGCAAACAATGAAAAACAAGAACAGTAAGACAGACCTATTCTACTACATGAACTTTTTGCATTCAATCCTGCACAAAAATTTCATAGTTCCCTCTACCTTAAGAAGAGGGACACTAGACTAAGGATGATCAACAGCATAGGAATAATTCCTACAAGTAGCAAGTAAGTAGGCTAAGATCTTCCTTGACCAGACACCAATGCAGGGAGCTATGCCAAAAGTTCACAAAGTCCAGAGCAGCTTGGAAAGCATGAAAGGAGAAGGAACAGTTGCTGCTTCCTTCAACATAAAAGCCAGGAGCAAATGAATCTAGCAGCAGGCTAGCCTGATACAAACAGAACAGCACTTCTTATAAGTGTATAGTTGCAAAACTCATTCCCTTGGAATGATTTCACAAGGAGCCCCTTGTCCTGGGTTCAGCTTGGACAGTGCTAGTTGCTGAGTGATGGGTGTGTGCCCATGGCCATGCCAGGCCACTGCCATGATGGCTCAGCAGCAGGGGGGCAGAATGCACTATGAGCTGTGCCAGGCCATGTGCAGCCCACATGGGTTGGGCATGCCTGTTCTGGCAGAATAAAATGTTCAACCTGACATGCAGTTAAGGAAAGGGTCAATCAGTTCAGAAAAGCTAGACGGCATATTCTGCTTCTTAAAAAGTTTTAAGAATTTAAGAGATGTAGTTTTGCAAGTGTTTGTACTAACGGTCCCACGCCAGGCACTTTAGCAAATTAAAATGCAAGAGCAACATTTGCCTGTGGAACGCTTTTAGGTGTTGCTTCTCTGCTTAAATGAGCAAGGCCCGGCTCTGTACATTCAAGTGGCCAAGGACAAGGTCATATGTGACAAACAGCTACGGGCAAGAGTTTGATAAGCTGTGGAATTCAGTGATTAAAAAGAAATCTTCTGTCAAGTGAGCTATACCATGCCTAAGAAACTCCAGTTTCCTAATAATATCTTCAACATAGTTAATGCAGATAATAGTCCAAACAGAGGAGTCTCTTTCCCTGCTCTGAGGAGTTTCCCGTGCCCCAGATTTCACAGCCTTGCACAACTGTTACAATACGTGCTTGTCAGACTCAGGAGCTCAGCAAGAACAGCCCCTTCTCCAGCAGGAAACAGACCAAGTTAGAGCAAAGTGATTTCAGCCAGCCAGGCTCATGCACTCACATTCTAATATCAGAAGTTAAGCCCTTTTCACCCAAAGGAGCATGAGCTGCAAGTTCAAACATTGTTCCTGTGAAATTGCTGGGGATGCCCTATCTGCAACTAACCTGATATTGATAGCAGCTTCTTGTGTTCTCCTCTGCTACGCAAACACACAAATCTCTGAAGAAGGACCAATTTCCCCTGATAATGCACTACTGTTCTTTGCTACTATCTGCTCTTAGATTTTCTCTTAACATGAAAAATACCTCCTTATCTCATTTTAAGCAGTGAGTACAGCTTTAGAAGAAAAATTTGAGTGCAAGTACTGACTCTAGAGGTCCTAGACTATGATCATCACTGGTTCTTAATCTTCCCCATGGGCTGGACTCCCTTCCCTCAGGGTGCTGCAATATCACACTGGTGTAGCTGTGAGAAAATCTAGTTAAGAATGCCAACAAGGTGGAGTTGAACCACATGTTCTTAAGTTGAGAAAACAAAAACATTTCATTGGAAGAGCTACAAAATTCTATTTGTCCTCAAGTTTCTTTGATCAGAAACCCAGAGAACCATCAAGTCACAATAGACAAACAAATGCTGTGAACAGCTCTAGCAGGAAGAACTCTGCAGAAATGCTAGGCTCTGGATATTTAATTCTTTGATCATTCCACTTCGCCTTTTACACGATGAAAGGAATTCTCTGCCCTGGTATGTAGAAAGTGGTACTAGTAAGTAACCAACAATTATTTTTACTGTAACAATGTCTAGATCAACTTGTATTAAACGAAGACTTGGCTGTCATCCCAAAGACTGGCTGTTCCTCTATCTCAGAACATTTGATTCTATGTTGCCTCAAAAAAGCAACCAAAAGAAATTTGTAAAAATGAATGTTTTTCTATCACTTGTTCTCTTCCTAATCCTCATCTTTAAGAGCCTGCTTAGCGTTCAACCTCAGGCATCGCTGTCCCTTCCTTCAGGTGCTTCTGTTTCTCCTCTACTCCCACTCCTACATCTCACCAAGCATCCAAGCCCTGCCAGTGAAGTGCTGCACTGTGTCCCAGAATGACTCGGAATTCCTTCCTCTTAAGTCATCCATCAAAACAGAGAGTGCCTGTTACAGTGCCCCTCCACTCAGAGCACTCACTATACTCTTCCTTCTGCTGTGGAAGAGCCTGTCCAAAAGTCTTCTCCAGTAAAATTCCTACTCAGAATGGAAAATTTCAGGCACAAACTTGCCTAGAGTTGAAGTGAAATGAAAACAGAGGAAATGAACAGAGCCTGATATACTCTGGAATCCCTTATCCTTTTTGCTTGGAAATAGCATCTTTGTGCCAAATGTTCCAGCAAGTCAACATTGCCCTAAACAGATTAGTCTGAGCTGTGACAGGAAGCTAAGAACATTAGCTCTTCTGCTTCTCCTAGGTGCCTTTGGGCTTTTGTTTATTACATTACAGATAAACAGAACCACTTTCAGAGCTGAAATGTAAGCCCAGGATTTAGGGATTATAATCAATTTGTTAGGAAAAAAAATCAGCATATAGGAGAATATTGCTTAGAGACAGAAACTGATTCCCTCCTCCCTCCCTACTGTGCTGTGAGGTAGCCTGATCTTGTCTGTTGAGCCTATTGTAAACTCAAAAATACGTTGCCCAGCCTGGTCCTCAGTTGTAGCAGAAAAATTTAAAAGGATTTAAAGATAAATGTATTTTTCCTCCAATATAATGGTTAATATTCATCAGAAAGACAAATTTTAAATTAGTATGACACCTTAGTACCTTTTTATCAGTAGCAGGAAGCATACCACCCAATTAGCAAATACACTGAGAACAACTGCATTCACTGTGCATCCCCTAACACTTCATTACTGTGCCTTCTGAGCTAGAACTCTACCTTAAAGGGAACTTGGCTAATTTCATAACTTCATAGCATACCTTAAGCTTACTGCTTAGAGGTAGTTATGCACAGGGGTGGTTCTGTCATCTCCCTTCTTTCATCTGTTCAAAAAGAACCCTCCTTCTACCAGGACTACACAGCCACCTTCAGAGGAGGGTTCACACTCTTGATCAACTCAGATGTCCCTTGGATTTGTCTAATCTCTGAAGATAGCAAACATAACACAGCTACTTTAGTGTCAATACTATTACAGCATTACTGAAATAACAATTACACACAGTAACGAAACTAGTTTATTACAAGCAAGAACAGCTTATCACCAAGAAACCAGGACCTTTACAATTCTCCATGAGCTACTCACGTAGCAACTGCTGTACTTAAAAATCAATTGGTACTTCCAATTACAAAAAGCATGGAGTGTAACAAAACCAAACCCTGATGTCACTAGAAAATATCTGATGAACTTAATCCAAAATGTCATATCCTGGTCCTTCCAGACAATAGTCACTAGCTGTAATTCACAGTATTCCAAAATCCAAAATAAAAGTGACTAGTATTTCAAACTTCCTCAAAGTTTTCTGCTTACCAATTCCAGATATGTAGTTCAGCAAAAGCACTCTACTATAGTCCACACAGTATGCTCTTCAGAAAGATTTTAGCACTTCTTCCAAAAAAAAAGAAAAGAAAAAAACAAAACAAAGTCACTGAGTACATATACTGAGTCTCTGTGGGCAAGAAAAGAACAGGGAGGCTTATGCAGTGAGAAAGCTATATGGACAACTCAAAGGCAACAGCAAAAGCATATCTGAGAAGTCTGGAGAAGGTGGAGAAGGGCAAGAAACTATCTTCAGTATTCTGCATTGAAAGGGTACTCCTTGTGATTTTTGGACCTGAAAGAAAATCAGAGGAAAGATTATTCTTGTAGCTGAACAATGCTACATGCAGCTGTAACCACAGCAAAGAGCCATCAGAGGATGAGCTGAACCATACTAAAGCAGAGTCAATTTGCTGCAGATTTGTTTTGATGTTGTGATGTGTTGCATTTACAAACAGGAAGATCCTTGAGCATCTTCCTGTTGTTCAGGCTCTCAGCATGTCAGACTGTGGGACCTAAGCACTCTGTACTTAGTAAACAGTGAAACCTTGGATCACCTATCTGGAAGACCTTTTTGTGACCAAAGATTTTGTATCTGGCTCTTCACAGTTTGATTCATAACGTGAAAAATGTTTTCTTGTTACAAGCTACTTGGAGGATAGACTCTGAAAACTGAGTATGAATATCCTGAATTTTAACAAAGTTCAGTACATGAAACTGGATACTAAACTATGAGATATTAGTAACTTAAGTTTGAAAAATACTGGCACTTACATGCTCATTGCACAGGCTCTCCAGTTTCTGTTGAAGCTGAGAATGGTTGCCATCTCTTCTTTAGTCAGTTCAAAGTCAAACACCTAACAAGAGAAACAGCTGGAAGTCACATCTGAACAGCACAGAGATTGTAAGCAAGAGGCACAAAATTAAAGAACAAGTTCACATTGGAGGAGAGGTGCTGGTTAGAAGAGACGCCTGCTTCATTTAAAAAAAAAAACAAAAAAAAGGAAAAGAAAAAGGCATTTCTGGATTTCCAAGACTTGAGGGAAAAGAAAGTCTTAGTGTTGCTGCATGTCCCCATCCTCTGTTTGGGAAATATGCATCTTCCTGTCCCATTCCAAAGGAACTACTACAAGGCTTCCATATTGCAATTAATCCAAGTAGATCTCTTTGGAAATTCTGATGGCCAGTTTCAGTCAAGGATCACTTAAAGCAACACTTTACAAACATCAGGATTTAAGTGTTTGCTCTACATTAGTCTTTCGTGGTGTGCTACTACAGTTGGGTGCCTGTAAAAGTCCATGTACCAATTCATCTGCAATCTGCAGAACAGGAGACACCATGTAGGGTGAATGCCAAGACTGTCAGCAGAGGTCTTGGAAACAGCGTGCTTACCTCCAACTGTAGTCCTCAGTACAGGTAAACACAGAGAAAGAGCCCCATCCTTCTGTCTGAGGACTTGGGAAGGCTGAGAAAGGATCCCTGCATGGGGAAGGGATGCCAGGTCACCCCTAATCACCCACCTTGAAGTTCTCCACGATGCGGTGTGGCGTGACAGACTTGGGAATCACAATCACATTTCTCTGGATATGGAAGCGAATGAGAACCTGCAGGAGCATATCACTGAGTCAGAAAGAGCAGCTCTTGTTCTGTAAGAAGTAGAGCCTATTCCAACAGCTGTTTGCTGTAAATGCTACAGTTGAGCAGGACTAACCAATCACTGCATTTTAAATCATAATTGCGCTCTAAGCAGCACTTCCTGAAGTGCAGATCAAAGAGTGGAGCAGCCCTACACAGAAGGCCTGCTTTCTCCTATTCCATCCACTTCTGTGATACCTAGATTGTTTCTTTCCCACCTGGGCTTTTAGCAGTCTACAAAAGTGGTCATTTCTCTGCAACAAATTGAGATGGGTAGAATGAAACATCTGAAGATGGCTCAAAAATGCATTTCCTGTTGATTTTCAAATAACCCTTTCAAGATTGCCTTGCAGACCATGCAATAAACAAGCTTCATTGCTACTTAATGCGACAGCTCAAAGGGAATGAGGAGCCAGGCTGTCCTTTACATCTTCTGCATCATTAGCTGCTCTGAAGAACACCACAGAAGCTGTGTCACAGGAAGCAGTATCCATTGTCCAGCACCCACCTACCTGTGCTGCTGTTTTGTTGTGCTTGGCTGCAATCTCCTTAATCTTGGGGTCATCCAGAAGAGAAGGATCCTCAGGTTTAGCCCTACACAAACAGAAGACCAATGACAAGAAGCCTCCATAGAAAAGAGCCAGCCTAGCAACAAGAGTCCGCATCTTGATAATGATTAATGGAGCAACTTGTATTCTCAGCGCTGCTAGCATAATCCACACCAACTCCCTTACAAGTGGCATACTGGCCTTACCATGGCCTGTCAGGAGAGCCCAGGGGGCTGTATGCTGTCACAGCGATCCCTTTGGATTGACAGTAGTTGATCAGCTTCTCCTGGGTCAGGTATGGATGACATTCGACCTGGAAAAAACGGTACAGAGGATAATAGCAGCAGAACTACTTACGTTTCACTGATTACTTTTTAATCCAAAGGCAGATTTTTGTTCTAATTTATATCCTGTGATGTTACACAGCATTTGTTTTCTGTATGTCCCCACTCCCTTTCTGTTCTTTGAAGTGGTTCTCCATGCAAGTGCATGAGTCCAAGGACTGTAACACTGCTTAAAGCTTTCCAAGGTCATAGTGTCCTTAACATATGGGACTATCTTCATAATTGCTTAAGTGGAACAGTTCAATGAGATGCACATGCAAACAAACTGTAAAATCCTGAGAATGGGATATAGCAGACCAGCATTGAGTACAAAGTTCTCTTTCCTAACTGCACTGTAAAAACATTATGCTTTTACAACTACCACACTAGCCTCAATACTGGTATTGTTTCATTCCTTTTTATCAGATTCATGTCAATACTCATGCTAAGTACTTTCAGCCTGCAAACACTGAGTGGCTATTAGTTGCTACAAATTCAGATTACTTTCCATTATAAATTGTTTTTGGAATGCACATGCTTACCATTAAGTTTCCAGAAGATTATCTATATAACATGATAGATCTCAGCAGCAGAGCTGTATTCTGGAAGTTAATGCACTGATATGCAGCATAGAACAGACATTATTCAAGAGTCTAGAGGCAGTGAACAAACATGAAATTGATACGTGACACAGACGGATTTGCAGAATAATTGCTTGCCAGGGAGCACTATTCTTCCAGCGGGCAAAAGAGAACCTTTTTGGCTGTACTGTCAATCAAGCCTTCAAGGTAACCGCTGTGTTATTTCAGAGGAAAGATCCTGGAAGCTCGTGCTACTGGCAGGTGGAGCAACAGCATAGATCAGGAGATCAGATTACAGTCCCCAGTGCTTTATTTATGGCTCTCACTGCTTGCTGTTGTCAGAAGCCTGCACAGCTGCTTCTCCTCTGAAACGCTGGAATACTAAACACAACAGGACAACTCAGTTTTCAGGGCAGATTACACCTATTTCTTTTGCTTCAGCAGTTACTCAGTAACAGAACATTTAGTCAAGTTGTGCATTTTCTCCTCTATTTAATAAGTAGAATTCAGACCATATGAATGAGGCAAAGTCATCCTTACCTGCTCACCAGAGCTCTAGCTGAAAAACTCCTGAGCTGCATTACCTAATGTTATGGCTGGACCATGGTAAAAAGCCTCTTACATGCATTGAAATACATATTTTAAGATATTGCAATCCATACTGACAATGAAATACTGAAGAGTCAGATTTCCTTTGTGAACCAACTACTCATGTTATGATAGCATGACAACTACACTGTCAAATTAACACCTCACTATGAATGAAACCAATATGCATACTGACTGCATTCATAATTAAGAACAGAAATATCAATACATAGGATTACTTGACTATACATGAAATGCTTGCATGGAAAAATGTTTTCAGGAAGCACTGTATCTTACATTAAGCTAATTGGTAAGAGTTAATAACAGACAAGCTTTCAGGCTTGCAAGTGTTCCTTCAGAAGCAGTAAGTTTTGAAGGCCATAGACTAAGACACGTTGCTCTGAGTTTAACTTGATCACTGTAATCAGGGATCTTAAAACTTGTGTGGAAGACATAAGATCAGCATCCTCTATTACAAAGGTAATCATCAACTACATTGAAAGCCTTCTTGGCAGGGAGATGTGGTAGGTGTTGAAAGACTTCATACAACCACTAAGCACCCTTAAAAGTAGGAGTGGGACTGTTTATGAAAACACAGTGCAGAATTGAGTTTTGCATTTGTCAGAAGGTTTGTTTTATATTGAATAGAATTTCAGCGAACACTCCCATTAGCTTTCAGAAAAGGTGTTTAAACTGCTTTTTAGTACATATGCTCAAGCTATCATAGTAAATTAAGGAGTTCTTGTAATCCAGCATCAAGAACTGACTGCAGTCCTTCAAATACTACAGGAATTCATGACAAACTGAGATAGATCTCACAAGGATCTGTCCTGGAACCTGTCCTCCTCAATAGCTCATGAGAGGCAATGATCTTGTCACAGTCGCTGGTGATCCAAACTGAGGGGGAAGTACAGGACAAGATAAAGCACTCAGGGCTGGACTGCCACCTCAACAGGACCTACTCCTAACCCTACTCCTACTCAGCAGGAAAAGGCCAATGGAAACCCTATGAAACTCCAGAATGCTGCACACAAAGCCCTGCACCTTGGAAGGAAGAGCTCCAAGCAACAACAGGCTGGAGCCCAACTGGCAGAAGAGCAGCTGTGCTAGAAAGCAGCTGGGAGCCACAGCAGGCTGAGCTGAACATGAGCTAGCAGTGATCCCTGGCAGCAGGAACACAGCCAGAAGATTGTGGGAAGTGATCAACCCCCTCTACTCAGCACCTGTAAGAACATAACTGTCCAATTTTCCCCCTTCACAGTCCTCTGAGTAGAGGAAAGAGACTGACAAATGCAGCTGAGTGACTGGGATGGCTGGGGACTGAAGCACCTACAGCATTAGGGCAGACTGAAGGAGCTAGGCTTGTTCAGCCTGGGGAAGGGAAAGCTCCAGGGCTCCTAGTAACAGCTTTTCAAAGTGGGTCATTAAAAGTAAAGCCAAGCTCTTCACTAGTGCATGGTGGGAAGACAAGAGACAGCAGGCGTAAGTTGAAACAGGACAGGTTGAGACTAGGTATAACATCCCCCCAGCCTACAAAAGGCAGTCAAGCAGAAGAGCACACTGCCTAGAGAGGCTGCATAGCCTCCAGCCTTGCAGATTTTCATGGACTGGATACAAATTCTCAGCAACCTGGCCTAGTGTCTCAGCTGATGCTGCTCTGAGATGTGGATGACACTAGTTCATTTCCTGGGGTCTCCTGCAATCTGAGTTTGCCATAAAATTGTAGAAAAAGGCTGTCTACATACCTGGACAATTTTACTCTACAGCTTCCCTTGCAATCCTATTTCCTCCTTCCTCCAAACCCTCAACAAGTCTGTAAGCAGTCTGGAAAGCATGTTTCTGTTCAGCTCCCTTAGTTTTAAGGCATCAACAACAGGAACTGCCTGTTCAGAGGAGCTGGAGAGAAAAAACAACTATCTAGTTCTTTAAGTTCTTGTACATACACCAGGTTTTGTTCTATTGAAAGGCAGTTTTAAAGCTCAGACTTTCTCCCTACTCTAGAATATATGCTAGAGCTGACCCTTGCCAAACTTCCAAATAGTAGCACAAGAACTCCAACCTTATACTATAAGATGTTAATTGTTGAAGGGAAAAAACAAAAACCAAAACCTGGAACATTCACCTGGGGTCACTTAGCAGCTTACCTGGTTGTTTGCAGGCTTGTATTTCAGCCCTGGCTTGTTCAGGATTCTTTCAATCTGCTCATGGTTAAAGTTGGAGATTCCAACGGCTTTTACCAGACCAGCATCCACCAGCTCTTCCATGGCCTAACAGAAAGAGGAGCAAAGTCAGCATCCGATTTATGACAGGATCTGAAGACAACCTTCTTCCTGACATGGCTAATCTCCTTCAAGAGAAGGACAAAATAAGTGTTTGAAGTTGTAGAGTTCATGTCTGAGAGAGAAACAAAGCACCAGTGTATTTATGCTGCACCTCTCATCTCACTAAAGCCTGAGGATGCATTGAGACTGCATAAATCCCTAGTAAGTTGAGGGGGAAAGTAACACTTAATCCACTGGGGTACCAGTGAGTCTTTCCAAGTAGTTCTGCAAACATGAGACAACTTAAAGCACTAAAGTTAGTAGAAAAGACAATTCTGTCAATGTGATTAAACTTACCTCCCATGTATGCAGAAGATCAGAATTGCTGGATATTGCCATGCCTTTGTCATCTGCAGGAAACAGGTCCTCTCCTGCCTGCCAGAGACCAAAAAAAAGAAAAAAGAATGCTTAAAGCATTCTCTCCAGGGGACATTAGTTTCACAGGAGCTGAAGACCGTATCAGAAACTCTTACAAGAAACACTACCTATCTACATGTTTCTTATCAAATAATCACACCAATTTACATTCTTCAGTCTTTCCTTATTACATGGGTTTGTGGCACTTTTGCCAGCAACCATCCCAATAAGGACAAGTACTTTGCTGGACTTGGCAACATTCTGTGGCTCACCAAAATACATAAGGTAAACACAACACCTGTAAACTCACTGTAATTCTACAAGTTTACTTCCCATGTTACAAAAACGCACAGTTTTTATGTAAGAACAACTAAATGTTTAATAAAACTGTCTAATAAGGAACCTGGGAACATTATCTTTCCATAAGGACCAGATCTGCTGACAGGTCTTTCATGGGGAGGCTTGTTAATTAAGTTGCTGACCAGAACAATATTGAAACATCCTGTGTCCCAGTTTGGGCAAGATGACAAGTATGAGCTTTGTTAAAAGCCAGCTGTTTTCTGCTGATACGTTGTTATACCACAACACATTTTCACTTTGATAACTCTGTCCACATAAAACTGATTTTAAAGCTATGGATGCTACAAAAAGCAGTTTATCTCAGAAGCAACAGGTAGGATGGAGATTTTGATTAGACTGTAACAGAGGCTGCATGTAATTTTCAAACTTTTTTTCCTTTGTCAATAAAAGTTAGGAACAAAAGTTTTATCTTTTCAAGTGCAAGCTCTGTGAAACACAGGCTCCTACAGCAAATGTAGGCTCAGTCTGAATTGTATTAACAACTCATTGATTAAAGAGAAAAACAGAAGCATTTTCTCTTGCTCTACAGGTCTGCAGCATGCAGAGGAAAGTTATTGTCAGGTAACAAAGTACAGCCCTCGTTCCCACAAAGGGGGAACCAAATCATGCTCAGCTGAGCATATTTTGAATTTATGGAAGACAACACCCAAACTCATACTGCCTTCCTTTTGATCACTACCTATGATTGCAGCAGGGCAGCCTGCTCCTAGGTAGAAGTTTACCGGCTGTAAAACCAAAAGAGCAGAGGATGCTGTGCAAGCAAGAATCTCAGAAGTAGGAATCAACAGCCTGGCTCACCTAGGCAGAGTAAAGATGAGTAACAGAGCATGGCTGATATACAACAGGTACTTGATTATCTGTCTTGGAGCAATTATTGAGTTGTATAGCTCTTCAAAACTGCCAGCCAGAACAAATAAAGCCAAAGGCATTGCTGTTACCATACCTTAAACCCAAAAGGCCAGTGGATGAGGTAGAGATCCAGGTAATCCAGTTTCAGGTCAGCTAGAGTCTTCTGGCAGGCTCCCTTCACCAGATGTTTTTCATGAAATGTGCACCATAGCTAGAGACAAAAAGCCAAGCCATACTGTGACCTCCTCGGTTACAGCTCTTAGAGCAGTTCTGCCCTGTTCAGATGTTCTTCAGATGAAGCCTCCTCTGAAATCACAGACAGCCCACGATGACAAGGGCAGCATGTGCTGTGGCAGCACACAACTGAGTGGGACTGTGCCAGACAGCAGAAGTAGGCTGGACCCATGAGTTAAGACATTACTCAAAAACTACAAGGTCAGATATCGTATAAAATTAGCAAAACTTAGTGCCAAAAACATTCAAAGCATCACCTGTGTCACTGGCACAGGACCTGCCTAGTTCCCCCTGCAGGATGATGTAAAGGGAGAAGCTCAGAACAGGCATTGCTGTGAAGAGCAGATCTCCCCATGGATTACATGCCACCAGGTGCTCACCTTACTGACCACAAACAGGTCCTCTCGTTTCACAACTCCTTCTTTGATTTTCTTCTGGATCCCTTCCCCAACTTCATTCTCATTCTGGTACACATAGGCACAGTCAAAGTGGCGGTACCCAGCGTCAATCGCAGCCATCACTGCAGCTGCTACTTGTCCTGGTGGGGACTAGTGGGAAAGAAAAAAAAAAAAAAGGAAGTTTCTAAACAACTCTCAAAATAAACTGAAAGCCTTTTTCCCAGTAAGACAAGAACCAAAAAAACCACCCCACCAAAACCAACCCCCAACTAAAATAAGCAGAAGAAGAAATAAGCAAACAAAGCAGCTTTCCCCACAGCATTCCTCACTCCGTACACATCTCCAGCAGAGACTCTCAAGCTCCCAGCCAGCCTGCAGCTGTTCACCCCCACCCGCTGCCGAGCGGCTTCACCCAGCCGGGGCCTCCTCCCCTCCCCGCACTGCTGCGCGAAGCCCCAGCAGCTGCCGGCCGGGAGAGCTCCAGCCCGGCCGAGGGGCCCCAGCCCTGCCGAGCTCTAGGGCCGGGAGCGAGGCGTGGGGGCCCCGCAGGCCGCAGCTCACGAGGGGCGGCACAGCCGCACGCAGCAGCCCGGCACGGCTGCCAGCTCCGTTACCTTCCAGGTGCCCAGCCCCAGGATAGGCATCTTCGCGCCCGTGTTCAGCTGCACGTAGGTCGCCATGGCCCCGAACACCAAAGCAGCAACCGCCCGCCCAGACCCTTTAATACGGCCCGGCCCGGCCCGGCCCGCCCCGGCGTGGAGGAGGCGGTGCCGTTCCCCGGCACCCTGCCCGGGGCGGGGCTGCGCGGCTGCTCGGAGCCCCTCGGTACTGGGGGGGCGGGGGAGGGGGGGAGGGGGCCGGTGCTCAGGAGCGGCTCGGGGAAAAACAAGTTAAAAAACAACAACGCGACTGTTATTTTTTGGATTTTGAGAGGTTTTTTTTTTTTGAGTGTGTTTTGAAAGCTGCAGAAGAGGATCGGTGAATTTTTGCCGAGTGATGTAACAACCCAGCTGCCTGGCTGTCTTTAGGGAGCTGCTGGGGGCATTTCTGAATGAAACGCTCGATTGTAATCACGCGTGCTGGGCGGCCTGTAACGCTGCACCAGAGATCGGTGTGGCTGTGTCACAGACACGTAACCAAACACAGCTCTGGGGGAGAGGGTGCAGCGCAGTGGAAAATCCCAGCGGTGCCCGTGTGTGCACATGGAGCCTGCCTTCGGTGCCTCTCCCCCGGCGGAGGCCCGTGCTCACGCAGCCCTGTGCTTTTTGCTCCATTTAACTAAGGGCGGGCAAGGTAATTGGTTTCCCTCTCTAATGTTACTCCTGGTTTGTGTCAGCGCCGTCAGCCGGCCCCGGCAGGATGTGATGTGTTTTCACTTGGATCGCAAAGCCCTTATATAATAACTGCGTGCTTCTCTCTCACCATTTTGATTCGTTTTTCCCCAGCACTTTCTGGAAGGAGGAGCGTTTTCTGGCTGCACGAGGCTTGAGGCAGAAGCTCTGCATTTTGCTCTGCTGGAGGCTCTCCCCAGCCACGGGCCCCCAGCTGCTTGCCTCCCCCTGGGCCCTGCTGCCACCCTGTCACACGGCCTTGAGGGAGAAGCAGCGGGGCCTGTGTCACGGGGTGGCAGCCAGCCCAGCAAATCTTGCAGGCTGGGCTGTCCTTGGGACGTGCCTTGTTGTTCCTGCGGAGCGAATGCTGCCGGTGCGGGGCTGCGTGTGGGAGGAAGGGGTTTGGGTTTTTTTCTGCTCTGTGCACGAGGTTTCATGCTGGAACAGGATGTGTAGTATCACGGGTTTCTCAGTTTGCTTTGCTGACTTTGCATTTAGGAGTTGTAATTTCGCCACAAGTGGTGACTTTGGTGACAGTGGTGTTTGGTGTCTGTGAGGAACTGGGCCCAAAGGGCAGCAGGTGTGTCCCTGTGGAGGCAGCCTTCACTGGCAGAGAGTATGGGGCCTGCTGAAAAAGTTCAAGGGAAAAGCAAAGGGGTGACAGTGGCGAGGCACAACCACTTCAGCTTGTAAGGGCCTGCAGCTGTGGATGCTGGCAGAACGAACACAACTGACACCAGCGCTGTGAAGTGACAGCATATGGGTTTCCAGCTCAAATCTCAGCAAAAGCAACCTCCCCAATGGCAGCAGGAGTTTCTCCCTTGCTTGGAGCCTCTGAAATGTTTATATCCTGTGGGGTGGTTCAGTTCAGCCTCTGGGTGTTGCTGAGGTAGAGGGGTGGATCTCTGGCTCCCAGTGGAACCCAGCTGTAGGAGACCTTGGCCTCTTCCTCACACCAAGCTAACTCCAAGCCGGGAGCACGCTATGGTTGCTCTCAGACTCCTCGGAGTTAATGAGGCTTTTTGTCTTCTGTCCCGCCTGTTAATCCTAAGTGCTGTGTGTGTTGAAAGAGACGCAGGTGACCAGGCAAACTGAGGAAATGCCCCAGGCACAGGGTTTGCTGGGCAGGGTGAGTGCAGCGTGGGATTGGGCTGCAAGCTGCCCTGAGCTGCTCAGAACCAGTTCTGCACAGCTCTGAAACCGCTGGGGTGCTGGGGCTCCAGCCAGCGGGACAAGCTGGTGTCCCCTGCCATGTTGTGCCTTGGTGGGAGCGGCCTCTCACACCTGAAGGCCTCGCTGCTGAGGGGATGGCAGCCTGGCCGTGCTGGAGCAGGGGTGCCAAGGCACAGCATGAAAGACAGAGTGACAGAGGGGAGGCCTTGAGCAGCCAGCCCCCACCTCCAGAGCTGCCCTGACCTCATGGGAGGGACCAGGGGGCTGAGGGTGGCCTGGGGTGCATGGCAGGCAAGCTGGGCAGGGAGAGTGGAGGTGTTTGGCTGAGAGGCTGGGGAAAGGGGTGGAAAGGCAAGTACTGAGCAATTGTGTGGTTTTTTTTTTCTTTTCTTTTCTTTTCACTCTCCTTAGTACCTGAATCAGTAACCAGAAGTTTGTGTAATTGGCAATAAATGAGTTTAAGATTTGCCTGAGATGAGACTTTTGCCAGGGACAGTTGCTGTTGCAGAGCACGTCCAACATTTGGCCCTGTTGTTGCCCAGACATGAGTAATGGAGAGACTCCAGGGCTGTGGAAGGAGCTGTGATCCTGGGAATGTGTGGTGGAGTGCCATGGTGGTTAGGGAGTGAGCACAGATGGTGTGCATCAGAGAAAGGAGGGGCCTGGGGAAATCACTGCCAGGTGTGATGATGGCTAGGGAGAGGCAGACGAGCACCTGCTCCAAGCTTGTGCCCCACTGGCCTGGGACAGTGCTGTCTCCATGTGTGGGACCCAAAAGTGCTGGCCTGGCAGCTGCAGGCAGGCTGTCCTGGCTGTAGAACGTGGGAAGAGAAGTGTGCTGCTGTCATGTGGCTGTGCCCTGGGGCTTGCCATGAAGGTGAATGCTTAGCAAGGTGAGGGAGACGGGCTGATGGTCTTCATTGGGACAATGAGCATTAACAAATGCTCAAAAATGAGCAGTTAGCACTGAATTGGGCAGTCTGGAGGCTGTATAGGCCAGGCTGCTGCTGCTGCAGGAGCAGCAAGTGAGCTAAAAGTGGCTGACACAGAGCAGGACTCCAGCACCTTTGGTTGGAAACTGAGATTTTGTGGTGAAGTAAAAACAAAGCCCTTTCAGGTATCCCCAGCCGCAATCATTACATAGATGTGTGGAGATGGGAGTACTGCTCCCTGGTGTATGATAGTCACACGCACTCTCAGCTGTCAGTGAAACTACAGAAATGCTGGACAGCTGCAGCTCCTGGTGCCCCTTCAGTGGCTGTGGTGGTGCTGGGAAGCCAGAGCGTATGGGTCACAGCTTTTACCAGGGAAGAGCAGAACTCCCGGGAGTTTGGGCTCTGCTGCTTGCAGGCACTGCCGTGCATAAAAGCAGATAGCTTTGGGATCTGCTGTGTGGAGTATCGCCCTGATCCTGCCCGTCCTGCAGATGGATATGTCCACAGAGGGACTAGGAAAAAGAGTAATTGCAGTTGCTCGGACTGCTGGGTTGTATTCACAGGCAAGGGGAAAGGACCCTGAAAAAGTGTTAACTGAGGCAATGGCTCAGAAGCTGAGGGCTGCGCAGTTGCTAACGCCCTCTGGTGTTGCCTGATAAACTGGAGGGAAGTCAAGGACAGGCGGGTGCAGCTGCTGCCCTCTGGTGCCACAGCGGGCACCTCTGTGCTCCGCACTGCTCCAAGGAGAGGGCCCAGGGAGCCCAAGGGGCAAGGTGCCTCCAAACTGAAGGCAGCCTCTATCCTGGGTGCAAGGGATCACGCTGAGCACTGCTGCTGTGCTTCAGTCTAACAGCCCCCACCTGTGACTGTTGGCCCTGAGGTGGCTGTCTGCACCCACGCCGTGCGGGCACCTGTGCTGCAAGGCTTCAGCGGCTGCTGTGACTTGGAAGCAAAAGTCACATTTTGGTCTTGGCCTTGGGGGTTGTAGATCTTTGTTTTCAAAGAAGTTTTATTTGGGGAAAAGTTAACAATTGTATCTACAAAAAGCAGAATACTGAATTCATGAAAGTAAGTGAGCATTGAAAAGAACTCAGTTCCTCAAGCCCAATTGTGCTCCAATATGTGGTCCAGAATCCCATCTCCCTCCTAACTCTAGTCTAGACAAGAGCATGAACACTCAGACTTTCAAAGCAAAATATCTTTTTTATCAGGCAGGAATCTTCATCGTTGCATTTAAAGATTAATTTTGTGGGTGTTTTCTTAAGTAGAAACACTTGAATGAAACTATGTACACAAGTGGTTTCTTTAACAGTTTTCTGCATAAGGGTAGAATTTCATGAATAGCAATAATCTGAAGCACATGTTGAAGTAGTTGTATCCAACAAATAAAAACCACAATCACCACTGATGTATTTACACGTTTAGACATAGTGTATGTAGAAAGCCTGATTAAACTACTGCCCAGGATAGACCCTTATGTTTTCTGCATAAGGAAAATATAAGAAGGATACACGTGAGGTAAGGTTTAGGGAGGTGGGGGAACAGATGGACAACACAAAACCGAATGAAAACAAACAAAAAAGACCTTAAGGGGTTAGTTTTAAAGTGGTGAAATTCCTGGTTGTCTCCATTATCCTCAGGAATTTGGTTTTTGCTTCATGTTCCTCATAAGACATTTTTATCTTCCTTAGCCTGTTGTGCTAAGTATAAGGCTGAGTACAAATACGACTTTGTATTTCAAAGTCTCTCCCTGTTTTTTTCTTTAGTAATTCCATATGAGGGCAGGGAATCATTACAGCTTAGAATGATTTTACTGTGTCCTTTTTTCAAGCAAAAAACCCAAAGAACAGCAACAAAAAATAGTCACTGAATATATATCCTGTGACTTCATTTGCAGGACGACAGATGCAGTAAGAATGCTAGAGAAATTGAGAGGAAGAAATAATAAGCTCCAGAAGAGGACAGGATATGACCATCTTTAGTATTCTGCACTATTGTGTAAGTTTGGCCCCTGAAAAAAAAGGAATTAATTTCTGCTAGCAAAATAACTTTTTTCCCCCTGTATCAAGCTGTGCTGGATATGCTCCTCGTCAGCGGAGGGTTTGGGAAGGCCAAGAAAGGATCCCTGCTTGCTCTGGAGGGGGAAGGGATGCCAGGTCACTCATAACCACCCATTGTAAGTTCTTCACAATGTGCTGTGATGTGACAGACTTGGGGATCATGATTGCGTTTATTTGGATCTAGAAGCAAAGGGGAACCTGCAAGAGACAGCTAAGTCCTATTCCAAGTCTCCTCCGAGGGGTGGCTGCCCTCCAGTGGTGGATAGAGAAAAGAACCACGTGGTTCTGTTGATGAGCATTGGCCCAGGGAGAATTAACGTCCATTAAGGACAGGTGGCTCCAGAAGGGCAAGTATGGTCTGTGCAGTTACAGATCTGGAAGATTTTAAGTAAACAAGAAACTGTTTTGCCAACAGACAAGCTCAGCAGAAAGGACGCAGACACCAACAAAAGGGATAGGCTTATTTTACTGTCTATTTCAAAATAATACAAAAATAAAGCAGTGCATATAGTCAAAAGATAAGCTTAACAGTAAAGAAAATAAGCAAGGTAACGCACCTAATCCTTACTACATGGGGTTAGTGATAGTGATTAAGAAAGATACATCACTAATTCCCCTAATACTTCATGATCATCCAGATCCACTGTCACTGGGGAGCCCTGGTTGCAGCGAGGACCTGGAGCCTTTCCCAGCGATTGGCAAGTCCTACACAGTATGTCCGCTTGTAGGTGAGGTCTCTAAAGTTGCTGCAACAGGGTCCTGCTTTTATACAGTTGAATAAACAACTTTTGCCATAATTTAATGTGCGGAAACATCTGGTATAGAGATTAAACATCTTTCTCCTGTTGGTTTCCCCCCCAAAACCTGGCCAGGGTTCAAGGAAGAACCAAGGGAGTCACGCTATCTATTTTTAATAGACTGCAGGCCTTGTGGCAAGACTGCCTGCCCAGGTCCCTTGCAACATGCTTAGTTGGTTAACAAACATCACAGGACAGACGTTGCAGCAAAGTTCCCTTGTGCCAAATAGAGATCATTTGACTATTATTACTGCATAGGTTAACATTATAACAGAGCTTCTCTGGATAAACACCAAAATATACATACTCATACTGACATGGCAAAATATGGGTAAATAGCATCTTTTATATGCAATTAATGCTACACTGTGAGGTTCATCTGTTGGTCAACTTTGACTGGAGACTATCGTTCAGGCACCACCAATTCAGAAACCCAAAAGAGCAAGCATTACACCCTTGTAAATTCTAATTCTTTTAAGTAATACTTAGTACACTGTCTGCTAGCCCAAGGCATGCTACAGCCACAGACCCCATTGAAGTGTCAGGCTGTTTCAACACCTGCTAGCTCTCTTAACACTGCCCAATGACACATCCTGCTTCCCTGCATCCTTCACCATCAGGGACAGGCCTTTTCAGGGAGAGCCTTACTCATACATAAAGTTAGTTAAATCAGACCTGTCCCAGTTACCATGCCAACAGAGCCTGGAGGGAACAAGACACTTCAGTTGACTCTGTCAGCCTCTGGGCAGCAGCTCACTATCAACACTTTGAAATAGAGGGTAGAATTCTTTTCCACCAAACTGCTGTGTTTTTTCCCTGCTATCATAGCCAAATGCCAGCACAGGCTGCTAACCAAATCAATTCACAGTAGTACCACTACACAGCCTTCCAGCAGTTTTGGTCTCCTGGTGCTTTTTGATACATACCCTATACCAAGATGTCACACTCACTGTACTCAGCTGAAGCATATTATACTGAGATATTCCAAACTCTGGATCACGATAAGATCTTGATGCTCCCATGACATTGTTTAAAATGGATGATGGTTTCAGATGACATTTTTAATGCAAGTGCACTGGTTTACCGATTTTTCGCATTAGGTGAGAACTTCCAAACCATCAATAATCAAACTTCTTTATTTTTGAGAAAATACAAACACAAATAACTTCAGTTTTGGCATGTAAAGAACATGACTGCAATGAAGCCAGTATCAGCCGGTATGCAGCTGTAGATGCAGACATTTTTCCCCATTTATTCTTCTTTTCAAGAAGGAGCTTTGGGTTGTGCTCTAGAAGGAAAGTTAATCACTGTGCGAAGATGGAAGACAATTAAGCAGCTCATTCTTTCAGGACAGATTTTCAGTGCTCATTTTCCTTACCCTGCAGCCTTAAGTAGCGTTGATGTTAGAGGAGCTGCTAGTTCATTCTTATTGTTTTCTGCTTTTCTATTTGAGCCAGGTCAAGACACTTACCAGATCTAATGGGTAGATAATTATTACAGCCAGTTGTTGTAGCCAGTATTTTGTTCTTTATAACAGTTTTACAATTTTCCTCCACCAAGGAAAGTTTATTTGCTGGCAGGAGAGATACAGTGTACAAGCTACATAGTGGATCCCAGTAGGCAGTGGGAGAAGCTCATCAGACCCTTCAGGCCTGCAGAAAGGCAGGATCAAGTTATCTTCAGTATTCAGCATTGAAAGGATACTCCTTGTGGTTTTTGCACCTGAGGTAAAACAAAGATGAAAGATTAATCTCTTAAGTAAAAATAAATGCTCTGTAGAGCTGTAGTGGACCTATGACATTAAGTAACAGCAGAATTCATTCAAGAAGAATTTGCACACTAGTAAAAGCAGATGTTTACAGACAACAAAGCAGTTTGTGGCCTTTCAACCAAAGCTTTGTCTGGGTATATGTTTCCACCATGGTGCCCATCTGCAAGCAACAGCTCATACTGCAATTCAGACAGCCACTTGCTCCCCTAGCCATTTATGTAAAAGCTTATGTCAGTTTACTATAAGCTCAACAAGAAAAAATGATCACAAGTTTAAGAACTGGCTTGTTTCTCTAATATGGACAGAACCAAGTTTACTAACAAGAACCTTGACTCTGGAATTCCATTTACTTTCCTGGAGAAAGAATTTGCAAGCAATTAATACTTAGGCTCATCCTTCAGTCAATACAGTGAAAATGTAAAACTCTAAAGATACTTAACAGATGTTTAGTCTCCCAAATAATTTCAGATTTCAAAATATGCCCATTTAAACAGCTACATTTAGAACTCAATACTCTGTAGGAGTATCTATGAAGGAAACAAGCTGTCACTTACGTGACCATTTCACAGATTCTCCGGTTTCTGTTTAAGCTGAGAATGGTTGCCATCTCCTCTTTAGATAGTTCAAAGTCAAACACCTAACAAGGAAAAACAGCTGGAAGTGACCTCATTGAACAACTCAGACTGACAGCAAGATTCACAGAAGTAAGGAACAAGGGGGAAGAGCTGTTTGTTAGAAATAGCTTCATGAGATGGGGAAAGGAAAAGTGTTTGGATTTTTATGACAGAGGGAAGAAAAGAAACCCAAAAAACCCAGGTTGCAGTTATATATACCAGCTGTTTCAAGAAGCCTGGCAATCACTTAAGCATTGCCGAATGCTTCTACTTGAGAAAGATGCATTTCTTTCTAGTCCCAAAGAAAAATCTGGAAGACTAGTATTCCAATATATTTAACTATGTTTCTTCTGAAATCCTGATGTGCAACATCAGGAAAACACTACTGACTTAGAAGTTAGAGGAACAATGTGCTTTATTGACAGCAGGACTCTTAACACTGCTTACACCACGTTAGCTTCTTCTGGCACGCTACTGCAGCTGGGATCCAAGCAAGCCCTGCACACCAACTCATCCACTTTTTGCAGAATAGAAGACATGGCGTAGAGGTGATGAATAAACAGTGTGCTGATAACCCTGTTTCCAAGACCTCTGTCAACCTCTCTTCTCCAATTTAGTTTTCACTTTGGCTCTCAGTAAAAGCAAACATGCAGAGAGAAAAAGCAATCTCCTCAAGCCAGAGGAGGACTTGGGAAGGCTGAGAAAGGATCCCTGCTCACTCTGCATGGGGAAGGGATGCCAGGTCACCTGTAATCACCCACCTTGAAGTTCTCCACAATGCGCTGTGGTGTGACAGACTTGGGAATCACAATCACATTTCTCTGGATCTGGAAGCGAAGGAGAACCTGCAAAAAGAGACCACCAAGTCAGAGAGAAGACAGCTTCTGTGGCAACAGCAGCTGTCTTCTCTCTGACTTCTCTCTGAGCATCTTCAGCAGCTGTTTGCCTGAGCTACAGTGACTTTTTCAGAGCTGCATTTCAAATCACTGCCGTCTTTGTGTGCTGGGTAGCAATTCCAGAAGAGCAAAAGGGGAAGTGGTGGATCCCCACACAAGAGGCCTACTTTCTTTTCTCCTATCCCGTTTTAATATGGTCAGTTCCTTTTCTCACCACCTAGACTTTCAGTAATTTATACAAGGCTTTCATTCTCTGCAATAGCTTCAGGAGGGCCATGACAATTCAAGGTAACGCAAGAACCTTGGTTGAGGGCCAAGGATATTCTTCAAGCATATTCAGGTTGGTTGCTGTGCAGCCTGTAATACTGCTTGTTAACACCACAGAGGATGTCCGTAGTTTACAGGGAACAGATGTACAGGTTGTACCCTCTTTCAGGTCTATTTTCCTTAACAGTTATTTTCTGGCACCCACCTACCTGTGCTGGTGTTTTGTTGTGCTTGGCTGCAATCTCTTGGATCTTGGGGTTATCTAAAATGGGAGGCTCCTCTGGTGTGGCCCTACAGGGAGAAAAAGGAAAAGATAAAGAACCACTCTAAAAAGTGTCTACCTAGAATGAGTAATTTATGTGGTTACACTAACTATTACATATTCATACATACACACACCCCTGCACCATTTCTCTTCCAGTCTGAAAGTTTTGAACACGCTATCCTATTTATAAGTTACCTGTCAGGCCGTCCAAGGGGACAGTATGCTGTCACAGTGATCCCTTTGGACTGGCAATAGTCAATAAGCTTCTCCTGGGAAAGGTATGGGTGACACTCGATCTGTCAACACAGGAGCACAGACAGGTAGTTGTAGAGCTACTGTGATGCTCCCATGCTCCAGAGATTTCTTCCTGAATCTTGATTTCCCAGTTACAGGCCGCCTTCATCTTACCCTGCAGGTGGGCTGTGGGATAATATAAACTGCTAGTTCTATAGGGCACTAGCTTTTATACTGAGTCCTTAAATGTATTTCAGATTTTGTTCAGAGAGGTTTCATAAAAATTCTCAATTATGGTCACAGAATCATAGCTTATGTCTGAGTTCTTTATCCATCCAGAGTGTTTCACAAAGAAATACTCCTACATTTGGAAGCAGTAGTTTAGCAAGGTGTGGAAAATGATGAAGTTTCTCTGTCCTTTTTGTACCCAGTACTATACACAGAATGGGATCTGGAGGACATGCTGTGTCCACGTAGTTCACCTTTTTTCCATATCCTCATGCAGCTGTAATCAGATCTTTATAATCCCTGAGAACTGTTCACCTGGGGTCACTTAGCAGCTTACCTGGTTGTTTGCAGGCTTGTATTTCAATCCTGGCTTGTTCAAGATTCTTTCAGTCTGCTCACGGTTAAAGTTGGAGATTCCAATGGCTTTTACCAGGCCAGCATCCACCAGCTCTTCCATGGCCTAACAGAGAGTGTGACAAAGTCATTATCCAGGACACAAGATAGGGCCTGAGCACATTTTTCCTGATTTTCCTTGTTTCTCTTCTAGAGAAGCAAGAGATGACTGCTTGAGCTCTCCAAACATGATTCCCTTGAGGAAAAGTGGGTACTGGCAATATTTGCACCCTGTCTTGCATCATCTTCCACCCAAACCCATAATCTTATTTGTTAAGATGGAGAAATTCACACTGAGTTACACAAAGAAAAGTCCATCACCAGTCTATAATCTACTATTGTGGCAGCACCGGAGAGTGTACTTTAGGTTATAATTCTGCCAACATCCTAAGTCATCTTTATTTCTGCAAAACGTACTTGAGTAGTTCAAGAACTGCAGGAGAACAATTGTACAATTGTCATGGTCAAGCAAAGAGCTATTTCTTATCTCAGACCATTCTGCAGCTCCCCTGCAAGTTATTTCCATTTACTTCTGTATATTCTTTCCAACTAATTCTGCATCCATGGATGCAGGAACCACTCTCTGAGTGCTGAAAGATCACTACAGAGGATAAAAAAAAAAAAACAACAAAAAAACAACACCATGACTGTCACTGCAGCTAAGCTTACCTCCCACGTATGTAGAATATCAGCATTGCTGGGTATAGACATGCCTTTGTCATCTGTGGGAAACAGCTCCTCTCCTGCCTGTCAGTGAGAAAGAAAGTGCTTGAAAAATATGTTGAGAAGTTTGCCTAAAAGCACAACAGTTCAGGACCATGATAGCTTAAACTTCTGTTGCAGGCAAGCATACTAATTTTTGTCTACAGTCATTTCTTTCTTCTTGAACAAAGTGAGGAATTCAAGGTATTTTTGGCCAGTCAAGGTATTTCTGCTGGGCCCCTCACAGTGCTGACTCACCCAACCACTTACAGGGAAAGAAATCACTCAGGTCCATATACAGGCAAGAGCCTTTCAGTGCAAGTTGTGCAACAACACCAAGACTGAACTGTGTTTAACAACTGAGTTCGCTGCTGCTGCCATGAGACAGTTGCATTTTCATGGCTTTACTAACAAAGCTCAACTACAACATGAACTGGAGTTGAGCAACTCATAACCAACAGTTAAGAGAGTCAAACTGAGACATCAATCTGAACGACTCCAGCCCCCCAGAAGTCTCACCTTTTGGAATGCAAGGTTTGGGGAACAACAGTAAGGCTCCAACAAAGCTCCACTCAATCTATACTGTGCTAAGGACTCAGTGACTAAAAGCAGAAATCAAAAACAATGATTCAGTTGATCTAATTGTGTAACACACAGAGAGGAGAATTTGTCAGGCAGCAAAGCGTAGCCTGCTTTCAAGGAATATGATTTTCAGAGAAGCATACTTTGGGTTTGTACAGGAAAGGCAGAAAAGCATAGCCTTTGACTGCAGCTGGGAGATCTACCTGTAGTTTTGGATTTGTCACGTTCTACGATGAAAGGAGTATGCAAGCAGCATTCTCAAGGATAAAGATCAAGAGCCTTTCTCACTGATAACAATTATTGAGCTGTAAAGCCATATAACGCAGCAGTCATGAGAAAGCCACGTGCATTCCTATTAGCATACCTTGAACCCGAAAGGCCAGTGCATGAGGTACAGATCCAGGTAATCCAGTTTCAGGTCAGCTAGGGTCTTCTGGCAGGCTCCCTTCACCAGAGGTTTTTCAAAGAATGTGCACCACAGCTGGAGAGAAAAAGATGAGGCACACCTGACCTCCAGAGAGCTCTGTGGTGCTCTCCAGCACAAGAGAAGCACTCCTCCTTTGGAAGGCAATGCGGAAGCACACCAGCCTACACCCTACAAGGTGGGGCTTGCTCTGTGAGCCAGACTGGGCCGTGATAGCAAGGGCAGCATGCATAACTGAATAGGATCATATACAAAGAATCCTCTGTTTCTCACAGTTAACACCATTTATGCTATTCCCTTTTAGGCGGGTCCACCCTTGCAGTAGGTGGCTTTAAAATGAAGAACAACACCTGTCAGATGTGGCTATGCCTGGAACTCCTGCACTGAATGTAGAAGGTAATGCTGTGAAGATACAGAAAAAGCCACAGAGAGATGGCTACATTTCCACATTTTCCTTAACATGTAAGGAAAAGAAAACCCATGCCCACATCTTCGGGTGCAAGGCTTGTCTCCTCTGCTGCGCTTTGGCATCAGCAAGGTGCTGTTACCACACTGGTAGTGCCTCTGTGCCAGCCCATGACCACACGTGATCTCAGAGCTCCGTGTTGCTGGTTTCTACCTCACTTGATGCTCCCCTTCTTTATCCCACTCCATCATGGACATGAGGTGCAGAGTGACAGCCTCCCTCATCTCACCACGCTTCTGCTTCTCCTCTGCAAGGTGCCAGAGCGCAGCAGGGCTGTGGTGCTCAAGCTGTTATTGAGCTTCAAGGGGAATAAAAATCAGTCTGACTTCCTTCGGTGTTACCAGATTGACTGGGAAAGAAAACTGTCACCAGGCAGTTATGATGATTCTTTTCCTTGCCTAAACCTCAAGGAACTCATTCTTCCTATCCAATAGCTACAACAACATCACTATCAGTAGATGTCAGAGTGCAAAAGTATTATCACCATGGTTATGGGATGAAACAAGAAAGGAGTACCAACAGGCATTGCATTTGCATCATGAATTTCACCATAATACAGCTCAAGAACACTCCAAGTGTTTTCTACTATAACAATACCACAGGCCAAGAGGCCTGTCCCTACCCAAGGCCACCAGGTGCTCACCTTGCTGACCACGAAGAGGTCCTCTCGTTTCACAGCTCCTTCCTTGATTTTCTGCTGGATCCCTTCCCCAACTTCCTTCTCGTTCTGGTACACATAGGCACAGTCAAAGTGGCGGTACCCAGTGTCAATGGCAGCCATCACTGCAGCTTCTACCTTACCTGGTGGGGCCTGAGCAAGAAAAGGGGATGATACATTATGCCTTAGGATTCTTACAGGCAGTTTCTGAGGTAGGCAGAAAGCAAAGTAACACTGAAAGGGGTTTCAGAGGGGTTCTTCCAGGGCACTTTTTCAAGCCTGCACACATCCCTCGCAGAGGCTCCTGGGCCCGGAGCCAGCCCCCAGCCACCCGCTGCTCCCGTGCAGCGTCCAGCTCCGAGCAGCAGCGGCCTCCCGCCTGCCCCGCGCTGCTGCCCAGAGGCGGGGCCCCACAGCTGCCGGCCGGCAGCGCTCCAGCTCGGCGGAGGAGGCGCAGCGACGAGGCCGCAGCGGGCGGCCGGGACCCCCGCTGCCGAGCGCCGGGCCGCCCCCCCGGGCACGAGAGGCCGCGGCAGGCCCAGAAGCCCCGTTACCTTCCACGTGCCGAGCCCCACTACAGGGATCCTGGCCGCCGTGCCCAGCCGCACGCAGCTCGCCATGCTCCGCGGATATCCCCCTACCCTTGGCCGCGTCCCTTAATCTCGGCCCCAGTGCGGGCGGTGCCTCCCGCCGCCCCGCCCCGGCCCTGGGAGCGCGGCCTGGGCCGCCCCGGCGGATAGGCCGCGCAGCTTCAGCCTGCGGGGAAGGGAGGGTGTGCGGGAGTAACTCGGGAAAAAGGGAGTTAAAAAGATGGCCGTCTTGCACGTTGGGAGACAATTTTATTTATTTTTTAGTGTTTTCGGTGCTGCGGAAGAACTGCGTGTCGCTGATCACATGGTCCCTCTGTTTTCAGGGAGGTGCAGGCCTGGTTTCAGAACAAAATCCACAAGCATAGAACAAACAGCAGATGGCTTGTAATTTCACCTTAGAAGGGGACTTTGGAGTGTTGGAAAGACAAAACATCTTTCTGGTGCAGAGGTCACGCTGCAATCTGATCACGTTTGATTTATCAGCGACATTGGGAATCAGAGCAGCGTCTGCTCAGTGAGCAGGACTGGACCGTGATGGCGAGGGCAGCATATGCAGTGGCAGCACGTGTAACCAAACAGGATCATAGATAAAGAATCCTCTGTTTCTCTTAGTTAAGGCACCATTTATGCAACACCTGCCCACACCTTCTTTGGGACATGTGGAGAGCAGATTATGTTCTCCCTCCCAGGATGCCCAGACCCCCATTCATCTTCCTCATACAGCAGATAAGTCTGAGCCCCACTGCTGGAAGAAGAAGCACTGAGTTGCTCCACAGGCACCAGCCACTGCAAGGCTCATGTCCTCTGCTGTGCTTTGGCGTCAGCAAGGTGCTGCTACCACTCTGGTAGTGCCTCTGTGCCAGCCCATGACCACAAGTGATCTCAGAGCTCTGTGTCGCTGGTTTCTACCTCACTGGGTGCTACCCGGCCCTCCGTCTCTTTTTCTGCTTTGTTCTCTTGAGCGCATACTCAGCAAATAAGAGAGAGGGTAGGAGTTCATAGATGCTTTATTTAATTTCAAAAAGAAAGGTTCCCCCTCCCACACCACCCCAACGCCAATATTTCAGCCAGAAATGCTTTCACCTCTTAAGGTTACTTTTCCTTAAAATATGGGACGCTCCCCATGAAATGGTGGACATGTGTTTATTCTTGTGGTTTCTCAGCGTCTGGTTTGTGCTGATGCAAGATTGAAGGCACTCACTGAATGGTGGTTCTAGCAGAAAATTATTACCTCCCACATTTTGTTCCATTGAGGAACACTCTTTCCATCTTCCAAAGAGTGAACTGAGACTAAATCAATGGAATAAACATCCTTTGGCTTCCCTGGCAGTAATAGGGCGGATGCAGTAAGAAAGCTGGATACATAGCTCAAAGTTAGAGGAGAGGCACATGGAGCAGCAGGGATCTAGTGAAGGGCACGTTACAAACACCTTCAGTACTCTGCATAGAAAGGGTACTCCTTCTGATTTTTGGTCCTGAAAGAATTCAAAAGGAGAAGGTTCATTTCAAGGGTAAAGTACATGTTAGATAGAGACATGTTTGTTGCATGGAGGGCTGCCTAGGGGCTTTATGGGGCCCTGGGCAGCCTGATCTGATGGTTGGCATTCCTGCCGACGGCAAGGGGGTTGGAACTTCAAGGTCCCTTCCAACCCAAGCTGATCTGTGACTCTATGCTTCTCTCATCTGAATTGTACAGTTGCAGGAAAAACATAAGTCTTAGAAGGAAAGAATCAGTATCACTT